>OW026366.1:163197546-163797546 GCA_932273885.2 Leucozona laternaria | reverse complement strand
ACAAAATGTGTATAAGACTAATTTAAAAATGCGAATCAAATTTCATCTTAATCCGTTAAACAGTTCAGATGTTACAGATTTTTTTTCCTTGACCAAATTTTAACCAAGCATGTATAAGACTAATCTTAACATGTTTGTCAAATTTCATTAAAATTCGTTTAATAGTTCAGATTTTACAGACTTTTTTCCGCTCTCCCATTCAAACATCAAATCCCTCAAATTTTAGAAAAATGTCAATAACTTTGTTTCTAATTATTTTTTTCAACCAAATTTTGACCAAATATGTATAAGACTAATATAAACATGTTTGCCAAATTTCCTTTAAATCCGTTGAACCGTTCAGATAAAACAGACTTTTTTCCGCTCTCTCATACAAACCGAACCACTGTGCGGCGCCCTAGTTATCGTACTAGTGCCTCATCTGTTTATTGCTCTTTGGTGACTGAAAAATAATTTTTGACAGTTTGAAACAGACTAAACTTCATTTGAAGTGTTTTTTTTTAAATTTTAAATTAAACAAAAAATCTTTTTGGTTTTTTCTTAAGTAATTTTGATTGTTGTTTAAGAAGTTCCAAATTTTTTTTTATTTCTTATTTATTGTTTCAGTTTTTGTTAGATTTATATCGATGGAATATACCTAAAATACCAGATATAAAGTAAAAACTCGACGGGTCCTTTTGATTTATAAGAAAGAGAAGAAGGATATTTATAATGTAAATGTCAAGTTAACAAATGTCATTCAGTTTATTGGGCACGTTCAATCAGTGGCGATGCGTGAGTAAAAATTCTAGTCGTTCAGTTTATATTTTTCTATTTTTTTTAAATTACAAATTGACATTGAAATAGGTTCTAATTCAAACCTTCTTGATTTGTTCAAGAAAATTTTTATTAGGTACAGTTTAATACAAAGTTCTGTTAACCTACTCCTTGTTAGCTTTTTATATACCTAAGTTTGGAAAACGATATTCAAACAGATGATCTTGTTAAGGGGGCAAACTAAAACCAGACCATCATTGGGAAGTTTTATTTTTTCAAAAAATGTTTGCCATTAAAATCGATTTCAATTCAGTACAAGTTGTCATTTCTATACTGTATGTAAAATTTTACATGCAAAGTATCAAAAATGGTTTCCATTGAAAAAGCCTTGTCTTATTTAAAATAAATAATATTCACACCTTCACTCATAAAAAAATGAATCCATGGCACAAAATAAAATTTCCCATTGCTTTCATATGCTTTCAGCATGAATAGAACATAATCTTCCTTTTCCCACCAAATAACAATCGCACACAGTTTGAGTTTACAATCCTAAGAAAAACACACAATCGCCTGAATTCGTTCACAAATAGTTTGAACGAAATGGTTCATACGTTTTGCGTTTTATTTCTTTTTTTCTGTGTATACTTTTGATGCGTAAATTTCGTTCCCAAATCATTTGAAGGAGTTGATGGTCAAATGGCAATGAGAGGAAATGGCATATTTTGTGTGTATCTTATTTGCTAGTGGATTCTATGTACATTTCGTTGCTAAAGTATTTGAACAAGTTGCAGATGTTGTATGAGAGGGAAGTATTGCTGCATGTATGTATAATGTTTTTTTTGATGTGTAAATATCTATGCTGGCGGTAGAGTGAAAAAAAACGTGAACGTTCGTGTTCAACGTTACGTCGTGCAACGTTACGGTGTGCAACGTTACGATCTGCATACTAGGATGGATGCGTTCAGTGAAAAAAATCTTAAGATCCCCTTCAAGTAATAACAAGTCCGTTTTGGATCCGCGCACGTTGATGCTTACACATATTAACCGTAAGTCCCGGCACTCACACAATTTCTCAATTTACATTAATGAAGCTCCAAAATTAATTCGTTACTGTGACGAGCACCTATTCGCAGACGACCTCCAATTAATGATCAGCAGTCCAGATTATATGATTGAGAATTGTGTTACAAAGATAAATGAGGATCTGTCATCAATAAAACAATGGTCTATGAGATGTGGCTTGACTTTAAACCCTCAAAAAACTAAATGCCTTGTGATATCGAAAAGAATCATCGATGTTTCTCGTTTTCCAGCTATCAAATTGAGCAACACTCAAGTTGAGTTCGTAGATACTGCTAAGAATCTGGGTATATATTTCAATCGTACGCTTAACTGGAACAACCATATCACTCAGGCTGTAGGCAAAGCATATGGGGCCCTCCGAATGCTCTGGCCAACTAGGAATTATATCCCTTTAGATACCAGGAAGATGCTAGCGAAAACACTTGTATTACCAATTTTGACATATGGCTGTGAAATCTTTTCCAAGCTTGATAATGTAAGTCATAGAAAGCTTAACGTTGTATTTAATAGTGTTGCTCGTTACATTTATGGTCTAAGACGCTATGACCACATTTCATCCTTTTCTAAAAGTATATATGGGATCTCTTTTGATAATCTTTTAAAGCTAAGAACCTTGGTAATGCTTTTTAGTATAATCCACACGCACAAACCTTCATACCTTTATGATAGAATCCAGTTCTCGTTGTCTAGAAGATCTAACCAAATAATAATACCCCGTTTTTCATGTTTAACTTCAGAGCGACAGTTCTTTGCTGTCGCATCTCGGTTATGGAATTCTTTACCACGCCATGTTCGAAACGCAGATAGTGTAATTAGTTTCAAGAAAAATGTCTTTGTACATTATTCGATGACATAGCTTCTTTTCTCTACTTTTTTTGCTGGGTTTGCTACATTTCTCTTTCTCTTTCTATCAAATTTTTCATTGTTAAAATAATTTGTACAATTTAAATTATAAATACTTGTACTGTATTATTACTATTAAACTTTAAACTTTAAATATTCATATGGATTTATTAAATTTTGTAAATTTTTAATGTTATCTACTTTGTAACTTACATATACCTAATATATACACAAGTCCATTTCAAAGCTTTATTGTAAACAAGATGTAAATCTTAATATCAAGCTATTATAATAATAAATACGAAATACGAAATACGAAATACATTGAGTGCACGAAAGGATTGCACGAGTTGGATGTTGGAAACTGGGATATTATATTCTGGAACTTAATCAAATAAGGAGAAAAATTAAAACCATTTGTGGGTGGTTAGGTTGATAGAAAAATGATAATAATATTGTCTGAAAGTTAGGCGTTTATGAACGAAATGAACAATAGGACGCTTCGCCACTGCGTTCAATTAACTTTCCAATACTTTCCCTTAATTGAAATGCTATTCTAATTAAAAATTCAATTTCTATAAACAAAAAGTAATGTACTGTAAACTTCGTAATTTTTATCAAACTACCTATTTTAAATTATATTGTATTGACTCCATTTTAATTAATTCGTTTTATTGGCAGAAGGCCATTAATAAATTATTTTCAATTAAATCCAAAAATACTTGAGAAAACCTCTAACTTGCGACCAGAAGTTGGTTTGGACAAAATATCAGCTGGCATCTCATTAGTTGGCAAATGAGTGAGTTTAATCAAACCCTTTTTGACGTTTTGGTGCATAAACTTTTCTTTGACATCAACAGGCTTTGTTAGTGCAGACTATGCATTGTTGGTCGCCAGCTTAACTGCACTAATGTTGTCGCAAAACAATTCAATTGAACCAGCTGAGTCTATAAAGAGTTCCTTTTCAAGCATTTTTAGCCAAATGTATTCTTGTATTGCTGCTGTCATAGACATGAACTCTGCCTCTGTCGTTGAGATTGCGATTGTTTGGTGCACCACGAAATTGCACCACCTTGCATGGTGAACACATAACCAGTAGTTGCTCGTCGCTCGTCTTCATCACTGGCCCAATCGGCATCGCAATAGCCTTTGAGTTGTGTTTGAGAATTGTTGTATGTTATCTTCTTGTCAAGCGTCCCTTTGAGGTAACGTAATATCCGCTTGGCAGCACCCCAGTGTGCTCTGCCAGGATTATTAGATAGATGGATAGATAGATAGATAATTTCTTTATTTTTTTGTTTTAAATGGTTTACAATATTACATACTTAAGATTAAGGACTTGGCTTTTCTGCCGTCTGTCTGAACTGACATTCCATTTTATAATTCAATAAGAATAATATAAAAATAAAAAGAAAAGTAAATAGAAAAAAATACATGTAGGTGAATTTTTTAAATTTGAAAATTACATAGATTTATATAATAAAACCTTTGAAAAATAAGTTTAAAACAAGTTTCCTTGATTTTCTTTTAAATAAATTGACAATAATATTAATTTTACATATTTTTTAAGTTCTGATTTTTGTTTTAGTACAATTTTAACATGATTTGAAACACAAAAAAGATATCAATTTTAAAATGATTTGAAACACAAAAAGAGAAGAAATTTTACAATTGTAAAGTGATTTGCAACACAAAATAAATAGGTGGTTTAAAATTGTAGTAACTGGTCGAACTAAGAGTGTTAAGTTAAGAAACTGTTACGATAAGCTAAGGCATGTTTGCAATACTTAAATATGGTAGACCATCTCGTACTCCGTTTAATATTTGTTGAAGCCGACTTGGGGTTAGATAACTCTCTTCGAAATACAGACGACGACGATGTTGCAATGAAGTGATTTATATCTTCATTTTCTCTTCTATTGCATAGGTTACAGATTTGTGTCAGGTCAGCTCGATGAGGCATGAAATTTAAGTTTAGTAGTTCAACTCGTGCTCTAAAAATGAAGCTTATAGCTGCCGTCGAAAACTCATTGCTGAAATAGTTTGATTGTGATGACAGGTGGTGATTGAGATTTCTATAAGTATTCCTTGATGCTGTAGAAGTTGCTCTGGATAGGTGCTGGGTGTAAATTTTCTCGTCTATTTTTGCGGTAACATCTGCGAACATATTCCGCCATTGATCAATATTTGATTCAAGTAGCAATAGATGAGCTTGATGCGATTGGGCCAACTGATTCCACTCCTTAAAGGGGGAGGCATTGGTTTGCAGTAATCTTACCAAGATAGTTTTGTGCAGACTCGTTCCACTTCTTTCCATCACTCGTAATAAATATTCGTAATCGGCTTTAAGATTTTGAATGTATAAAGGCGTTTTACCGGATTCCACATAGATGGCATAATTTGGGGTTGAATTTGGCAATCTGAATAATCGCTTGAAGAAGTATCTCTGCATTGTTTCAAACACTTCGAAATATAAATTCCCAAAAACCTGGGCACCATAGCACATACATGTGTTGACTGTTGCATTAAAAACACGATATTTTGACACCAGATCGATATCTTGGTTTCCAAAGAACTTGGGCCACATTATGCTCAAGGCAAGTTTAGCTTCACTGCTTTTTTGTTTCACGTGTTTCGAAAAATTAAGGTTGTGTGTAATCAGAACTCCAAATTACTTAAATTCTTGAACAACTTCTATGAGACATTGTTGAGAGACCAATTTTCTTCGGGTTGACTTCTTGATTGCCGCGCTTGAAAAATCATCACCTTAGTTTTGCTTGTATTAACCTGTAATCCCTGCCTCGAAAAGTATTCAGTCTGTTGATTTGTAATTGTAAGGTAAAAGGGTTGTCAGCAAGCAATACCAAATCGTCCGCATAGAGCAAAACCTTCACTTGGATGTCAGTAAAAAGAATTCGCCCTGGAAGGGCATCACAAATATCATCAGTAAATAACGCAAAGAGAATTGGGCTACGGATGCAGCCTTGGGGAACACCTGCCGTTGTTTCAAACCAATGTGAAAAATCCGATCCATCCCATACAGTGGCGCTCGATGAGATAAGGAAGTTGAAGTTGATGAGATAAGGAAGTTTGTGGATATTCCCAGAGTTGAAAGTTTGTACATCAGTGCTTGTCTATTTACCTTGTCGAATGCTGCTTTGAAGTCCACGAAACAAGAGTATAATTTTTTCTTTCTTTCAATTGATTTAGGGGCAATACTTGTCAGTGCAAATATATGGTCCATCGTTGAGAAAACCGACCGAAAACCAGCTTGAAACATGCTAAGAAGATTTCTGTCATTTATCCATTTAGTAAGCCTTTCATATAGAATTGAAGTAAAGATCTTCCTTAAGGTGTTAAGTATGGAAATTCGCCTGCAGTTTTCTGGAGAGTTTATATCTCCGTTCATAAAGATAGCAAAAATGACTGCTCTGTTGAAGTTAATGGGCACGTAAGATTTCTCATATAATGTGTTAAAGTACAACAGGATATAATTCTTCAATTGCTCATTACCATTTTTGTAAAATTCGACTGGAATTCCATCTATTCCAGATGCTATATTGTTTTTCATTTTATGAAGAGTTGTTTCCAGTTCACTCAGCGATATCGGACTATCCAGTTCAATGACAGTAATAATTGGCAGAGCGTAAGAAAAGGTGTGGTGATTCTCATCAGTCTTCAAAAGAGTTTTAAAATGTGCTGCTAGTGTCTCACCTCCGAGAGTATTCACCACACTTCGATTACGTCCACCAAGTTCTCGAACATTTCTATAAAACGCCTTAGAGTTCTTACATTCAGCTAATTTGATAGATTTTTGAGATAGTTATTTCTCTTTGCTGCACATATTTGTTTGTATTCCTTGTTCACATATAGGTAAATATTTTTGAAAAGTAAGGCATTTGTCGCTCGAAACAGTTTAAGATAAACAAAAGATAGTTCACGGAGTCTTTTACAATCATTGTCGAACCATATATTCCGAGGTACAGAGGAATAATTATTGCTATTGTTAGCAAAGGGGGCTGATATTTTAATTAGTCTGATAATGTGCTCATGCAATTGTTCTACCACGGTGGCTGTTTGACAGGGAAGGGAATTGCAGTGGCGGCTTAAAAGTGATTTATACGGGGCAGCACAATTCGCTTTCCACTTAAGTTTAATAAAATTAGCTGAGAGACTTTGTGTTTCTTCATTAGCAAACTGCACAATAACTTCGATTGGAAAGTGCGCTGAGAAATTCATTGTGCCCACTTTGAATTGAGCCAGTGGATGCAGCCACTCTGTTGATATCGCACAAATATCAATTACAGATTGTCCTTGACCGCTAACAAAAGTAAACTCTCCAGATGCATCGTCTTTAGTTGCCCCATTCAGCACGAAAAGTCCAAAGTTATCAAAAAATTCAGTAAGGAGTCTTCCGTTTCTGTTGAAGATTTCATCTTTGGAGTTTCTTACTACATTAAGAGTGTATTGTGACTGTAATTGATAACCTCCAATTCGAGCATTTAAGTCTCCCATGATCATAATATTCACCAAATGATTGTTGTTCACGAAGTCTGCTAAACAGTCAAAATCACTCTGCAGTTTTTACAGTTTAAGTACACTGGAACTAATGAATATGTACAATTGTATTTTGAAATTTCTACAATAATCCTATTTTCTACACAACTTAGCTTTACAAACTGCCAATTTAAAGTTTTTTTGACCCCACATATCATTCCACCACTAGCCCTGCCGTGCAAATTAGATCTACTTGCAGGCGAAAACATTATTTTAAAATTTCTAAATTATTTGAGAAAATCTTTTTCGTTTTTTCTTCTAAAAATGTTTCTAATAATATAATAACAACAAGGTTTTGAATATAGCTAAAGAAATCAGGTACCAAAAGTTTGCTTTTAAGACCTGTAATATTATAAGATAAAATTGATAAATTAAGAAAATTATTAATATTTTGGCAGACGACAGATTTGTCCTAATGTGTTTCCACCCTTGCAGCTTGTAGAAGTTGACTCATAGGTGGCGTGATGTTTGAGAGTAGGATGAAGATAAAGATGGCGGATTAGAAACTCAAGCTAGCTTCACTCCCTCGCCGCAGTCAAAGAATTCGATCGATCTATCACCGAACATCTGGTTAATGAATGTCAATTCGGTCTTACTTTTGACACTTAGCCCTCGTGAAAATTTGTAAACAAATGTATGATTATTGATTTCCATTTTGTCGCCTTTTACGATGATTTTCACGTTTGGGTTTATTTCCAGAAGTTTTTTTCGGAATTGTTGAAGCGTCTGTCTCTTCTTTCGATACAAAAGCGATTGTTCGCGGAAAATGCTTATTCCGGAGTTTTTTAGTTGGTGAGCCGCGGATATAATCTGGTCCACCATTTCCGGAGAAAGAAGCTCCATAATGACGGCTCCGCGTTGTGCGTTGTTGTTGCGAATTTCACGGGATCGTTTTATATGTAAATTGTCAACTTCATTTGGCGTAAGAAGCCCCTTGCAAGTCTAAATAGCAAATTGAGTTGCATTGGTTTCTGAGTTTAAAGGAAGGTGTACTACAATGCAACATTCGTTGGTTTTGCGTGAAATGAATTCTAGCTGATTTTCAAGCAGCTCGCATCTTTCAGACATCAATATTAGTTTGTGGTTCAGTTGGGAGTTTACAGCTTTTACGGCCAATTTCTTCACAGAGTCCTAATGCTAGTACCGGTACTAGTCCTAAAATTAGTACTCAAATCGGTATCAACTCATTTCTTCACACAAGTTCTAGGAAGTAGTCCTGTCAATTTGGTACCGAGTATCAGTTAGGACTCGGTACTAGCTCACTCCTCAAAATCAGCTAGTACCTGGTTATTATACCAGTCGTTAGTACTCAAATCGGTATCAAATGATTTCTTCACATAACTACTAAGCGCTAGTTCTGTCAAGTTGGTACCGAGTACTACTTAAGACTCAGTATTAGCTGGGACTTTAAAATCGGCAGTCTAGTGGCGCTAATACCTGAATCAGAGTAATTTCTTTCATTTTTTCAATGAATTCGTTGCTGATTTCGATAGTTTTTTTGGTTGTTGTTTATTAAATAGGCAATAAATTCGGCTTTTATTGGTTTTGTGGATTTTTCATGATATAGTGTTGTAGACAGTTTCGACAAGCTTTTAAAAAGACAAACACAAAACCTATCCTGATAGCTCTGGATATTTACCCGAACACGACCAATGCATTGCATGAACCGAACATGAAATTGCAACAATAAAGGACATTACTCCAAGCCTGTCACACACATACGTACACAGAAAATTATCAAAAACTCCACGCAAAAACTAACACACAATCTTCTACCGATATCAAGTGCTTCATCTGGAAGCTGATTCACCACTGATCACTCCTGTAAATGTCGGCAGGATTTCATTGCAATTCTGCATTTTCCCATACTCTCTATACTACTATAAAATTGACACAATTCATTCGAAAATAATTTAAAATAAAAATCGCTCAGTCAAAATAAACATCAAAATAATATTTGAAATGCCAAAATATTGTCAAAATCAGAATTAGACCAGTTTTAGACGTATTAAGTCCTATTACCGCTGGTTGTATTTGGATCCGGTACTAGTGATGTGAAGAAATGTATAGGTACCAACTTTTCGTTAGGACCGAGTACCAGAGCTAGTACCTGGTCTAGCTGGACTGGGTACTAGGCTGGCTTAGTACTTCTGTGAAGAAATTGGGCGTAAATTAGCTCTAAAATAAAAAAAATACTAACGACCAATTTCTTCACAGAGTTCTAACGCTAGTACCAGTACTAGTCCTAAAATTAGTACTCAAATCGGTATCAACTCATTTCTTCACACAAGTTCTAGTCCCTAGTCCTTTCAATTTGGTACCGAGTATTAGTTAGGTCTCGGTACTAGCTGACTCCTCAAAATCAGCTAGTACCTGGTTATTATACCAGTCGTTAGTACTCAAATCGGTACCAAATGATTTCTTCACATAAGTACTAAGCCCTAGTTCTGTCAAGTTGGTACCGAGTACTCCTTAGGACTCGGTATTAGCTGGGACTTTAAAATCGGCAGTCTAGTGGCGTTAATACCTGAATCAGAGTAATTTCTTTCATTTTTTCAATGAATTCGTTGCTGATTTTCGATAATTTTTTGGTTGTAGTTTATTAAATAGGCAATAAATTAGGTCCGTCAAGCTGGGTCCACCACAATCGAAATTCAAAAATTTAACAATGCAGGAATTAGGGGCTAATTTGGGGCTAATTTAGTGCTCCAATCCCGAAGGAGCCCCAAATTTGTTTCACCCTAAAACCTGTGGTGGACTCAGCTTGACGTCAAGCTGGGTCCACCCAACCTCCCAATACACAAATTCAAAAATCTAATGATGCAAGAATTAGGGGCTAATTTGGGGCTAATTTGGGGCTAATTTAGTGCTCCAATCCCGAAGGAGCCCCAAATTCCCTTCACCCTCAAATTTGTGATTGACTCAAAATGACGTCATCGTACTGGATCCACTACAATGGAATTTCAAAAATCTAATGATGCAGAAAACTAGATCTATTTTGGGGCTAATTTAGTGCACTAATATTAAAATCAGTTATCCATTATTTGACCTTGAAATTTAGTTCTGAAAGTGTTAAAATGTGGAGACTTTCTTTATAAAGCACCTGAAAAAAAAAATTACGTTGCAATTATGAGCAACCCTACCCAATTTGAAAAAAAACACAAGTTTTGTTTTTCTACTCTCACAGGTGGGGGCTTTAGAGGGAAGAAACCGATTTGATGACGTCACAGCTGGATCCACCACAACCTCCCAATACAAAATTTCTAAATTCTAATGATGCAGGAATTAGGGGCTAATTAGGGGCTAATTTAGTGCTCCAATCCCGAAGGAGCCCCAAATTTTTTTCACCCTAAAACCTGTGGTGGACTCAGCTTGACGTCAAGCTGGGTCCACCCAACCTCCCAATACACAATTTCAAAAATCTAATGATGCAGGAATTAGGGGCTAATTAGGGGCTAATTTAGTGCTCCAATCCCAAAGGAGCCCCAAATTTTTTTCGCCCTTTAGAGGGCAAAAACTGATTTCAATGAAAACACATTTTGGTCCACCACAACCTCCCAATAAACTTTTTTAAAATTCTAATGATGCAGGAATTAGGGCCTTAATTTAGGGCTCCTTAGGGCACCTATTCCAAAAGAGCACCAAAATCCCTTCACCTTTTAGAGGGCAAAAACTGATTTGATGACGTCATCTAGCCGTCAAGCTGGGTCCACCACAATCGAAATTCAAAAATTTAACTATGCAGGAATTAGGGGCTAATTTAGGGCTAATTTAGTGCCCCAATCCCGAAGGAGCCCCAAATTTGTTTCGCCCTTTAGAGGGCAAAAATTGATTTCATTGAAATCACATTTTGGTCCACCACAACCTCACAATAAACTATTTCAAAAATCTAATGATGCAGGAATTAGGGGCTAATTTTGGGGCTCGTTTAGGGCACTAATCACATTTTCTATTTATGATATTAATAAATTAATTCATAGTTCCTATTAAATTTTTACTTTTATTCAAAATCTCCATCTTCTCCACAACTGTTGGTTGGTCAATTAAAAATCAACCTCAGTATTGAAAATGAAGATGGAGCTGTTTTTTATCAAATACTTAAACCATAAATGTGACAATCTTATTTTGTCTGCGTTCCATAAATAAATTAAACCTCTTTAACACCAGAAAACTTATGCTGGGCTTACACGAATGACAAATTTTCAGTATTTTTGTCATTTTATTGCCAAAATACTGCACACATTATTTCTTTAATAACATGTGTTTAAACGGAATTTAAATAATGACTGGTTGATACTTTCACAGTATTTTTTTCCATTTTAATGACAAGGATGGAAACAAGTGCATTTACACGACTGCCAAATATTATTGTTTATTATTGTAATATTTTTCGGCCTTTGACAAATAAAAGAATTGTATAAATGTCATAAAACGCGGCAATGCAAACAAATTTACATACACCCCCATTGCGATTGTCAATCATCAATTGATAGTCGATAAATATTGAAAATCGATATTTAACAACGCAATTCATAAAAGTTTTGATCATTAAAAATGGTGTAGGCCGTTGTAAATTACAACAAAAAAATTGGTAACTACGAAATAATTGGTAATTTGTTTAATAACTTGAGTTTATGGCCAGACGCGCACATGCAACTAAACAGTTTGGTTTCCATTTTGAGTCACTAGAATGTTTAGTTTAGCCGCAATTCAAGTTTAAAGCTAGGACCGCACTCGGCGGAACTGCACTTCAGCGGAACTGAACTTCACGACTTATTTGTGGGAAATTGTATGAGCTATATTGCACTAAGCGACAACTGCACTTCACGACGTGACACCATGCGACAAAGTTGGTAATCTGACCAACTGTGTCGCGACGTGAAGTTTCGTTCAGTTTCGTGCGAAAGTGCGCACGGTGTCGCTGAAGTGCAGTTCCGCCTAGTGCGGATCTACCTAGGTTTTCGGGCAATGTTTCCGCGAAGCGTGCCTAAGGAACTTTTACAGGGCTATTCTGGCGTTGTGAAGCCTCACAAGTCACAACCTCTTGTAAGGTTGATTTCTTGTTAGGTTGTTGTGATTCGATAACATTTTCGGTAGTCTGAGACAGTTATGCCTGTTTGGTAACTTTTTTTTTCAAAAATTTCCCAAAACTGATTTTTTTTCTATTGGTTTTGACAGCAAATTGTGTAATTTTGTGGAAATTTGTGCAAATTTGCAAGTATACAGTTCTTCAACGAAAAAAAAACTACATGCAATCCTTATGGGAGTGATTTTTGGCACAAACAAAATTTTTATCGAACTGTGAACTTAACCCTGGAAAAAAAAATTATACTCACCACGATTTTTTTCCCGCAAAACAATGTCAGTGACATTGTTTTGTGAAAAAAAATCTAGTTTGCCACCACGAATGTTTTTCTTCCGGAAAAAAAATTTCTTTCTCACATGAGTTTTTTTTCGTTCAAAAGAACTGTATACTAAGCTTTATACCAAACAGACCAAATACTCACAAGAAACCTCACAAAAAAAACTCACCACAGCAAGGTAAATTTTGTATTGTGATTTCTAAGGTCTGAATTTCTGTTGAACGCACCTATTGAACTCATCGACGACGAAAATGATTGTTACGTGAGTTACATACATATATATGTACACAACTCGTCGTTGTTTTGTCAACAATAGGTCTGTTTGGTATCTTTGTTCAGCAAAATGTGTAAAACCGGTCAAAACACCAAAGTGAGAACGAATTTCTCAAAAATGGAAAAACTTACAAGTATTGAACCACTTTTGTGTATCAGAATTTTACTCTCTACATCAACAATCACATGCCAAGAGTATGGTTTTGTTAAAATGTGCGTCTAATTTAAAAAAAAATTACATAAATTATAAATTTCCCAAGGTATTTATTATTTACAAAGTTAATTTTCACATATCAGAAACCACAATTTCAAATTAAAATCAAAAGATGCTAACAGCTGGGTGTCTTTACTCTTCTTGCACACAGAAATTTGTGTAGCACAAATTCACAAGTTATCCAATGGAGGATGTGCTCTCTCGTTGCAACTTTTTAACATCTATTAAAAATCGCAGTCGTTTAAAAGTATCCTTGCAACCGAAAGGAGACCAAAAGAGAAACGCCCTGTCGTATTTTCAATGCTGAATACGTTTCGGAAACTACCTTATGTGAAAGCTTGAATTGTTTCATTTTCATTCACGTGCTGCCTTACCACAGTACACATGTTGTCAAAAATGGAAATGTCAAAAAAAATAATTCAAAAACTTAACAAAATCAATTGAAACGTAAGTAATAATATTTTTGTGTTTTATTAGTTTTTATTAGGTATTTTCTTGCAAAAAAGCAATTAGGATTGTAGTCAGGATTGTCTTGATTATAATCCTTATTGCTTTTCTGCAAGAAAATATCTAATAAAATACAAACATGTTATTACTTATGTTCAATTGTTTTTTTAATTTAGCTTTCTATAAAAACAACGGCAAAATTAATTCATTCAAGGAAGAACAAAGTTCAAAAAGAGGAGGTCCACGTTTCCCTAGGATCACAAGTGCGCGATGGTGAGATGGTATTTGGTATAATTGGTGTTGCTAACATATATCCCGTTTTCAACCAAAGTACACAAATCTGCGTACTAGGATGTTGCTGGAAATTGCAAGAATCTTAGAATCACTGCCCTTTATATCAAGTTCCGCGCCACAACAACACAAAGACCCCAGGAGTCAGGACCAGATGCCCAATCAGCACTCCGTGCTCTGGCTTGCTCATCGAGAATGTCAATCAGAATAGCACGCATTTTCGGAATGACCTTAATAAAGGTTCGTTTATATGTAATTAGGTTCATTGAATAAATAAATTTAAGGTTTGCGTATTTTAAATCTTTCAAGTGAAAGATACTTTGTTGAGCACAAGTATTTATTTTTCCAACCAAAAAGAGATATACGTATATTTTATTTACATATTTTGGAACCAAAATTGGGTTTTCCGTATCGTCCGCACCAAGCAGCTTGGTTGAAGTGAGGGATTCTCAACTCCTTTTACATTAGATTCCGCGGCAGACTAACTCGAACCAACATCATATTGAGTAACAGGGTTTAATATTCTATGGCTGCCTTCAATTTGGACAATCAACGATAATTTGGACAATGAGTGATAATTTGCTATCCTCCCGCCTGCTTTCTGTTTTTTTCTTTTGGGCCGGATGTTGGACCATTCGTGGTGCAGTTCTGTCTGTCTGTTACGGCTGGTGAGAAATGCTGAGACTGTTGGGGTTGTGGCTGCTATTGTTGTTTTTGCTGCAGTAATCTTTGTTGTTGCTGTCACTGACATTGTTTTGCGGGAAAAAAATCGTGGTGAGTATAATTTTTTTTTCCAGGGTTAAGTTCACAGTTCGATAAAAATTTTGTTTGTGCCAAAAATCACTCCCATAAGGATTGCATGTAGTTTTTTTTTCGTTGAAGAACTGTATACTTGCAAATTTGCACAAATTTCCACAAAATTACACAATTTGCTGTCAAAACCAATAGAAAAAAAATCAGTTTTGGGAAATTTTTGAAAAAAAAAGTTACCAAACAGGCATAACTGTCTCAGACTACCGAAAATGTTATCGAATCACAACAACCTAACAAGAAATCAACCTTACAAGAGGTTGTGACTTGTGAGGCTTCACAACGCCAGAATAGCCCTGTAAAAGTTCCTTAGGCACGCTTCGCGGAAACATTGCCCGAAAACCTAGGTAGAACCGCACTAGGCGGAACTGCACTTCAGCGACACCGTGCGCACTTTCGCACGAAACTGAACGAAACTTCACGTCGCGACACAGTTGGTCAGATTACCAACTTTGTCGCATGGTGTCACGTCGTGAAGTGCAGTTGTCGCTTAGTGCAATATAGCTCATACAATTTCCCACAAATAAGTCGTGAAGTTCAGTTCCGCTGAAGTGCAGTTCCGCCGAGTGCGGTCCTAGCTTTAAACTTGAATTGCGGCTAAACTAAACATTCTAGTGACTCAAAATGGAAACCAAACTGTTTAGTTGCATGTGCGCGTCTGGCCATAAACTCAAGTTATTAAACAAATTACCAATTATTTCGTAGTTACCAATTTTTTTGTTGTAATTTACAACGGCCTACACCATTTTTAATGATCAAAACTTTTATGAATTGCGTTGTTAAATATCGATTTTCAATATTTATCGACTATCAATTGATGATTGACAATCGCAATGGGGGTGTATGTAAATTTGTTTGCATTGCCGCGTTTTATGACATTTATACAATTCTTTTATTTGTCAAAGGCCGAAAAATATTACAATAATAAACAATAATATTTGGCAGTCGTGTAAATGCACTTGTTTCCATCCTTGTCATTAAAATGGAAAAAAATACTGTGAAAGTATCAACCAGTCATTATTTAAATTCCGTTTAAACACATGTTATTAATGAAATAATGTGTGCAGTATTTTGGCAATAAAATGACAAAAATACTGAAAATTTGTCATTCGTGTAAGCCCAGCATAAGTTTTCTGGTGTTAAAGAGGTTTAATTTATTTATGGAACGCAGACAAAATAAGATTGTCACATTTATGGTTTAAGTATTTGATAAAAAACAGCTCCATCTTCATTTTCAATACTGAGGTTGATTTTTAATTGACCAACCAACAGTTGTGGAGAAGATGGAGATTTTGAATGAAAGTAAAAATTTAATAGGAACTATGAATTAATTTATTAATATCATAAATAGAAAATGTGATTAGTGCCCTAAACGAGCCCCAAAATTAGCCCCTAATTCCTGCATCATTAGATTTTTGAAATAGTTTATTGTGAGGTTGTGGTGGACCCAAATGTGATTTCAATGAAATCAATTTTTGCCCTCTAAAGGGCGAAAAAAATTTGGGGCTCCTTCGGGATTGGGGCACTAAATTAGCCCTAAATTAGCCCCTAATTCCTGCATAGTTAAATTTTTGAATTTCGATTGTGGTGGACCCAGCTTGACGGCTAGATGACGTCATCAAATCAGTTTTTGCCCTCTAAAAGGTGAAGGGATTTTGGTGCTCTTTTGGAATAGGTGCCCTAAGGAGCCCTAAATTAAGGCCCTAATTCCTGCATCATTAGAATTTTGAAAAAGTTTATTGGGAGGTTGTGGTGGACCAAAATGTGTTTTCATTGAAATCAGTTTTTGCCCTCTAAAGGGCGAAAAAAATTTGGGGCTCCTTTGGGATTGGAGCACTAAATTAGCCCCTAATTAGCCCCTAATTCCTGCATCATTAGATTTTTGAAATTGTGTATTGGGAGGTTGGGTGGACCCAGCTTGACGTCAAGCTGAGTCCACCACAGGTTTTAGGGTGAAAAAAATTTGGGGCTCCTTCGGGATTGGAGCACTAAATTAGCCCCTAATTCCTGCATCATTAGAATTTAGAAATTTTGTATTGGGAGGTTGTGGTGGATCCAGCTGTGACGTCATCAAATCGGTTTCTTCCCTCTAAAGCCCCCACCTGTGAGAGTAGAAAAAACAAAACTTGTGTTTTTTTTCAAATTGGGTAGGGTTGCTCATAATTGCAACGTAATTTTTTTTTTCAGGTGCTTTATAAAGAAAGTCTCCACATTTTAACACTTTCAGAACTAAATTTCAAGGTCAAATAATGGATAACTGATTTTAATATTAGTGCACTAAATTAGCCCCAAAATAGATCTAGTTTTCTGCATCATTAGATTTTTGAAATTCCATTGTAGTGGATCCAGTACGATGACGTCATTTTGAGTCAATCACAAATTTGAGGGTGAAGGGAATTTGGGGCTCCTTCGGGATTGGAGCACTAAATTAGCCCCAAATTAGCCCCTAATTCTTGCATCATTAGATTTTTGAATTTGTGTATTGGGAGGTTGGGTGGACCCAGCTTGACGTCAAGCTGAGTCCACCACAGGTTTTAGGGTGAAAAAAATTTGGGGCTCCTTCGGGATTGGAGCACTAAATTAGCCCCAAATTAGCCCCTAATTCCTGCATTGTTAAATTTTTGAATTTCGATTGTGGTGGACCCAGCTTGACGGACCTCAATAAATTCGGTTTTTATTGGTTTTGTGGATTTTTCATTTTCTTATGGTACCTAGGTACATATATAATGTATGTATTTTGTAATGATCTTATAAGTGTAGGGACTGAATCTAATTTTTGTTGGTCGCAATTTAAAATTTTTGTTTTGCAAGCTAACTTCGTACTGACCCCACCTTTACTTTAGTACTTTTAATCCACACCAACTGCAACTTTACGTTCAACTGCACAGTGAAGAATAAGTGGTCCATTTACATATATACGTGGGATGACATAATGAGAACAAATATATGTATTGTACTCCGTGGACGTTAATGCAGTCGTAAAAGTACATATTGCCACGGTTTATAGACATTATATCGAGAAACAACGTCATATCTAAAACGATTAACGGCCAATTTCTTCACAGAGTCCTAATGCTAGTACCGGTACTAGTCCTAAAATTGGTACTCAAATCGCTATCAACTCATTTCTTCACACAAGTTCTAGGTCGTAGTCCTGTCAATTTGGTACCGAGTATCAGTTAGGACTCGGTACTAGAGATGAGCTAAACTGTGATTTTTCAATCACAGGTAAATATAACTGTGATTGTGATTTCTGAATCACTGTAAGTTTAACCTGTGATTGTGATTTTCAAGTTTGGAATATCTTTGAGGCCAAAAAAAAAAATTCTCAGTAAAATATAAAGTATGTAATTAAATGAGGACAACAAATAAGTAATTAAAATTAGCTCGTAGGACATAACCATGAATACAAAAATGCTAAAAATCTCAAGTCCCGAATTCAAAATTATCGAATAGCAAAATCTCGAATGCCCAAAATTTCTAATACGGCGGATCGAAAAACGGAGTATGCCAATCGATTGAGGAGGTGAAAATTACCTTGTCTCGCCCAACTCTCTAGCTCCAGTGGAAACCCGAAAATTTGCACTGTCAAAATTTTATCACGGCGGATCGAAAAACGGAGTACGCCAGTCGATTTAGGAGGTGGAAATTACCTTAGTGTCTCGCCCAGCTCTCTAGCTCTAGTGGAAATCCGAAAATTTGCACTGTCAAAATTTTATCACGGCGGATCGAAAAACGAAGTACGCCAATCGATTTAGGAGGTGGAAATTACCTTAGTGTCTCGCCCAGCTCTCTAGCTCTATTGGAAACCCGAAAATTTGCAATGTCAAAATTTTAGTTTCACTTTTCCTTGTCCTTGTGTACAAAATCACAACCAGGCTAGGAGCTCAGTTCACAATTCAGTTCTACCTTCTAGATCCTAAACTAAAAATAAAAGAATTAATCTGTTCTTCATATTTTCATCATGAGTCCTGAGATTTTGTTTTTCTGTATTGTGATTTCGTTCAGTTGCTAAAATAATAACTAAATCACGACTGCAGTTCTCGTTCTGATTCATTTTACTCATTGTTGACTTTTCTCTCGTCGTGATTTTGTTCACAGTTCATAAAGTTCATTGTGCGATTGTCGTGATTTGTGAATCGTTTCTTTTTGTTGTGATTTTACTACAGTTGTGATTTTCAATCACATTTAGGACACTCACAGGTTTATTAAAGAGTCGCTCACAGGTAGCGATTGTGATTTTTGACTCACAGGTCGAAAATCACAGGTCGTGATTTTTTGCTCATCTCTACTCGGTACTAGCTCACTCCTCAAAATCACTTTTACCTGGTTATTATACCAGTCGTTAGTACTCAAATCGGTATCAAATGATTTCTTCACATAAGTACTAAGCCCTAGTTCTGTCAAGTTGGTACCGAGTACTATTTAGGACTCGGTATTAGATAGGACTTTCAAATCGGCAGTCTAGTGGCGCTAATACCTGAATCAGAGAAATTTCATTAACTTTCTTCAAAGAATTCGTTGCTCAATATCGATAGTTTCTTTGTTGGTGTTTTTTTTTATATATAGCTATATATATATATTATATATGTAGGAAATAAATTTAAATTTTGGTGGTGGCAATTTAAGATATTTGTTTGCAAGCAGACTTCGTACTGACCCCACCTTTACTTAAATACACTTAATTCGTTGGACCATAACGAATTATAATTTTTTCTAATTTATACTGCAAATTAACACTGCACAGTGAAGAATAACTGTTCCTTTTATATATGTATACAATGGATACGTTGTCCATCGTGGACGTTAATGCTGCCGTAAAAGCGCATATTTCCCATGGATTTCGAAAATTATATCGAGAAAATACTTCTCTTTGGATAGTTTCTCGAACGGGATTGCAATGTTTTATTAAAATCAAATGAATAGATAAAGCTGATGAACGGAGCACCACTTATCACTCTCCTGTACATGTCGGTAGGATTGCATTGCCATGCTGCATCTTCCCACACACTATTTAGCAACGACCGTTTTGCTACTAACTGCTTAAATTGAAAACAAGAAAATTGTTGAAGTCACATCCTGGTGAAAAATTTGATAGTTGATGCTGCTATCAGGAGAGACAGTTATCGTACAAAGGATATTAGCCCGTTCTTTTGTTAAAACAGACATAACCCATTCGAAAATAAAATAAAATATCTTTCAATCAAAATAAATATCAAAATAATTTATTCGAAATGCCAAAATAGTGTCAAAATCTGAATTAGACCTGTTTTAGACGTATTAAGTCCTAGTACCGCTTGTTGTATTTAGATCCGGTACTAGTGACGTGAAGAAATGCTCAGGTACTTACTTTTCGTTAGGACCCAGTTCCAGAGCTAGTACCTGGTCTAGCTGGACTGGGTACTAGGCTGACTTAGTACTTCTGTGAAGAAATTGGGCGTTAGTGAATTTATTTCACTGTAGAGTCTCGTTAGATCGTCGCTTGTTGCAAGATCCTTTAGCTTCTCGGTAAGGGTGTCATTAAGGATGTTTTTAAATTCATCAGTAGACAACTTTCCTACTTCCATCTTAAGCTGGAACAGATGAGTTTTTGTATCACTGAGGTAAAATATGCCAAATAAAGTTAATTAATGGTGTTTTGTACAGGAAAACAAGTTCTAATTTAAATTAAATTTAAATAATTCGTAAGAGACTTTTAGTAAAGCACTTTCACTTTTGACAGTTGAAATGTCAGCCAGGATTATTATTATAGCGACTTAAAACGTTGACCGGAAAACAGATATCAGGTCTTGAGACTTGCACGCAAAATTGCAGGGCGCCAACCAGATTTCGATACGGTACATCCTTCATTTGGTTTTTTTCATCATCGTTGCTCGGATACATTTTGGCAGATATTTTCTAATTGATGTCCATTGGTGCAACCGTTGTATTGCAGTCGCTCATGTTAAAACGAGATAAAATATCTTTTATGTATTGTGTTCGATCAAGAGAAATCGTACCTGTTTTCCTGTTTCTTGTTACGCGAACTCCCAAGACGGACGATATCTCTCCCATGTCTTTCATCCCGAATTGCTTGTAAGAACATCGGTTGGCTTCTGTTCCAGCCCGTCATCAGTGCTGAATATTAAGATGTCATCCACGTAAATGGCTACGATGAACAATCGAGAACCTTCGATTAGATAATATACGCATTGATCTGTCGACGAACGCTTTAGCCCAAAATCCACATGTCACAACATCCAATTGACGTATGTTTAAATCAAATTTAGCTGCAATCGCCATCAAGTACTGAATTGTTGTACAGCGAACTACCGGGGAGAACGTTTCATGGTAGTCCACACCTTCGACTTGAGTAAAGCCTTTGGCCACCAACCTCGCTTTGTATCGGACGACTTTGCCTTGGGTATCACGCTTTGATTTACATACCTACTAACATTTAATTGGTGATTTTCCTGGGGGAAGCTGCACTAGCTTCCAGGTTTTATTTTGTTGAAGTGATTCAAATTCATCTCTCATCGCACTTTTCCACGAATCGGCGTTCTCACTCGCAATGGCTTGCTTGAATGTTGACGGATCGCTCACAAAAAACGTGAAAGCAAAACTAGCGTAATCTGGCGTTGGTGTTCCTTGATTTCGAGATGATTTCTGGCGAGGTACGACATCTTGGAGCAACTCCTCCTCATCACTTGCCTCACTTGGTTGCCACATGCTGGCATTGCTGTAAGTGAAGTAAATGAATCATCGACTGGTTGTTGATGGGATGAATCAACAGCTTCCAAATCACTCTGGGTTGTAGTTGAACTTGTAATTTGCGGATCATTTCTTGATTGAAGATCATCACGAGAGATATCCTCCTCTGATTCGTAAATCTTATCTTTTTCACCTTCGGAATAATCCAACAAATCAGATTCGATTATCAGATTCGAAACCAATTACCTGATTAATGCCACTTGACTCCTAGAACGTCACGTCTCTGCCTATAACAACTGAGTTAGACTGGGTTTTGTAAAGTCTGTATGCTTTTGCATCTGCAGCGTATCCAATGAAAACACATTCTATGGATTTGCTGTCCAATTTTTTCCGCTTCACAGCTGGTACGTGAGCAAAAGCTCGACATCCAAAAACCTTAAGCATCGACAAATTTGGTTTTTGATTCGTCCAGATTTCTTCAGGTGACTTCTCTCCAGTTACTTTACATGGGACTCGATTGATGAGATAAGCTGCCGTCATTGCAGCTTCTGCCCAAAACGTCTTTGGCAGGCCCGAGTCGATCAACATGCAGTGAACTTTGTCCATAATTGTGCGATTCATTCGCTTACATAACCTATTTTGTTGTGGACTATAGACAGCTGACTTCTGATGCAAAATTCCATTTTTCTCAAAGAATTCTCGGAATTTATTGTTGCAAAATTCGGTGCCACTATCGCTTCTAAAACACTTTAATTTGTGACCTGTTTGTTTTTCAGCCATAGCTTTGAATTTTTTTTTATATATATTTAGCGCGCACTCAAGGGGTTGTGACTACCCTTATAATGTTTATACACAGTGCGAGCGTTTAGGAAAGTGGGAGAGGATTTGAAAGGAGATATAGATGCACATTGGTTTTAAATGTTTGAACATCGAAATGGCAAGGAAAAATTGAGCCGGGTAAAGCATTCCACATTCTTGTAGTACGACTAAAGAAAGAATCTGTGTACTTAACAGTACATCCGAAGATGGACTCAAGGGTAAACTGATGCGCATTCCTTGAAGTACGAGGCTATTTCACTAGAACAATGTTTATGAAAATAGCGATAAAATAATGAAAGACATGAAACATTACGGCGGTGTTTAAGGGTTTCAATTGCTTAAGTTATAGTTTTATCGCCTATCATTTTTAAAGCTCTCTTTTGAATTCTATCTAATAGACTCAAGTGGTTTATTGAAGCACCTGCCCAAATATGAGAATTGTAGTCCATTTTTGGACGACTGAAGGCTTTATAGATTACAGCCAGATCAGAGGGGGAGAAAAATTTCTTTCATCGACGGAGAAAACCCAAACACTTAGCATCGTTTTTGGCGATATCAAATATGTAATCATTCCATAAAAGGTGGTCTGTGATGCTCATACCTAGAACTGAAAGTTTTTCAGTTTCCTCGAAGCAAGTGTCGCTCATGGATAGCGGCATTGGGGGTGGGTTTCGCCAGAAGGCAGCATTGTGTTTTTGAAGCATTAAATTCTACGCGATTTTTATTTCCCCATTGCACAATGCTATCGAGATCAGAATTTAATGAGCTTATCATACGCTGCCGTTGAAGTTCCACATCCGAAGGACAAGGATGTGGATCTAGAAACGAATATGAAAAGCTGGGTGTACTGTCGTCAGCAAAACAGTTTAAAGGATTAGAAGTTTCAGACAAGAGATCATTAATGAATATTAAGAAGAGAATTGGAAACAAAACGGAGCCCTGGGGCACACCAGCATTTATTTTGTGGATATCAGACTTGAAACCGTTTAATACAACTTGTATTGATCGGTCCGAAAGGTAATTTCTAATCCAACGAAGAAGAGATTCATCGATACCAAATCCACGCATTTTCGATAAGAGATCTTGATGCCAAACAAATGCTTTTGAAATATCAAGTGCAATAATCTTACTTTTGCCTTAACGATGTAAAGATTTGTGCCACTGTTCGGTGAGATATACCATCAGATCACCAGTGGACCTATTGCTACGAAAACCATACTGTCGGTTAATGGTTAATCAGCGTTTCCATGACCTTGGAAAGAAGTTGAGTAAGTGCAATTGGGCGAAAGTTAGAGGGGGAAGAAGATTCGCCTTTTTTAGGGACAGGATGGACAAATGCTGTTTTCCATCCACTCGGATAGAGACCAGTAGAGAAGGACAGATGGAAAAGCTTACGCAGTGGTTTTGCCAGCGAAGAAGAACACCTCTTCAGAACTATACGAGGGATACTATCCGGGCTAGCGGATTTGTGTATATCGAGATCTTTCAAAACTCTTGAAACAGTACGTGTACGAAAGAAGATTGGTCCCATGAAATCGTTTACATCTTCAAGTACAGGAGGTGGCATATCACTTTCTGTCAGCGTCGAATTAACAGCAAATTGTGCTGCCAGCAAATTGGCTTTATCTAATGAGCTGACAAAAGGGGTGTCGTTGAAGACGAGCGTTGGAACCGAATACGAAGTAGTATTTCAAATGTTTTTTACAAATGACCAAAAATTTTTACTGCCTTTGGGACATTGCATAATTTTATGCCTTAAATTTTGATCATGCAAAAATTTGGTTCGTCAAATATGACCGTTACAGGTCTATCTAGCTTGCGTGAACTTATTCCGGTTTTCCTCAGTGGGGTTGGCTTTATAACTTCGGAAACTTACTTCTCTGACCCTGATAACCTCTTTACAGCTCAAATCGAACCATGCGTTTTCTTTCGGTTTGATAGATTTTTCCCTATTACTTAGGTATAAAATTTCTCATTCCGAGAAGAATTATCTTTGTAATCATATCTGCACTGGAGTCTAAGTCACTATCGAGGAAACATAGTGACCAGTTAAAGTTTTTGAAAAAATCATTGAGGCCGTCCCAGTTGGCTTTCTCGTATTGCCACACGGTTCTCTTGGGGGTTTTTTCTTTAACTGGACTTTGTTGACACGAGAAATTGGCAGATATGACACAATGGTCTGATTTGCCTAGAGGCGATAATACAATGATAGTGTATTTACCAGGGTCAGAGGTAAGAAACAAGTCTAGAGTGTTGGCGGATGGACATGCAACGTCAGGAATCCGAGTAGGCTCGTCGACAAGCTGAGTCAGGTTGTTCAACTCAGCAAAGATCTCGGCATACCTTCCTTCGGGTGTTGTCTGACCAGAATAGCGCAGCCACAAAGAATTGTTGACATTGAAATCGCTCGTAAGAACGATTTCATTGTGCGGATAGTAGAAAACAATTCTCTGGATGGAGTCGGATAGCGCATTGAATTCGTTTGAAGTCGAATTACCATCCAAACTTGGGCTGCGATAAATAAAACATGTTTGAATGATGTGCTTATGTACAGTGAATTTTAACCACATGAAATTAAAGTTTGTATTTAAACAAGGGCCATATTGCGGTTGAAGCTGATAAGCTACATCGTTATGTACATAAATTGCGAGACCATGGTGTGAGAAAAATAAAGGAACTAAGCTATAACCCTGCAGACTGAATTCCGAGTGATCAGAATTTTCACCTACCTGGGTTTCACTTAGTGCCAAAACTGCAGGCCTGTTTTTCGCAGTATTGATGTATGCAGCACAGAAATTCTTTCTAAGCCCCCGAATGTTGCCATAATCGACCCTAAATTCACCTACCGCTACAATAAAACAAACACAAAAAAAAACACAAATCAGACAATTAACTATGAAGCTATCAGTAATTGGGCCCCAAAGAAAACTTCACAATACAAAACACTATTAGTGTTATGCCTTAACAGTGGTATGTATTGATCCGCTCCTGGATACCCAAAAAAACCAATAACAGCCATTTGTCTGATAATTGCTTTAGCTCAATCAATTACAACAATACATTGATGCACACATATTTGATGCAATGACCAAGCTACAGCAACTGTAGGAAGTGTGGGATTTTTTTTTTTATTGTTATGCTATTTTTTTCGCGACGGAATTTGTTTAAGGAATTTGTGGGAATTATTGAAGTTTAGAATGAGGCACACTGGTTTTAAATTTTTTTTTTTTTCTTTAAAAAAACACTCAAGCACTTCGCTTTTGTTTTTAATTACGTATATGAAGACTTTTCGCGAAAAGTCATCGACGAATGATACAAAATGACGAAACCACTCATGGACTCTACCGACGAGGCTTGACAAACGTCACTATGTACCAATTCCAATAATTTCTTGGCGCGGTTACCTTCATCACTTAAAGGAGAACGACTTTGTTTTCCTTTCACACTTGTGTCGCACACACTGTTTCTTGGGATCGAAACATTTTTTAATTCGCTCTTCAAGAAAAACATAATATAATCAAAAGTAGTATGCCCAAAGCGACGATGCCATAAAATAATATTTTCTTTGGGTTTTGTCGTGACAGTTGGTTCTTTCTGCTCCTCAGCAACAAAGGACTTTACATCGTGTGCAACATCTTATATCAACAAATAGTTTACTAAGCTGGCCGTGGCAATTATATTCCAATTTGTGTCAAATATTTTAAACCCATCATTTGTAAACAAAACTGATTTACTGTTTTTTACCATTCGGCTTACCGATAACAGATTTGCGCAAATATGAGGTACATGGTGAATTTTGTTAATTGTTATCTCATTCTGGTTGCCACCGTTTAACACCATTTGCTTTACGCTGCCGACACAATCAATTGAAATTTTATTGTTATTTGCCACAACAACTTCTTTTTGCACAGGTTCACTTATATTTTCAATGATCGATTTGTGTTTTGTCATATGCACGGTACAACCACTATCAATGTACCAATCTGATGGCAATTCACTAGATTGAACTAGCAATGGTGAAAATAGCATCGTTTCACTTTTGTCATTTTTGTGTTGTCGCTTTTTTTTGTTCTTTGCTTTAGGGCAATTCTTAACGTTATGTTGTTTGGAACCACATCCAAAGCAATGCTTTACGTTCCTTCTTTGATTTTTTTTATATTTTACTGCCAAAGCCGCCTCGCTTGAATCACACTTTTCGTTTTCAAAGACTAAGCCTTGCATTAGCAAGTTTTTGACCGTGATATTATTAGAAGAGTTTTCTGCTGTGAGTACCATAGGTTTATACTCTACCAGCCAAATTAATAAAAAACGCTTATTCTACCTTTATTCCACGACCTTACTAAACCATGGAATAAGGGTAAAGCTACGGATTAAAATTTTACATTAATAAAAACAAATTGTTAGTGGAATAGTAAAGTGACGTTTACAAAAAATCCCTTAAGGAAATCTACTACAATAAGTAAGATGCCTGTTTGGTAACTTGAAGTTTTCACCAAGTTTCGTAAACTTGGGTTTTTTTTTGTATGGGTTTTGACAGAAAATTTGAAGAAAAAAAAAAATAAACCTCACGTTACCAAACACACCTAACAATAACGTTGTTTTGATTATTTGTTTTTTATTTTATATATTTTATTTTATTATTTAGGTGGGTACAACAGATTTTCATGAATTGTGTTTGGATGTTGGTGTGTTCGTTGACATAAGAGAAGATGTAATTTCTTTTTTTGTTTGTTGGAAATTCTATTCGTATTAAATGGAGGGATAGATAGATAGACAGAGAGATAGATAGATAGATAGATAGATAGATAGATAGATAGATAAAAATACAAAAAGAAGAGAAAATTTGTAGGTAGGTTGGATTTTCCGCAACAAGAGTGAACTCATGTCATTCCTGAAGCCTGGCTGTATATTTATATATATATATTCTATATTTCTTCCTGAAATCCTCCTCCCTAAGCACTTGCAGTGGATCGTATCTGGTTTTGTATATTTTTCTTCTTTTTGTCCTTGATGGCTGATTGTCCAATAATTCCAAGTGGTTTAAGAACTCGACAAATCGACATTATTATTTTTATCGAAAATTCAATTTGCAATCTTCACTTATATTTTTTAAATGCAGAATAAATTTGACACATCTGGTTCTTATTCCTTCGCTAAACCACCTTCTTCGGTGGTTTAGCTTAGTAAACGTCACTTAATTGATATTTTATTTTTTAAATAACATTTTGCACTTAGTCCACGGAATAAGGCTTAAGCCTTCGCTATTCCACTTTTATTAATTTGGCTGTACAGGTAAACCTACCAGCATCAACGAACCGGCTACTTTATCGTCTATATTGAAGCCTGCCGCTTTCACTTTGGACCACAGTGAACTCATTTTATTGACGTAATCTTCCATTGACGCACATTCTTTTTGCTTGAGAGATACCAATTGTTGCAACAGTGCCAATTTGCGACCGGTACCGGTCTCATCAAAAGCCGCCGCTATACTATCCCATGCTTGTTTGCATGTGCTTGCTCCTTCTATATGATTATGGTTGCACGGCTCGAGCAATAACGTCAACTCACCTATTGCTCTAAGATCTGCTTTCTTGTGGATATTATTTGCTGCGGCGGCGGGTTATTCATTCTGGCAAGAGTCCCACAAACCGCTGATTATCATGTGAGCTCTTGCACCGATCTTCCATTCAGAGTAATTCTCCCTGCCTTTAAGACGACTGAATGGAATTTGAGAGGTCATTTCTTCAGTTGAACTTTTTGTAGAATCTTCGACAAGAATAAATAGGCAAATAAATTAAATTAAATATTACTTATTTCTGATAAAATAGGCTTCGGATGGCCCATAACCTGTTAGATTTATATCGATGGAATTTACCTAAAATACAAGAGATAAAATAAAAACACGACAGGTCCTTTTGATTATAAGAAAGAGAAGAAGGATATTTATTATGTAAATGTCAAGTTAACAAATTTCATTTAGTTTATTGGGCACGTTCAATTAACTTTCCAATAGTTTTTCAACTACATTCTCATGTAATTTTTTTTGTAATTTTTGCTTTAATTCATGTATAGTAAAAACACCCACTAAAAGTCAGTTTGATATCATAATGTTCCGCCACAAATGTTCTCATCATGCTAATAATGTTCAATTTATTTTTGTAAATAAAAAATCCCCTGAAGAAGATGGAAACACCCGTTGAAACGTCGGGAAATTAAATGAAATATTTGACGTGTGTCAAGTTAGCACAACACTTTTAGAAATTAAATAAACTAAATACACAGTAAATTGTAGAATTGTAGTAGTAAATTAGCTGTGGAAAAAAAATTTGTAGCTCTACTATTTAAAAAAAAAGGTATGTAGCAGAGTGTTACCGCAGCGAAATTATTTATGTGTCCCTCTGCATGAAACAATGTTTCCTTTTCGAAATTAATGAGTCTTTTTGAAAATAAATTCATAAAATTTAAAAAAAAACGAATTTAAGAAGTTAATACCTATCAAAAATTTGTTTGTATTGTTTTATAATAGAAAAACTTAACAGAAACTTAAGAATAAAGTTAAAACATTTTAATGCATAGTATTACTCAATGTATATAATAGTCAGTCTTACATTTCATAAAAAAAACAAATTTATACATAACCTTATTTATAACTTATTTCATTTTCGTTCTTTGTTTTTGCATAAATTGAAATTTTCTTGAGGTTAAATGATCGTGAAAAAATGTTTAGTAGTACTATCTACCTAGTTTTTGTTTGGAGTAGGTAGTTCTAAAAAAAAATTTGAAGACTTCGTCAAAAAATGTTTGAATTTTTTTCTCCACAACTAATTTACAACAAGAAATCACTTCGTAAATAGAACTAATATAGGGTGTTCAGCGGGAATTTTTCAACTTTAAATTGCGACTATCGAAATACTAGCGGGTTGAAGTAAGCAGGAGGGGTAGGAGCGCATATAATTTTTCGGAAAAAAAATTCACCAATTAGTAATCAAAACTAGAATAGCCCATAAGCCGAAATTTAACCATATCATACACAATTTTGTTTTAAACATTTGGGAATGTAGGTTTATGCATAAATATATGTACATATGTATAATTGTATATATCACGATAGGTTAGGTAGAAGGGCTGACAGTTGATCTTGTTACCGTCACACTTAGATCTATATAGATCCGTTTTGATACCCTAGGAAATTGTATCCCACTTAATGGAAAAACCTATGTGTTCTGTTAGCAGTCAAGCCATTTAGAGACGTTGACGAAGTTCAGAAGGCTGTTCGCTGAAGTTCTAGAAAGATCCTCTAAGTCGTCAAAGAAATTTTTTCCTAGGTGTTTCTTTCTTAAGTGACAGAGTGCTGGGCAGTGACAAAGGAAGTGTAAGGTATCCTCATGTGCTTCTTCATCGCTGCACCCTCTGCAAAGGTCGTCAGTACTGAGCCTCATTTTCTTTTTGTGGTATCCCAGTAGGTTGTATCCGGTGATTTTGCAGATTTTCCCAAAAAATTCCTGCACCAACTCCAGTGTCCTCCTTAGAACCATCAGTGAAGACAGTTATCGTAGATTCGTTAAATATCACGATGACCGCTCAGTTGTTGAAAAATTGCGTAGATTAATTGCAGCAGATGTAGATTTAGCAGCGATTTATCTCCAGTATATTGATTTTTAGCAGAACAAAACCATGGCCAAATTGCTTCTCAAAAAAATTATTCAATATCATTTGAAAGAGTTGACAACAATATAAGAACGTGTGCTTGCTTGTACGCATTGTTCTGCGGATGTTGAAAAATGCATAAAGTGCTAATAATCTCTTGAAAACAAACATAAGACCAAATTTGTGCATCGAGACTGAGAACAAGTATTTATATATCTATTTCAATTTACCGAATCTAGAAAATTGGAATCCGAGATCATTTATCAAGAAATGTTTCAATCGATACCTACAGAGACAAGCACCACAAAAACAACCGCATTTCAAGGAAATATTCAGTAATTGTGAGGCCGATGAAGATGAGTACGAGGGCGACATGGAAATAAAGTTCGATTTATTCCAATGAATTTAAAAAAAATGTGTTACGTACATATATTCTTGGAATGAAAATAAAGTTTTTAAATAAACACGAACATTTCCCGTTTCATACCTTTGAATAATGACTTTTTTTTAATTCGTGGTAATTCACTATGTCCATTAAAAATTATGAAGAAACCTAGATATATCTACTCTTTATACTAAAATCAGAAAATTTTGAACATTATTAATAACTAGAGCAGAAATTTGATTAAAATATTGAAAAAGTGTGATTTAGAAATGCGCTCCTCAAACATTTCGGGGAGGGGGGGGGGGTCAAACCCCTGTGATAGCCCCCCCTGGCTATGGCCTTGCTGGTGCCCCTACAACCATACTGCCGTGTTAACTAAAAATGCCCTATCTGCATTTTTGAAGTTTTTGAGTTAGGCCCACCCTTGATACAGTTGTAGTGCGCATAAACTACGAAATATCTTGTTAACTTTCATTCCCGGTCATTGCCATTAGACTCATACTTTACGCCAACCTATTTTTCAAATGCATCGCATTTCATTCATGGTCATGAGAATCTATGTATGTACCTCATGCACTACTTAAAAATATCTAATACAATTTTCGATAACACTTGACGCTTCACATTACTTTTGCTTCGGTCAAATGTATCTTCCTATTTGCTAAGGTTCAATGCACTGCTTGCTGTGTATTGTTTATGCCTGATCATATTTGGATACATTTGTGCAGTAAAAAGGGGCATGCATTTCGGTTATAAATTTCATGACACAGCAAGTGTGCTGCCCGATTCCGTTCAAAAGGGTCCGCCCAATAACTTTTTTTTTTTTTGAAAATGCTTATAGCATTTTCTCAAATTTCTTTTTTTATTTGAAAGTACAATACTTCCGGTTAATAATGGAAAATAATTTCATTCAAATGGCTGCCTCGGCTGGCCATGCAGTAGCCTACACGATCGGTCCAATTTTTAAGCACATTATCGATTGTGTGCAGCTGTATTTCACCAATGGCTTCACGAACATTGTCCTTAAAGCGTCAATTGTCTCTGGCTTGTCGGTGTAACACTTATCTTTTACGGCACCCCACAAATAATAGTTCAACGGTGTCAAATCGAAGCTCCGAGGTGGCCAAACGACATCAGCTCTGCGGCTGATAATGCGATCTTCAAAAACAGGGCGCAAAACATCGAGTGTTGCTTCGGCTGTGTGGCACGTAGCGCCGTCCTGTTGAAACCAAATGTTGCCAATATCCTCCTCTTCAATTTTTGTGAACAAAAATTAGTTCAACATGGCCCGATAACGATCGCCATTGACTGTAACTGCCACTCCTTGCTCATTTTCGAAGAAAAATGGCCCAATTATGCCCTGGACCAAAATCCGCACCAAACAGTGACTCGTTTTGGGTGTATCGGCTTTTCAATGTAGGTGTGCGGGTTTTCTGTGCCCCAAATGCGACAATTTTGTTTGTTTACTACCCGCCAAGATCAAAATGAGCTTCATCTGAAAAGATGATTTTTTTGGCAAAATCGGCATCTTCTCTAGGTCGATCGCAGGCCCACGAAGCGAAGCGAAAACGCATTGGATAGTCAGTTGGCTTCAACTCCTGAACCAATTGAACTTTGTATGGCGCCATACCAAGGTCTTTATGCAAAATTCGTCTCAATGATGTCTCCGAAATGTTCAATTGTTGAGAACGAGGGTGAATTGATGTTTATGGCGCTTCACGCACACTTTCTACCACAGCAGCAATATTCTCGGGTGTACGCACTGTTTTTGGCTTTTCACGCTTTGGTTTATCGATAAGGATGCCAGTTTCTTTCACTTTTTTCACAAGATAACGAACATACGGAGCTGACGGTGCTTCTCTTCTTCCAAAATCCGTACGCAATTTTCGCACACATTCTGCGACATTACTACATTACATCACTAGTTGAAAAAAAAAGTTAGATGGCGGACCCTTTATTTTTCCCACCAAATTAGAATTAAGAATATTGTATGTATGCATTAGTTTTAATATGTATAGGCTTAAGTTCTTAGCGTGTAAGTAAATAATTTTGTATAAATAGCTTAAGTTTGATTCAATAAATTCATTTTTTATTTGAAAGTTAAAATGAGAACATCGGCTCTTAAGCCTTCTATTTATTTATTTCATTCCTCAGGAAAACAGATCGGCTTCTTAGCCATTAAACATATTCGGCTTGGGGAAGCCTTTATAATATCCCACATAGCTTGGTAGAAGAGGCAGAGACCACAATTCCTGTAAATGCGAGAAACAACTTAAAGTTCCATTTTTGGAGAGATCTTTTCTGATTGACCAACGAACCAACAGAAAAATGGGCATTGGCACCATAGACATTAAAACTTCCATTCAAAACACCAAAAAATTGACTCGAAAACGAAATTATGAAAGCAGACAACAAAAACATTTCAAGGAACCTAAGCCCCATTCGTCTAATAGCATGCAGATCGAGTTTTCTTCTGAAGAAGAACCAGAGCTTCAAATTGAAAAAGAGGTGTCTTCTGAAATGGAGGCGTCAACATTATCGGCAAGCCTGCCTGAAGATAAACGTCAAAAAAAATGTTTAAATCGTCGATGCCTACTATCGCTCATGCAGCCGATAGATACGGTATTTCGGATAGGGCTGCAGCAGCAATCATAACTGCAACACTTCAAGATGTTGGCCTTATCACAAAAGGACAAAACAGATAATGTAGTTGATCAAAATAAAGTAAGACGAGTCCGTGAGAAAGAAAGGAGTTTTCTCGTTAAGAAGCCTTTGTTAATCCAAGAATCCTTTGGACTATATTTTGATGGACGAGAGGACCAAACTCTTTCAATGGTAGATTCTTCCAGGCGGAAAATCGTTTCAGAGGAGCATATTAGACTAGTCAAGGAGCCAAACTCAGAATACATGGGCCACATTTCCTTATCGAGCGGAAAAGCAATCAAAGTAAGCAATCAAACAAAAGACTTCTTAAATGACAAGGGTGTAGATATAAATAAAATAGCTGTAATTGGATGTGATAGAACCGCTGTCAATACAGGATTCAAAGGAGGCGTGATAAGATGCCTAGAACAACAACTACAAAGACCATTGCAGTGGTTCATCTGCCACCTACATGCGAATGAGCTGACACTGCGACACTTATTCGAGTATCTCGATGGTCCTACTACTGGACCCCGGAGCTTTATAGGACCAATCGGAAAAGGCCTAAAAGATTGCGAGACTCTGCATTTAGTAGAGTTTAAATCAATATGCTGTACTCTACCAGACATATCGAATGCAAACGATCTTAGCACCGATCAATCGTACCTCTTTCAGATTTGTGCCGCTATTAAATCTGGCCATTGCCACGACAACCTTTCAAGAAACAACCCCGGCAAAATTGTTCATTGCAGGTGGCTTACCACGGCAAATAGAATACTGCGGTTGTATGTTTCAAGAAATTCTCCAAATGGAAATCTGTTACATTTGGTTAATTTTATTTTAAAAGTGTATGCTCCGATGTGGTTCTCCATTAAAACCATGTCAAGTTGCATCTATGGATCGAAACACTTACACAAAAGTATAATTCTTTCGAGATATTTCCCACCAAACTTAAAAGCTGTAATAGATCCTGTGATTCAAAGGAATGGTTTTTTTGGGCATCCGGAAAACCTTCTACTTGCGATGTTGGCAGATGAACGAGATTCACTAAAGGTGTTAGCCTTGCGAATTATTCTGAAATACAGAGATTCATCGGATTCTGGTGCAAGAGTATTTAAAGTTCCAGAATTTAACTTCAATGCAAAGGACTATATCGATACTATTGCTTGGAAGGAGGTGAACGTTACCGAACCACCACTGCTGAAAAAAAATTGACAGCGTTGTCATCAAAGTGTATTGAAACGCCAGAAAAAATTAATTTAGTGATATTACCTCTTCTGAAGGAATATCCTTGTCACACTCAAGCTACGGAAAGGTGTGTCAAAATTGTAACAGAAGCCTCGGCTGCTGTATGCGGTCCTACCAGGAGAGACGGGTTTATCAGAACAAAACTCGAATCCCGCAAAATAATGCCTGTTTTTAACACGAAAAAAGACTATAAAATTGCTTAATTTTCAATTTTCAATACTTTTCTCATGCTCAAAATTTTAAATAAAGTTTTTTTAAAAAAAAATGTGAGTGCCGGGACTCACGGTTAAATATGTGTCAACATCAACGTTTGTCCAAGTGCCTAATTTTTGTTACTGAACGTCATCAAAAGAAACATATTGAATAATTAACACTACATTACCTATCTTTAGGCAGTGCTTAAAAAGCTTAGTGTTGAAAGAACGGCAGCGAAATACCCAGTGGGGGAACCGCTGTAACGAAATTTCCAAGCACTAAAAGGTTGGTGGTGAAGTGTCCAACGAACGGTGAAGGTTCGGTACTGAAAGGTCCTGCTTCGTAGTTCACTCTCAACTTTAAGATGACTTCACATTACACATGGTTATTGTTTATGGTAATCACTCTCTGAGCATCGACAATCAACAACTGTCAGCGGAGAGCACTTAAATCGTGGTTTCAATTAAATGACACCGTACCCAAATTCCAAAGGAACTTAATGGTTCGACAGGGGCCGAATTAAAATATCCAGTCAGAACTGTCAACGAACTTGCAACCCTTATGAAACTCCATCTTTCCATCGAGTAAAACTTACAAAAAGTTCAGTCTTAATTTTTTACTGAACCCCGTACATGGGTTTTCATGCAATGGCAACACAGTTTTTTGGAAATAATTTTTTTTTAGAATTAATAATTCATGCAAGATAGATTTTAAGTTATTTAAAAATATTTAATGTTAGATATGCATAGGTACCCACTCAAAAATATCTTATGCTATTCCTTATAAAAAAAAATAGATTAAACTACAAAATTCCTACTGTTTTATTCCATTATTTCATTAAATACGGAAAAATTAAATGGCCCTAAAAAAGTTAAAATGTCCCCAAAAATGGCCCCAACATTTTGTTTCCCAAGAACAACGCTGCCATGGAAAGATACTCAATGGAGCAACGCGTTAGAGTTATTCAGGCTTATTATAAAAATGGGCAATAGGGGATGATCAATTATCGAAGAAAATCATCTTCAGTGATGAGGCGCATTTTCACCTCAGTGGATTCGTCAATAAGCTGAATTGCTGCATTTGGGCGAATGATAATCCAAGAGTGATTTTCGAAAAACCAATGCACCCACAAAGAGTGACTGTTTGGTGCGGTTAATGGGCTGGTGGCATCATTGGGCCGTATTTTTTCCAAAATGAGGCCGGTCAGTCAGTTACTGTGGATGGAAGATATGGATGTGGACGATATGTGGTTTCAACAGGACGGTGCCACTTGCCACACAGCTAACGAAACAATGGCTCTTTTGCGCGACAAATTCAATGGCCATGTTATCTCACGTGGTGGCGATGTCAATTGGCCGCCAAGATCATGTGATTTGACACATATGGACTTCTTTCTTTGGGGTTATTTGAAAGAAAAGGTGTACGTCTATAAGCCAGCAACAATTCACGAGCTAAAGGATGAGATAATTCGGCACATTAATGGCATAGAACCTCAATTATGCCTCAGCGTCATCGAAAATTTGGACCATCGGGTGGAGGTGTGCCGCTGAAGTCGCAGCGGCCATTGGGCCGATATTTTGTTCCATACATAATTCAACCATACCAATATTATCATAATAAAAAGAAGAGACAATTATTTCCTCAATAATTTTTGTTTTATTCAAAATCCACCATTTATTCCCTTTCGCGGGAGAAGTCTGAACAACAAAGAGGATAGAACTTAGTTCACGAACTCATAAAGCTATGCTTTACTTTTCATCAGTTAACTGAATTTTTATGCTGAACTGCAAGCATTGAATTCAGTTGAGTTTTTGTACGAAGTAAGAGAAAGGGTAGTTGGTATGAAAATACCGAATTGAGAAAAAAGGCAATACCTTCCCCCTTAAAAGTAGTTCATGAATTCGTTGTTCTTTTCACCTAAATTTTTCATTGCGGACGAAATTTCCTACTGGGTAGGAAATACGTGTCGATTCATGGATTATAGCGTGCGTGAACCAAGCAAAGCTAATTTTTAGTACATCTTCTTAAATATGATATTGGGGTAGGTAGTAAGAAGGACATTAAATATAAACGAAATCAAAACAAAATCTAGTTCCCAGATTTTTGAATATTGTTTTGTTATGTTATGTAATGCATTTGTATGTACGTTTTGCATGAAAAATACTTTCTGGATATTGTTTTGTCGTTGAATGATTTAGGTAGACATTGTCTAAAATGTCCAATTGACGCTTCGTCAGTGGTTATTACAGGTACGAAGTTTAATCAAAACCACGAAGTCCGTTTTCGAAAAAAATTTAAAAAAACTAAAATATTTTTTTTTATGGCGCTACCCGTTTTAGATCTGATTCCCTCTACCCGTTAAGGATCTAGCTCAAATTACAGTGGACGCACAGATTCAGACCGACGGACGCCATGACGAAACCTACTTTTTCGGACTTCTTGATAATCGCAGTGTTAGATTTGATTACAACCTCAAAATTATTTTTCACACGAAACCAATACTTGTAAAGAATACAAGTAAAAATGATTACTATTATTCTTATAGAATTTCCTACATTACTTTATAATTATGCACATATAAAGCTTTTGTGTGCGTTCAATACCACTTAAGATAAAGCATGACAAATATGCTTACATAAACATATCTTCATATTAACGAGCTATGCGGGAATCACCAAAAATAAGGCAATTTTCTCAAAAAACCCCAAAACCCTATTTTCTTCAAAAACACGAAATAATGTAGTTTCTTATAATTATCTGAGACATTACAGGTACGATGTATAATCCAAATCAGATATGTCGGTATCGGGAAAATCAAACTGGAGCTTCAATGCTATAGCTTTTACAAAATTCGGTTTTAAAAGTTCTGGCCCAAAATTCAAAACGATTTAGTACGATGTTTAAGCATGAAAGTTCGTCAAAGTGCTGCAGGTGCTCATTAAACATTGACATAACCACGATCACCATACATAGGTGGGTATACCGCGTTGTCCACGAAATATAGTCTTATACTTTTAATTTATTTTATTATTCTTAATCTTTTCCTTAAAAAATTATTACAGGTTTATGTATAGGAACCACACTGAATTTTTCCGAAGCAAAATTGTTTAAACCTGAATTTTTACCCGCTCCCTAACTTGGATTATGTGAAATTTTGACAGGAAAGGCGACAGAGGCAGGAGATGACCAACTATACAAAAGTTAGGTAAATTATCATTTCTGCTACGGCTGTTCGATTTTTAAAAGTATAACAGTTTGTTACTAAGTTACTTTCTTTCTTTTCTTTTTTCGCTAATACGATATCACCTTTCAAATAACATATTTACGAAAAAATATCTATCTTTACCCCATCCTGTTCACCCACTGAGGCCAGATTACAATATAAAACTGAACTATTATAGACATTCACAGCTTTACCATTGCCATTCAGAGGAGGTAAAAGAACTACTCACCTGTGCACCGATAGTTTTATCCGTTGTAGTGAAACTTATTCTGGCCGATTGCCCCGTTGATATATAATGCCAGTGCTCCGTTGATGGTTTCTCACCGCAGAGCTCAATAGGTGCTGCCTCCGAATCTAAATTCGCCCACATCCTCAGTACTGCAGCAGGACAACCACGAGCTAAATATATAATGAATGACAAGATGAAGAAATCAAGGAAAAACATTTGTTAGTCTTAAAGTTCACATTAAATAATTTAAATTGTTGGTGATGGCTCTGACTATCGAGCCAATGCACCCACCTACCCATTGGATCACCCTCCACCGAAAAGTGCTCAAAATTTATGGACAACTTGTAACCGGGACGAGCTGTCATGTACCAGTTACATGCCATTGAAGCCAATCCTTTGGCCGGACTCTTATAATTGCTGGGGTAGTGAGGCGATGTTATAATGCCCGAGTCTTCGTTGGAAAAATTTCCGCCACAGTCGCCAACCACAGATTTGGCAGTCTCGAAGAAATAGCGAGCTTTGAAACCGCTGGCCACATTTTCTTGATCGGTATGCAACGTGATTCTCAGACCAACCGCACCCCTTGGGCTCTCAACGGGGCCGGGCGCTGTTAGACCACAATATCGACCAAGAAAGCGGTCATTATTATCTCTGTATATGACATACATTTCCAGCCAGTCTTCAAAGCAAGCCGATGCGCTAACATACATACAAATCAAATGGTTATTTTATATACATGTATATTTTTCGTCATATAAATTCAATTAAATTAAGTTTTGTACTCCGGAATAATTGTTTTTTTTTTTTTCTTATAAATTATAAAATACAGTGTATTTACGTTTGGTGTCCTGAATTAAATCATACTTTTATATAGGCTTACCATATTACAAAACGAGAAAAGGGGTTTTTTGCGTAAACTTTGGAGGGACAAATGCGTTTCAGGGGGGAGGAAAAATGTAAAATGCTTTTTTGTGTTTAAGTTGCAAACACTAAAACAGTGTATCTACTTGATATTTTATTTAAGTTTTTTAATTTTGAATATAAAATCGATCGTTTGCATTATTTCTTGAAATAAACAAAAATATTTAAAACAGAAGAAAATAATTGAAAATATTAAAAACATTATAATGTCAACTTAGTTCGCATTTTTAGTTAATGCAGAAAATTTTACTGCGCCACTTTACTAACAAAGCCGTTGATCCAATTCGAAACGTTTGATTAGTGCTTGTTTAATGGGTATTAGCTTACTCTCGTGATTCTTAACGTCCCATTGTTTTGGCCACCCATATTGAAATGTTTCTAATAATTATTCTTTCCCACATTGAATAACAAATAATCCGTTTTGTGTTGATTTTTTTCGCTGGATTTCATAATCGGTGTTATAAGGGCTTACTTTATCAATATGGGATGAAAACAAATCAAAGATATGGAGTTTGAGAAGATAATGGTTGTAAAAATATAATCCTCCTTGGAAAGAGAGCATAAAAACACATTTATTTAGCAAAAATGAATTTATAAAAAAATTATTTTTTATTTAAAATAATGTGTTTTGTTTTAACATTGCAAATGTTTATAGTGTCGTTTTGAGTAAATTATGGTGTCAAACGAGTAGAGAGCACATGTGATTTTAAGCTCCGATAATTTTTAATATTTAATTATTAAAAACTGCAAATTAAGTTGTGTAAAAATTCTTAAACCTTACATTTCAGTTTCCCTAAAGTTTATCTCAAAACTTTGTACTTTAAGTTATAAATTTATTCATCGCGATATTTGCAAATATGTCTGTGACTAATGATGAATTTGCAAAAAGTATTACAAAACTAGAAATGACATTGAATAGCCAAATTCATTATTGGTCTCAAAAAAGAAGTGTCAATGATAAAATCACAAAACTTTCAACAAAAGTAGACACCTTCATTAAAGACATACAAGGTGAACTAAGTGAACTCAAAGTTGAAATAAAAAACAAGGTCTCCAAGAAAAAATATTTGAACGCCATAAAGTTAGTCGATGATACTACACAAACTGGCAAATGAAATTCGAAAAAGAGACAGTTTTATCGAAATTACTTCTTTGAAAGAGCTTAATAACCTACCGTTTCTGCAAGTTCTTCACTGTGAAGTTAGCAGTAGGTACATGCTGTTTTTTGAACAACCACGCAAGCTAGAAACTTGCAGTTATTCTCCAAATTCGCAGTTTCATTTGCAGTTCCAGACAGAGGCGTACCAAAAGGGGGCTCAGGGGGCTAGAGTAGCCCCCCCAAGCAAAATGAAATACTTTGCAAAGATTTCCAAGTATATCGGAGAATAGTTTTTATTATTCTTTCGTTCAAATTTTAGTGTAAGCAATATTCTTCAATTTTAATTTAAAAAAGAACTAGGTATGGATATCGTGATGAAATCATTAGCTCATACTACACGTAACCTTTATTTTGTTTGACATTTCATACGAACCTCAATATTCACAGAAACTTAAAATAAAGTTAATTGATTTGCAATCAGGGAAAAGACCCAAATCGATTTCAAACATTTCATTTTTTCTTTATTTTTCCATTTAAAAAAAACGATAAACGAAATGAAATGCCACCACCTGAAAACATTGCATTCATTAACATATTAAACCTTCACTTGAATCAGAGGTAGACAATATTCTCATACTCTTTTCATACCTTTTATAAAGGTAATGCGCCGGCTGTTTTCATAAGCCGTATCTTATTATCTCCGATGATCCATATAGATCATCTAATCTCATGAAAATAAAAAAATACGGATCTTAATGACAACTGTGTTGTATACCTATCTCTTTTTTCCTTGCGTTTATTTATTTTTCAATGCGAAACAATTAACAAACAAAAGAAGATATTCGATGTAATCGTAAAACGAAACGATCTGAAAACAAAGTACCTAAAAAAAAAAAAAAAACGTTTTCGAAATAAACATTAATAATTATAACAAAAACGAAACAACAATTGGCGAAATAAAAAAAGACAGACGAAACAATAGGCACCCTTAAATAACAATGACCATTGAATATTAATGTTAATGACACCTTCTAATAAACAACATATATAGAAGGTGACACTCCACAACTAAAAGCGCAGCGGCACGGCCGCGGCGGAAAGGAGAAACGAAATAGATGATGTGGGGTTTTTTGTGTACACAAACCAATTTTCAAAGGGATATTTATAAATTTAATTGTTCCCTTTTGTATTGGTTTCCATGACGATGAGGCTTCAATATTTTGTTTTGTTTTGAAATTTGTTTACAATTTTCAATCCTGAGGAAAGAAAATGTATGTATGTATGTATATTTCTTTATCTGTATAAGTTGTTTATAAATGTTTGTTAACATGAAGATGTGAAGCTAACGTGAAGATTTGTTTTACGTATTGAAAAATAGGAAAAAAAACTATTTAGGAATAGTTTGAGTATTTTATATGTTGTATTACGTTGACAATTTAGAGACTTAATAATTATTTGTTGATTTTAACAGGCTGAACTTAGTGCGTTTTATTGTTCATTAAAAGTCTTTACATAAGTAAAATATGTACATAGATGTACCTATGTATACAGGGTGATTCGCATACGGTGTTTCAAAAAGCTAGAGCGTGTAGGTCGGGTTAAGACAAGAAAAAAATCGTACAGGAGGAGGGGTCTATTCCCATCGTTTAGCAAGGAGGGGCAATTTTCTAAAAAAATGACTTAAACCAGAAAAAAAAATATTAAAAAACAACAGTTACACATACAATGTCATGATACACTTCTTTGTAAAGCCAGAAATCTAATATTTTATTGTGTTTTAATAACGTTGTTTTAGAGAATATTTTTTTAAAAATAAATTTTCAAACTCAAAATTTCGAAAACAAAATTGAAAACATTATATTCAAACTAATTTTTTTCGTTATTAAGTAGTAATTTTATTTATAATATTAAATGCCTTTATTTATTTTAAGTCAAACACCAAAAACCGGATGCTTAAATCTCTTCTTGTTAAATCTAGAAGTAAATCAACCCACACTGAACTGAGGAAGCAATTTTTCAGTGGAGGATATGCACTCGGTGGATAAAACAACAAAAGCATCTTGATCAGTTACTCCTGAAGGTGCTCACCAAATTTGATGAGTTAACTCTGGTTTATCTTTGATCTCGCACTGAAAAACTGTATTTAATATAATATATATAACTATATTGAATAATAGTAGGTTTACATATGTACAATTTTGCAGCTACGTCATCAATTAACTATACTTCGGAGTTTTGTGATGACCTTTCCTCAAACTTTTGTGAGTTTGACGATTCCGATACTGAGGACACAAATGAGATTGAAACAGATGTTACAACCAATCCGTTTTAAAAAAAAAACTTCTGCAAAATTTGTTAAAGATCAGACAAAAATGTACAAGAACAGGACAACGCAAGGAGGACTCACAGTTCCAACAGAAGAGCTAAAGGAAATGATTGACCAAAAAAATATACTGTTTCGACAAAAATTTTGAAATTTTATGTTATGATTCAGAAATAGTTGAGAAACTCAAACAAGAGTGCTTTGGCACCATTTCACTGCCATGTCCTCAAATGGAACATAAAAATAATCTCTTGACACATTCCATGAAAGTCCTCCTTAGAGCAAAAATAAAAATTTTAAATGCAAAAGCAAAAAACGCAAAAAGGAAACTAAAAAAGTTTGATATAACTTAACTTACTTAACCATGTTTAAGATAATGGTAGCGAGTAGCCCTCTTGGGGAAACTCAACTGCGGAAAAGAGTTCAAAATAAACCATTGTTTCTACGAATTTCATATTATTCTGTCCAGCTAAAGATGAATAAAAACAGAAGACAAAGATCCTTTTGTCAAATTCAATAACATTTATTTTCTTTTCCTTTTTATTAATTTTATTCACGAATGAAAAATGATACAAAAATAAATGTTACAAAAATAATTTGTGCGCAACATATGAGCATTTAAAAAGGTACAATTTTGGACACCAAGAGAATTATTATTTTCGTATTTGCGTACATTAACTTCAGAGTTATTTTAACGGAAACTTTAATAACTATAAGAAACTATGCGAGCTACAAATTTTTGGTTTTTCTAATAAATTAGCATTTAATTAACTACAAATTCAGATATCAAAATTTTCCTATTCCGCCAAAGTAAAGGACGTAAATTGGTTCAAATTTGACTATCTAAATAAAAGCTTTTAACTGCCTTGATTTTTAAAATGTTCCATTCATCAGTTTGGTCAAAAAAATAGGTTCATAACTTCCTTATTTGCGAATTGTTAAATAAAAATCCTTAACAATTGAAAAGAATCATTCAAATTTGCCTAAGAATAGGTATGAGCAAACATAAAAAATGTATAGGTACTCTATCTAATTGGGTTGTAAACTTATCTATACCTAATCAAAATAAGCGATTACTAAAAACCCATAAATATAATTTAGCGAACTAAAGCATTTCATTCTAATCCATTTCCTAAATTTAATGGTACACTATATGTACATAATGGCAAGCATGACAGTAATTGTATTAATTACTTCTTAGCTTTCCTACTTTTTTGGGGCTGTATAGTATTTCACTTGTTTTTAAAGAATCAATAAATAATAATTTTGTTACACAAACCTTTTCGCTATACATCCAGTCCAATCAATTCAATATCGTTTTATAAAACCTTGAACTTTTTTAAATTTCGCCTGCAGCCGACAGTTTGAAAATACTGTGTACCCCGCAGTCCCCCTCTTTTCCTTAGCTTAAGTAAAGTGGTACTATAGAATATAGATTATTTTATTTCCTGCATTTTAAGATCTTTAACTTAATAATCAAATCAGTAGAACTAAAATTATAATTGAATCTAAACAATGCAGCTTTCATATCATTTAAAACTAAAACCCCTTTTTTGATTTGAATAATTTTAACTTATCAACTGAAATCGTAACGAAAATAATTTTATTCATGCATACATATATGTACATAGCTAATTTACAAAAAAATCTTAATTGTAATACACACACTTTCTGAATATCATACGAAAGAAATACAAAAACCGTTTCCATAGTAATTGATAGATATTACAAAAACAAAACTGAAACAAATCCTTTTCAAATTAACGACTCTATAAAGAATCAGGGAAATATTTCAAATTAAATACACGACCCTATAGAAATATTTTAGGCGACCGCAGCGCAGCCACCCGATTTGGTGGAGTTTTCCCCGAGTGTCACCTTCTATATATGTTTATTCAATGGTTATACACAAGAAAGTACAATTGATCCCATTTTAGTACAATTTCTTTGAGTTTTCAGTACAATCAAAAAAAGTAATTTTTCACCCCTGGACTGTACCCCCATATAAGGCCATTGTGCTTAAAAGTACAAAAGGGAAACCAAACTGTTTAGTTGCATGTGCGCGCCTGGCCTAAAGATCCTATTTCCACTACGTAGTCAGTAAAGTAGATTTAATTATTTTCAATTTTCTCAAAAAGTACAAGTCATTTAAGCATCCGGTTTTCTGTTTTTGACTAAAAACTAATGAGAGCGTTGAATGTTGAAAACAAAATAAGTATACTTAGGGCCACTTGCACCAAAGTTATCTGACAGCAGTAACTACTGATTTATCCTGAGATAAGCTAATTTGTCTAATTTAAAAAAAAAACTGGTTGCACCATTACAATTATCAACCTATCCATAGATAAATATTTAAAATAGTTATCCAGTCTCATTTCTCTGGATAACTCTTATTAACTGTCAATATTAATTTAAAAGGAAGGGAAAACTTTCAAAACTGATTACAAAAAGCGAGAAAACATTATTATTATGCTCATGATGTTTAAGTTTTTCTACATATGTACATATGTATGTATGTACATATCTACAAGTTCCAATTTTCGTTTGCTATAATTAATGAAAGAGGACGTCACTGATGTCTTTTGTTAAGGTCTTCTTCTACCAAAATCATGTTATTTATTTTTAGTTATTAAGATTTCAACAGATGTATGCACATAATTATGTAAGCACGTCACAACAAAATATACAAAACAACAATACCTTTGGCCAATTGCTGAATTGCTAAGCTCAAAAAGAGAATCTACAAAGTGGTAAAATTTGGAGCTCTTGAACGCTTTTATAGTGAATTAGACATCGCAAAACCGATAGAGAATGAAACTATTTAAAAAAAAATCAGAAAAAACATGACATTTATGACTTAAGTTTCATTGTTTTTTTTTCTAATGTTGCTCTTTCTGTAATTAAATAAGTATCCTATAGTTACTTATCCAAGTTAGTTTTTTCATTTGTGCAACGTCACAACAAAAAAAATAAACTTATTTTTATATCCAAGGATAGCTATCTCCAATTTTAGAAATGTATCCTTTGGTTTCGTGCAAGTCGCCCTTAATTACGTAAAACTTTGAAAAAAATTAGTTTGAAATTTGATTTTTTCATTTATTCTTTTCAAAATTATATGTTTGAAAATTTATTATTTGAAAAACTATTCTTTAAAATTGTTTTATTTGAAAACATAAAACAAAATTTCTGGCTTTACAAACAGGTATATAAGGGCATTGAAAGTATAACCGTTATTTTTTAAATTTTTTTTCTGTTTTAAGACAATTATTTTAGAAAATAGCCCCTTATGACTAATTCAATTTTCTAAAGAAATAGAAGAGACTTTAGCATCCAGTTTTTGGTGCTAAATATCATTAAATTTTGAACAAAATTTTTAAACATTTTTTTTCGATATTTTGAGTTTGAAAATTAATTTTTCAAAAACTATTCTCTAAAACAACTTTATTTACAAACGAAATAAAAGAAGAGATTTTTGGCTTCACAAAAAGGTGTATCATGGCATTTTATATGTAACGTTTGTTTTTAATATTTTTTTTTCTGTTTTAAGTCAACTTTTTAGAAAATTACCCCTCCTGGCTAAACGGGGGGCGGGGGGAAATAGACGCCCCTCCTCTACGATTTTTTTTTTTGTTGTCTGCTGTTGTCAGCTGAAACATTTGAAAATTAAATCTGAAATATGGCACATTATATTCATCTCATTCTTTCTCATTGCTACGTTATGGAAATATTTAGGCAAAAAGCTAAAAGTGTAAGAAATGCTTTTTTTAATGAAAATGAATGCGTTCAGATTCAGCTGTTCTCTGCTGTGTTAAAAAAAAAGAATTTTGTATCGGTTCGTTGTTTCTCCCAAACACCGCAAAACTGATTTCTCTTATGTCGTTTTCGTTTGGATGTTCGGAGTACTCCTTTTGCATTCCTTTTTCACTCCTTCTACTCCAAAAGCCTTCGATTGGCTGTTTCGAGTAATGTTTTCGGAGTGTTCTTCTGTTCCCAGTTTCTTAGTAGACAAGGAACACACAACTACATATAAGGTTTTTCGTCTGATTACTAGTTAAAATGGATAAATTGTTGAAGAAGCCATTTTGAAAAATGGTGACCTTTGATAGTGTGTAAATACCTAAACTTGCAAAGTCGATGATTCCATATTCGATTGGAATCAAAAAAGAGTAGGTAGAACAGTCCGAAAATACAATCGAAAACGACCTTAATTTAAAATTATTTTAATGAATTTTGAGTACAATACAAAGTTAACAAATGGTTTTTTAAGTTTTTGTTATTTATTCAAATAAATAAATATTTGTGAATTATATTTCGGCTTTTTTTTTACTTTGGGGACGAGGTGGCTCTTTTTTTTCTGAAAACTACTCATTTTATTGGCTCTTTCTCAAAATCTAGAAAGGTAGCCCTGCCTGAGTGCATGATTCTTTTCGCATTCCAGTTGATGGTATAATCGGAGCAAACTTCTTTACAGAGTTTAGTGGCATTATAAATTTAGAGAAATTTTCGTTTAGGTTCAAAATAGACGACCAACCAGTCATTCTACCTATATATACTCAAGAAAACATACATTTTGTTTCTTTACCTCCACGGTGTGAAGCAACTTATTGGATGAATGAATACAAAGCATTCAAACTCCCGAATATCTCATCCACAAGAATTATGCGAAAATGTTTTCATGGCTGGTTCACTATCAACTGTTAAAAATGGAAAAATACCCGTAAAAATCTGAATACACGTGATTCAGCTGTAACTCTGAAATATAATGTACCTATATCGTTACCCTCTTCAGAACATACATGTAATTATAAAGGGTGGTTTTTTAAGAGGTTTAGAACTTTTTTTTTAAAAAAAACACAAAAAATTCGAAAAAATGAATGAAATATTTATTTGAATCGATAGTTTGAACCTTGCAATTTAATGTTTAAAGATAATTTCATGCAAATGTTGACCGCGGCTGCGTCTCAGGTAGCCCATCCGCTGAGTCCAATTTTGGCATACTCTTTCACACATATCGGCCGGTATCTCACGAATGAATGCATGGATGTTGGCTTCCAGTGCGTCAATCGAAGCGGGCTTGTCCCTATAGACATTAGCCTTGACATACCCACACAAAAAATAATCTAATGGTGTCAAATCGCACGATCTAGGCGGCCAATTGACCGGCCCGAAACGTGAAATTAACTGTTCACCAAACTCGCCTCGCAATTGCGCCATTGTTTCGCGTGCTGTGTGGCATATGGCACCGTCTTGTTGAAACCACATATCATGCAAGTCAAGAACTTCCATTTCGGGCAAAAAAAAGTTTTTTATCATCGCTCGGTAGCGTTCACCATTGACAGTAACGCTGCGATTCGCATCATCTTTGAAGAAATAGGCCCAATAATGCCGCCGGCCCATAAACCGCACCAAACAGTGGCTTTTTCGGGATGCATTGGTAGCTGTTGCAATGCTTCTGGCTGATCTTCACTCCAAATGCGGCAATTTTGCTTATTTACGTACCCATTCAACCAAAAATGAGCCTCATCGCTGAACACAAGCAGCGCGCGATGAACATTTCGAACCGAGCACGAATTTTGATAGTAAAATTCAATAATTTGCAAGCGTTGTTCATTTGTAAGACGATCCATGGTTAAATTGCAAACCAAACTGAAGCTGTTTGACAGTGACACAAGGTACTAAACACACGTCAGCTGTCAAAACCAGTGTTGCCAAAACCAAACCAGCTTAAAAATCACCCTTTATTGTAAACAGAAATTTGTGTTGCAGAACGTATCAAATTCGTTCGTGGAGGGTAAATTTCTTATCCTCTCGTGCTCTTTCGTAGCAACTTTTTTGAGTTAAGGAATTTATGAAAAGTTGCGCGACGTGCGTTGTACGAATTTGTACGATTATATAAACATACCTCTATTATCTCTCCGTATACAAATTGAACGCATACGTTGATTTAAATTGAATGTTTTTTTTTGTGAACCCATTACATAAAATGGGGTATTTTACATTGATAATGTGTTTCAGAACGCATTACATAAATTGGGATATTCTTATTAATAAAAATATCCTCATAGAACTTTTATCTGAATTTGTCGGAGATATATTTTTAATAAATAAATACATACAATTTTATCTCAACTTTTGAAAAAAAGTAGCCTATGTTCAATTTCAAGATCCAATGAATATTTTAATTAAGTCTTGTGTAGGTAGTATTTTAGACGGCATAGTGGAATAAATAAACAGACAGACACATTTTCACATTTACAATATTACCCGGCTTCGCACAAAAATTACAAAAGAAAATATAAATAAATATTTAATCTATACTTTTGTAATTGAATACCACTTTCTGGATTTCAACCCCACTTCACGTTATGAATGCGGCTAAATTCGTAAAAATATGATCATCGAAGTCCTCATAGATACATAGGAGTGGGATTTCCAGTGGCAACTGACAACAGTCTTGTTTACACATCTCTTTTTTCCTAATGTTTCTTTAATAGTAAGCCTAAGAGTATATATTTTCGCAATAACCATCCATCGACTAAAATCTTGCGTCTTAGAAGACAACCAAAAACATCTAACTGATGAGCCCAACTGTCGGGTAGTGATGTGCCAACTCGGTTAAGTAAACCAAGTCAGACCGAGTTAAGAACAAACCGAGTTGAACCGAGTTGATTTTTTCAAACCGAGTTAGCTTTTATCTGAACCGAATCACAATTTATTAAATTTATTTTATAAAACCGAGTCACACCGAGTTAAGCACAAACCGAGTTGAGTATTTTCGAATCCACAACCGGGTTAGCTTCTTTCACCTGAACCAAATGACAATTCGGTTAGGTTTTTAGTTTTGTACTAGAGCAAAGCGAGAAAAAAGAAAATTGCCTTGTGTGGTTTCTGTATACCAAATAACCAGCTCGGTTTTTGGTATGGCATCGACTCGGGCTGAACCAGATTGTATTGTAAATACTGTTTGTGTTGGTTCTATTGTAACAGTCAAACCGAAAAAGAAGACCGATCTTCCAAACACCAACCAAATACCAAACCGAATATCTAAAAAACCGATGAAAAATCAGAAATTTTCATTTTTTTTCCTGTTCCGGAAAAATGTGATTTAAGGGCAACTGGGTGATATTTGGAAACAAACCGAACGAATACCAAACCGAGTCAAATTATTCAAAAAGAACGCATGAAGAGAGAAAAGCATCCTCCGATATGGCTTCAAACCGAGTTAGCCAACTCGATTTGCATTTCGCAACTCGCTTTTCTTGAATGAAAAGTATTCCCCTAGTTTGCTTCGAACCGAGTTGGCCAACTCGGTTTCCTTAAATTTCAACTCGGTTCAACTCGGTTTGAAAATTTTTCGGTTCAATACATCACTACTGTCGGGCTTTGAGGCTGTACTCAGGCACCAAACCATACTCTTTTAATATTATATGTATTAATTAGTATTATTATTCCGTAGTTTTGATTTGTTTAGCTTATAACAAAGGTGTGTCCAGATCAAAAGAAGCATTTGACCATTTGAGAAATATTTAAGAAACGTTTCAGAAACACTGAAGAAACAAACAAATACAAAATTATTTATTCTGCTCTAGAATTTGAAAAACTATTTTGAAATGTGTCTGAATTTCTGAATATGAAACAGCTTTATTTTCATCAGCTCAAGTTTTAGTTTAAATTTGCAGGTATAAAAAACGGAACACGGATGGCAGCCGGATAGTGCTTAAAACTTAGAGAGAATGACAGAGCATAATTTCCTTCTTTCAAGACATTTCAAAAACATTTCTAAATTTTTAATAAGCATTTAAAAAACTTTCAGTAATACTTCTTAAACAATATTTTTAAATTATTTCTTTTGGTCTTAACGCACCTTAAAGTATAAAATAAAAAAAAATGTAAAATCTATCTTACCCATAAGCACCAGCTGTGGAATTTACATTGTCCGCCTTCACTTTGAAATGATCAAAGACAATAGTTACTTGTTCGTTTGGCTCGGCAAGGAAAAGATACGAGCAATTCGTTTCGGATGGATAATTGGAAGGATAACGTGGACTGTTAAGATCACCACGCTTTTTTGAACTACTGACATATGTAAAGCTACAAGTCCCATCTGGAGCAGCTGTTCCGGGGATCTTGTACTCCGTTTCAAACGTGTACTTGCCCTTGAATCCCCGACCTTGTAATTCTCCCGAGCTGAAAACCATCGCCAACCGTGGTCCGTCACTAACGACTTTTTGTGTTTCGTTCCCACACAGTTCGTAGTCAAATTTATCGTAGGCGTCTGCAGTTTCTTGACCTTTCAGATAAATTTTAAGATATCCGTCTGAACAGTTCGATCTATGAAAATGTGATCTATAAAGACAGCGACTTGAAAAGAAAGTATTTATATAAATATCTTACTCTCCCTTATCCTTGTTCTCGACTTTGGGAATGTTGAACGATGAAAAATCTAAACGAACTCGTTCCAAATGCTGAGCATCTTGCATTCCATATATGAAATATCTTTAAGATTTATGAGTTTAATATTCAATTAATAAATAAGTGGTCAAGATAACTTACCTACAAACCGTCTTAGGAATATAAGGGTAAGGATAGTTTGGTGACAACACAAACCCTGTTGACTCCTTTTTCGATAAAATCTTTTGATCGCACTCTGAGCCACGTATGTGAATGCCATCGTTTTCACCTGTAAATCAAAATAAATGGTTTGCTAAAGGTTGATGGTTAAGGTAGTTTAGATGTAGATAATGGTTGATGGATGTTTATATTTTTTAAATGGTTCTGCCATAGGACAGGATTGATAATTTAGATAATTGCTTCATGAGATATCTAAAAGAAAATTGTCAGCTATCTTCACTTATTTGTCCACGAAAGAAATAAAAGAATAGCAAACAACACGAAATCACGTTGAGCATATTCATATGGAGTTCTTTGACGATTTAATTTGGTAAGATAAAATTAAATAACTGGTGAACTTTTGGTACATAAATATACATATTTTTATGTATATTAGAGTTTAACCATTTACCAATACAGTGTTGTGATTTATATCAAGTTAACCTCCAGTGCCAAAAATATAATGATATTGGCACTTTAATATGATCAGACTATCTGTGCGGTACCTAACAATAGCTTAAATTAACAAAAGAATGGGATACCTCCCCTCTTGAAGCCATTAAATTGTCTGTCAGCATATACATTAAAGATTAATATTTTAAGAAAATGTCAATTGGTAATTCTTTACGCACAACCTTTAAAGGTTGTGCGCTTCGGACTCGATGACCTTCTAGCTGAAAAACTTACTTATTTCGCTTTGTCTGAAGTGCCAAAACATAATAATGAAACAAATCTTAGTAATACTAAATAATAATAATAAAAAAAAACATTTATTAAGGGATTGAGTTATTCTTTGATGAGTGTGTTGAATAATTATTCAATAAAACTGTCACCAATAGCACTGGTAATAAGATTAAAATGCTTATTGGGACAATAAAAGACAAAACTGACACTCTTGATAAATCTGGAATTTATTCCGTTATAAATCAAGATTGCGATGAAATTTATATTGGCCAAATGAGAAGAACAGCTTAAACAAGATGGTCAGAACACTATAAATCATTACATTCTAAAACATTGCAAGAGTTAACTCCAGCCGACCAAATTATAAACAATAATTATTATCTTGCAGGCTTTCGGTTATTAAAAGAAATAAATCAACCAAAATTATTAAATGCATTTGACGAAACTTACATTTATCGTACAAAGAATATGATAGATAGATTCTTTATTTTTTCTTCTTAAAATTTTACAATTTATGTTGCTTAAAGATAAGGACATGGCAATTCTGCCGTCTGCCTGAGAAAATATTTCAGATTAAAAAATGAAAAGAAAAATACACATGTACATATGTATATAAAAAGATAAATATAAAAAAAGTTGGAAAACAAAATAAATAAAATGATATCATAAAAGAAAAATAAGTTAAAATGAAAATGAATCATTAATGACAATTTTATTTTTTTTTTTTAAATAAAAACTTCTTAAACAATTTTGAAGTGATTTGTAACACAAAAAAAAAGAAGATACATTTTTAAAAAGGATTTGAAATATACAAACATTTTCCAATTTTAAAATGATTTGAAACACAAAAAATGAATGAATAGTTTTAAAATATGTTAAGTGGCATTGTTACAGAAAAGTTTAACAATAAATAATTAAAAGGTTGAATAATTATTATACAAGATTAACAAGAAACAGTTGCGATAATTAAGAGCTTGATCACAAAACCCGTGGAGATTTGTCCACCCTGCCGAACCGTTCAAAATTTCTATTAATTGCATTCTAGAGAGGACACTTTGATGGAAATAAAGTCTTCTTATTTCCTGCAAAATTGGGCACACAGCTATGAAGTGATAAACATCATCACGCTCGAACCTGTTAAGGAAATTACATAAAATTGTAATAAAGTCTGAGCGATGAGGAACATAATTTAAGCTAAGGATTTCAACTCCTGCTCTTTTTTGAAATAATTAGCAGCTTGAAGTCGATGATTTAAATCTTTGTATTTATATAAGCCTTGTTGACGATGCCACCACACGATTTAGATATTGATCGTATATTTGTTCATCAACTTTTGATATAACATTCGCAAATAACTCACTCCAGCTATCTATATTAGATTCTGTAAGGTCTAACCTAAGGCCATGAGAGCTTGCAAGAGCACTCCATTCTTTGAATGGTGTCGAATTTGATCGTAAAAGGTTCGCCATAACAGACTTGTGTGGGCTAATGCCAGGCTTTTTCATGGTCCTTATCAAAAAATCTGAGTTGGCTTTTAAGTTTCTTATATAAATTGGGGTAATACCTGACTCGACGTGGATAGCATGCGTTGGAGTAGAATTCGGTAAACGAAATAAACGTTTGAAGAAAAACCTTTGAATCAATTCAAATTCTTCGAAATACTTATAACCGAAAGCTCGATAGGAAAGGCCAAAAATTGTCGGCACTAGCAAAACGCTTAAAGCGCAAATGTAGCAAACGGAAAACTGAAAACGCTTCGTTTTGTAGGAATCAAAAAGATTTTTAAAGGAATGCTGCATCAACAACAATGCCAAAAACAGAAGTAAATGACATGTACCCACCATTTGGCGCTCCAGAGGAATTCTGGAGTAACATATAGAGTATACCAAAGCAGCACAACGAGAACACCCAGTGGATTGCAGACGAGGCCAAGCATTTCGGACACACAGCCGATAAGAGTAAAGGAGAAGTCTACAATGAAATCTCAGTAACAAGCAGCTAGAAATCACCTGGGGTCGATAAATTGCACAATATCTGGCCAAATGCCCACACAAAAACCAAAAGATAAGTTGACAGAGTATAATCTGCAACATTGCATTATCATTCGTCGTGAAGACGAGTGATGATATTATTATTTGTTTTTCATCGTGCAGACGATTTTGTGCGACGCACAAAAGTGTATCATTGGCATTTTATTTGTTTCAGTATACATTTCAGATTTCATTTCCGTTGGAAATGAAATTCAGCATGCTACTTCATTAATTATATAACTCTTCCCCCCTTTCGAATAAAGATTCTCCTGAATCTTACAATATACATATATTTTTTTCAATTGATTAAACTTACAAGAAATCTTTTGGTAAATTAATACCTAGTTCTTTTAGGAAATCTTTTTCCTGTTTTTCCTCATTTTCTTTAATGTTTATTTCACTTAAACATGTGGGAGTATTACACCCAAAAAAATATTTCGTAAAATTGCTACGAAATTCTTTCGTAAATCTTTTTTTCGTTACATGTACGAAATTTTGTGAATTGAACAAAACTTTTGTAGCAAATAATTATAAGATAGAAAGAATTCTGTGTTACAAACGTTTCGTAAAATGCACGATAGCACTTTCGTAAACTCTTTATCAAAGATTTTTAGTAAACTGTACGATAAATTTCGTCCAATCTACTGAATTTATACGAAAATGGTTTAAGTCTAATATGCTTACTATTATATCTATTACCTTTACGAAAAGTTTCATAAAATAACAAAAATTTAGTTAAAAGTTACACATTATCTCGTAAAAAAAGTAAATATTTTGCTAAACTATTAAAGTATTCGTTGTTTGTTGTACCCAATCTTTACGTTCCTATACTTATTTATGTCCCATACAAAATATTTCGTAACGCTACAAAATTTTTGTAAAACTATCGTTATATTTTTGTTTATAATATCTACGTGCATTTATGCCAACTCAATTTTAACAAATTATTGTGTGAAAAAAAAAACAAATATTTTGTTAAATTATTGAAGTTATGGTTTAATTAAAAATTGAGTAGGCGAATTCCTCCAGCATATATGTGCACAAACATAATATGCATATATTATATGCATGTAGGTTGTTTAGTTCTAGGTATATCTGTCGTTCTTATAAAATATTTCGTGAGACTAGAAAAAATTCTTAAAACTATCAAAGCAATTGTTGTAATTTTTTTTTATATAATCTGCATGTTTCGACGCGAATGCGTTCGGTTGGAAAAACTTTACAAATTATTTCGTTAAAAAACATATATTTTGTAGAATTATCCAAGTAATCGTTAAATTTGGTGTTGTTTCCAATATAGGTATGTATGCTTTATTATATAAATTTGTGGGTTCTTACAAATTATTTCGTAAGACTACAAATATTTAGTTAAACTATCAAATCAATTGCGTTACTTTTTTTTAAAGAATCTGCGTGTTGCTACGAATGATTTTGTAAGATAACAAAATTTTGTAAACTTCGAACAAATTTTTGATTTAAGTTTCTACACATAATTTTGTATTATTCACAAAATGTTTTGTAATCTTGCGATGAGTTTGTACCTAGGTATATCCGTATATGAACAAAAAAAAGTCAAAATAATTAAAGTTAAAAAACGAGAGTCATTTGTGTAACAAACTTGGATGTAGATAGTTGAAGTGTTTTTGGGGTTTTAATTGAAAATAAAAAATCGAAAAAAGCTAAAATCATCATTTGTGTAAGAAACTTAGAAGTCGATAAGTGAAGTGTTTTTTGTATTTAAATTAAAAATAAAAAACGAAAAGAAGCTTTAGCTCAATATTTAATAGTGGTTTTATCAGTGAATATAATAACTTTGCATCATCTTATTGGTAACTAAGATATTTTTTATTATATACCTACCTACCTACTATATTCATATTACATATACATACCTACATACTATTCCTGTAAACTAATTTCGTAATTTCAGCCACCATTTTTTAAAATGTGTTTTTACCTTTCTATACCAAAAATGTTTTAGTGTCATAAAAATGTTGTTGTTCCATATATGTATAAAAAAATTGTATGCAAAAGAAAGAACTACTTAAAAACTAATAATATATTGAACGACGTTTTGTTCTCTGGATATTGGTTAAAACGCGTTTTTTCAAAATGGCGGCTGAAGCAAACACAGCTGCGCAATTTGTTTATACTCGGGAAACTCATCTACCCATTCCATTTCCTACCTTAATTAAAATAAATTGAATTAAAAAAATAAAATATAAAATAAAATATAAAATAAAATAAAATAAAATAAAATAAAATAAAATAAAATAAAATAAAATAAAACAAAACAAAACAAAACAAAACAAAACAAAACAAAACAAAATAAAATAAAATAAAAATAAAATAAAATAAAATAAAATAAAATAAAAAACAAACATAAAAAATCAAAGAATTAAAAAAAAAAACAAAAAATAAAGATTTTTGGCCGCAATATAAAATGCCCGATGGTTTCCGCTTGGTACATACATTTTCGTTGGTTTCATAATTAGTACTTTCCTAAAAATAATATCATTAATTTTAGATTGAATCCGATTTTAATTTTAAATATGGTGCGAAGAATGAAGCAGTGGAAACAACCAGCAATTTTTGCAATTTAGTTTTGGATAAAATTTTTCCAAAACACTTGCACAAATTAAAAGATGACAAGCAACTGTTGGAAAATTGTTGAAAGACAAAAATACAATGACAGAAGGTACGTAATTGTTAATTATTCAAATCTTTAATTGGTTGAGTGATAATTAAATTCATATTTTGTGTTTAGATGCAATTTGTTCCATGGTCTTCCAACTGATCCAATCCCTCCTTCCTCCTTCACGAATTAGGAAAAAAATGGATAAAGTTGCTGGCATAAGTGGGCTCAAGAAAAAATTTTATTCCGTACAAGAGTCCCATAACGCTTTCATGCTTGTATGCGCAACAGAAACAGAATACAAGCAATATTATGAAACTAAAGTTAGTGCGGAATCAAGCGTTCCCCCATACATTTCGCTTATTGGTTCACTGGAAGAACCACGACAATATATGGTTGATTTTGATAACATCACCTACAAGTTCTACAAGTTTTCAAAAGCAATTGATGTATGCTTTAAGGCATACTATGTTTTCAACATAGCACACCCAGAAGCTTGTCATAATATGTGGGACTTCATAAATAAGAAGTTTTACAAGCTGTCAGTTGGTGTTGAAAAAAAAACAAAACCCGGAACCTATGCCCTTTTGAATGAAATAAAACGTAATAATTCGTATTCTTAAAAATCTAAATATTTTTTAACTACCCATTTTTTCATTATAATTATTTACAGTGGCGGAAACAGAAATCGAACAACATGGTGATGGTGAATGATACTTTTTTAACTTATGCAGTTTAAGTATTTATATGAAGTTTATTATAAAAAAATTGTCATATACATATATAATATCGCATTAATATTTCTTATTTATTATTTTTATTTTTTTTATGACGCAATAAATGTTTATTATCCTATTATTATTATTAAATTATATTATTATATTATATTATATTATTAAATAAAAACTTTCATTTCAATAAAGTACCTACTTTGAAGACATACATAAATATTTTTTATTAAAACCAATTGAGAAACTCAAGATAGGAAAATACAAAACAGAAATTTCGTAGAATGCACAGAACGTTTAAGAATATTTCATACATTCTACGAAAATTTTCCATATTAAAAAATTTCGTAATATTTTCGACTATATTTACCCTATTGAAGAGTAAGAAAACAAAAATTTCGTAGAATGCACAAAATTTTTAAGAATATTTCGTGCATTCTACGAACATTTTGCAACATAAAAATGTATTATTGAAGAGTAGAAAAACAAAAATTTCGTAGAATGTACAAAACATTTGAGGACATTTCGTGAATTCTATGAAAATTTTGCAATCTAAAAAATTTCGTAATATTTACGAATATATTCGTATTATTGAAGAGTAGAAAAACAAGAATTTCGTAGAATGCACAAAACATTTGAGGACATTTCGCGAATTCAACGAAAATTTAGCAATTTAAAAAATTTCGTAATATTTACGAATATATTCGAATTATTGAAGAGTAGAAAAACTAAAATTTCGTAGAATGCACCGAACATTTCGTGCATTTTACGAACATTTTCCTTGTTAAAAAAATTTTGTAATATTAACGAATATATTCGTCCTATTAAAAAGTAGAATAACAAAACATTCGTAGAATACACAAAATATTCAAAATAGTTTCATACTTCCACTAACTTTTATTTTCATAAATTTTGCGAAAATACAAAATGTGTAGTATCATTTACGAAAGCACTCGTGCTTTAAGAAAGTTTAGATAAAGAACATTTCGTAGATTGTACAATATATTACACAATTAATTCGTATAATGAACTAGAGTATTTTTTTTAATATTTTGCAAAAATACAAAGGTTTGGTTACATTAACCAATGCATTTGTTTTTTTTTTTTATTATAACATTTGTACAATACACGAAAGCCTGCTTGTACAATTGACGAAAATCATTCCTGGTTTTGCACCACGAAAGTTTCGTAAAATAAACGAAAATTTTAGTTATATGTACCAATTATTTTTTTGGGTGTACTCATTTTTAATTTTGTTTTTTTCATGTTACGTAATATGTAAATTATAAGAATTATTACAAAGGTCAGCAATACCATAGCTGAAAAGCCATAATTAATATTTGTATGCATTTTAAGTTCTTCAATATGTTTTACATTTTCTTCATTGCTTATTTGGATATCTTCAAAAGTTATTTTTGGATTCAATGATATGTTTTTTATTGTTGGATAGATAAACTTTTCGTTAACTACATGTAATTTATTATTAAAAAAATGATTCAACATTTCGAATGAACAGTTACTAAAATGAATTAGATAGTTATTGTTGAGAATAGTATCTCTTGAGTTACAATTTTGTTTCATGTTAACATTATTTCCGTTTTTTAGTATTATAGTTTCTTCATCAAATTTTTAAAATGTCTACATTTTTATTTATGATTGTTTTGCAATTATTTTGAACTACACAATTTGTTGATAATTTAAATTCGTTTAAAATATTTTTATTTTCAAAAGTATATGTTTGATTGTTATATTCAATGACATATTCTATTTCTTCATCTATTTCTCTCAATTCATTAGTTGGTATTGGTATTATAATTCTTACTTGAATTTTTTCAAATGCCTTTGGAATTTTAAGTATTAACAGTAATTGATTATTTTTATATTCAACAACTGCTGTTCTGAGGAATTTAAGTTTATTTAAATTAATTTTATATGTTTCAATTTCTTCATTTGTAAGGATATTTGGATGAATTAAACCATGTTGAGCGGATATTACATTATCTTGTATATGTTCTATTAAATTTTTCAATAACGTTAATTGAATTACTTTATCAAAATACAAATTTTGAAGTATTAATATTTTTAACGATTTATCGATTGAGTCTAATTTGTTAATTGTAATTTGTCTGTCATTAATAATTGTTTTCTTTATAAATTCTATTGACTTATTAAAATAAGTATTTACTTTAACTTGTTGATTAAGAACTGTTATGGAGTTATGTAAATTTGTGTCTACTGTATTCAAATGGTTGCTTATGTCATTCTTGTCACTATCATCCATTGTTCCAAAAAGGAAATTGGATGTTCTTCCTATTATATTTATTAAACCTCTTTTATATCTGCCTTTTTCTTTAGGAATAAGAGTATATAACTTATTTTTTAAAATTTGTATTTCCGATATAATCATTGTTACATGATTAGTATACAAAGGTCCAATATTATTTTCAATTTCATATAAAACATTTAATATTTCATTCGGGTTTATTATATGAACAATTAAATCTGATTTAATTACTATTTCCTCAATTTGTCCATTAATTTCTATGTATCCATTCTGATCTAATATAGGTTGTACGTTAATCATAGCTGTTGTGAGGATCATTGTGCTCAGTAGAATCGTTATTAGGAATATCTGTAAATTTATTTTTTCTTTTAATATTTGTGGAATGAATATTATCAAGTTTTGCTAATCTATACCTAGGTTCTTCCTTATGTCTAACAGCTTTATAATTCTTAATGTAAGCTTTTCTCTATCCTCAATATATTCTTCTCTTCCTTCATTATTTTTCTTTACAAAATTTTGTTTGGTTTTCAAAATGTTATCCCTTATTTTCGCAAAATCTACTTCTTTATTTTTTACTTTGGATGGAGTAGTTTTTATAGTACTATGAACTCTATTGTTATATGTTTGAACTGCTAACTGTATAGTTCGTTTAACTGTTAACTCTTTCCTTTCTTGTTTAATAATTCTAAATATTTCAGCTACACTACTGTGAAATCGCTCAATATCTGAATTGCCTGTATGACTATTTGGTTTCGTGTAATGAACATTTACATTTTCATTATTTAAATATTCTGTTATAATTAATGTTTTAAATTCATTGTCAGCTACAATTTTAATTGGTTTTCCAATTCTTGTAAAATGTTCTTCTAGAGTTTCTAGATTCAGTTTCATTTAAATAATAAACATACCCAAATTTGGAAAATTTGTCTATAATGGTTAAGAAATTATGTTTCATAATTGTATAAGTGTCAATATGTATTATTTCATTAATTGTTTCTGGTGTTTCTGTCAATCGAAAAATTTCTTTTATCGGTTTTCTGTCATATTTTACTTCGTTACAACGACCACAATTGTTTATAACTCTCCAAATAATGTTCTGATATGTTTCATTTATTCCAGAGTGGTAACTTTCTCTTGTATGATATAAAGCAATTTATTTCATTAATTCTTCTTCTGTTTTTATATTTTCTGCTCTGAGTGTACATTTAAAAAATTTGACTGTTCTACTACTTGAGTAAATTTTTCTAATAATTTCTTGAAAGATGTTATACCGTCTATCATCTAACTCTGAAAATATACCAACAGTTCCTTTTAAATTATTTTCTTTTAATAAATCTGCACAACTGTTGAAATCCTTTTCTTCTATATAAATTATTTTATTTCCGTTAATTATTTCCATTTCTGTATATTTTTGTACAACAAGAATTATTTGAGCTCTATATTTATTTATTATGTCTTCTTTTATTGGAATATAATCTAATAAATTTTCTTCCGCTGAATGTATAGTAACTAAGTCATCTGTAAAATTATTTTCACTTGAACATTTGGTTGCATTTGCTTCACTATAATCTGAATCTGATTCTAATTCCTCATTATGAATATTAATAGTTTCTGTTTCAATTGATTCTTGGTCCTCATTTTTTTTCTTTGATTCTTGATAAAAAGTCCGCTACTTTATTATCCTTACCCCTTAAATAATCTATAGTATATTCATAGGCATTTAACTTAATTAACCATTTCTGGTGTCTTGCAGATAAATCTTTTCCCTTATATTTTGTTCCTAAATATTTTAATGGTAAATGATCGCTTAGAATGTGAAATTTTCTACCGTAGAGGTAGGGTCTAAAATAACCTAGAGCCCAAACCACAGCTAGAAATTCCTTATCTGTCGTCGAGTAGTTTCTTTCGTGTTTATTTAGCGTTATTGACGCATAACATATTGGATGTCCTTCTTGTGTTAATGCTCCCAAAGCATAATCAGAAGCATCAGTTATCACTGTAAATGCTTTGTTCAAATTTGGAAACTGTAAAATGGGATGATGAGTTATAATTTCTTTTAATTTTTCAAATGCATTTATATAATTTGGATCTGACGTATTAATTTTGATATCCTTTCTTAAATATTTTATTATTGGATGTGCAACTTGTGCATAGTTTTTTATAAACTTTCTATAAAAACCGGTTATTCCCAAAAAACTTTTAATTTCAGTTTCTGTCTTAGATAACTTTAGTTCTTGTATTACTTTAATTTTATCTGGATTTGGTTTTAATCCTTGTTTTGTTAGAACATGACCTAAAGATGGTGTTTCTTTTTTCATGAAACTACATTTATCTATTTGGATTTTCAAATTGTTTTTATTTAAAACATTCAATATGTTCTTAATATCATTGATGTGCTCTTGTAATGAAACACTAAAAATTAAAATATCATCCATGTAAACAATACATGACTTATTTATAAAATCTCTGAGTACTTCGTTCATAAGTCTCATAAACGTTGCCGGAGCATTTTCTTCCCTAACTTTAATTTGATGGTAGCCTTTCGCTAAATCTAGAGTTGAGAAATATTGGGCCTTACCCAATTTATCAAGAATTGCATCTATTTTCGGAATTGGATATTTGTCATCTTCCGTTATCTCATTCAATTTTCTATAGTCTATTACAAGCCTATATTTCTGTATTCCTGAATTGTCAATCTTTTTTGGAATTACTATAAGAGGACTAGTATATTTTGAATAACTTTTTCTTATTATACCTTGATTTTCCATCTCCGTTATTTGCTGTATAACTTCTTCTTCATATTTTTGGGGGTATCTATATATTTTTGAATTTATTTGCCTATCATTAGATGTGTTAATCTCATGTTCTATGACATGAGTATGCGTTAATACCTCTCCATCTTTAAAGAATAACTGTTTAAATTTTTGTAAAAGTCTATTCAATGCAAATCTCTCTTCTTCATTTAAGTGTTCTATTTCTACTTGGTCGGAATTAAATGTAACTTCCAGAACTGTAATCCTATTAAATGGATCCTCCTGAAATTTAATATTTTGTCCGTTTATAATAACTTTATTGTTTTCCATGTCAATTTTTGCATTTGTATATCTTAATATATCAGTTCCTATAATAAATTGATCTGTAATAAAATTGTGAACTTTCCATTTTATTAATGCGTTTTTTGGTAACATAAATTCTTTTGGACAAGTTGTATTCACTTCTGCACTAAAACTATCTTTTTTGTTTATTTTTGGTCTCCAAGTTGCGTGTATAATTTGATATATATGAAAAAGAAAAAGAAAAATCTTTAAAGTTTCAATAAATTTTTATTTAGTAACAACTAATATCACAACTTAAGTTTTTTATTTTTCGACGCGTTTCGGAATCATTGTTCCATCTTCAGGTTGAAAAAGTTTTTGCCTTTAATGGCGAATTCCTTTCAACAAAAAATTCGATTTTTTTCTAAACAGAATCGAATTTTTTCTAAACAAAATCGATTCTTTTCTGCCAAAACAAATCTTGCGTTTTTGGCAAGATTTCACACTGATTTGCACACACACTATGAAGACTTGACATTTCTAATACGTCATAAATTGAAAGTCGCGGAATTTTTGGAAGACGAGTTGTTTATTTTTTGGTTGGAACGAATTCTACATAATTTAATAAAATATTCAACAATATATTCAGTCAATACAGCTATAAAAATAATTTATGTATTGTGCGTTGTTCATTATCAAACACAAATTTGACAAAAAAAATAGCTTTCGCGAGGGAAAGATGTGTTGAAAACTTTCAGTGCAAGTGAAAACTTTTCAATAACAATTTTCTTTAAAAATATATGTGCAAATAGAAGATCAAGCAAATAAAATGCACCAGCGAATTGGCACCGTATAAGCTGGCTAATATCTTTGATTTATTAATTTAATTCTATTGGTAAAACATTTTTCTCACAACAAAAACAAACAACCTTTATAGTTTTGTGAATAATTTCTTGACGTTTTGCGTCAATTGCAGCTATAAAGTCACAAACACAATCACACCAAAAAAAAAATCGATTCTTTTACGAAATACGAATTCCTTTCAATTGACAGAAAAAATTCGATTCTGTTTAGAAAAAATTCGATTTCTTTTTTGAAAGGAATTCGCCATAAGATATGATTGCTCTGCTACTTAATACCTTTTTATTTTGATTTAGTCTGTTTTTTCTGCTATCCCTGTTGTCATCTTGACGTTATAGTAGCTCTGTTTGATAAGCCTATAATTGTTTGGCATAGGCTAATTTTAACGTGCGTAAAATTGTATTGCAGTGTCATATAATGCGTTCGTTTTTAATATTAATTTGTCGTTGAGAAGTTTGTCCTGTTCTTGTTTGTTTGATTTGTATATTTCGAATTCCTCTAATGCATCCAATAGTCTTCCTTTTTTGCATAGATGCATTGGGCTGAGGTTTGTGTCAAGATTTGTGTAGTTATGATTGTTGTCCATTAGATGTAGCGCGTAGTTAGATTTTGTGTTTTGTTTAGGGATGTGTTCTGAAAACCTTTCTTTGAAATTCCTGCCTGTTTGTCCAATTTAATATTTATCACAATCGTTGCATTTTATTTTGTATACTCCTGTGCAAGTACTTATGTTGATTTCATTCTTTGGTTGTAGTAATTTTTGAATGTTATTATTAGTTTTGAAAGTTACGTTTATTTTGTGTTTCTTGAATTCATTTCTTATTGCGTTTGGTAAAATGTTTGTGTACTCTATCGATGTGAATTTTGTATCTGTACTGTTGTTGTCATTGTTTTTGTATTTGTTCTTGATTTTCTGTTTACGTTTTATTAATAATTTGTCAATTGTTTCTGCGTTATATTCGTTCGATGTTTCTATTTGTTTTATGATGTGGAGTTCCTTTATGTAGTCTTGTTTATCCATTGGGATTATTAAAAGTCTGTTAATAAATGTGTTGTATGCTGCCATCTTTTGTGAATAAGGGTGATATGATTCTTTATGTATAGTTATATCTGTATTAGTTGGTTTTCTGTAAATTTTATATTTCAATTTGTTATTTTGTTTTGTAATATTTAAATCTAAAAAGTTGATGCTATTTTCTATTTCTATTTCAGCTGTGAATTGTATCTTGTTGTTTAACAGCATAAGCAACAAGATACAATTCACAGCTGAAATAGAAATAGAAAATAGCATCAACTTTTTAGATTTAAATATTACAAAACAAAATAACAAATTGAAATATAAAATTTACAGAAAATCAACTAATACAGATATAACTACATATACATAAAGAATCATATCACCCTTATTCACAAAAGATGGCAGCATACAACATATTTATTAACAGACTTTTAATAATCCCAATGGATAAACAAGACTACATAAAGGAACTCGACATCATAAAACAAATAGCAACATCGAACGGATATAACGCAGAAATAATTGACAAATTATTAATAAAACGTAAACAGAAAATCAAGAACAAATACAAAAACAATGACAACAACAGTACAGATACAAAATTCACATCGATAGAGTACACAAACATTTTACCAAACGCAATAAGAAATGAATTCAAGAAACACAAAATAAACGTAACTTTCAAAACTAATAATAACATTCAAAAATTACTACAACCAAAGAATGAAATCAACATAAGTACTTGCACACGAGTATACAAAATAAAATGCAACGATTGTGATAAATATTACATTGGACAAACAGGCAGGAATTTCAAAGAAAGGTTTTCAGAACACATCCCTAAACAAAACACAAAATCTAACTACGCGCTACATCTAATGGACAACAATCATAACTACACAAATCTCGACACAAACCTCAGCCCAATACATCTATGCAAAAAAGGAAGACTATTGGATGCATTAGAGGAATTCGAAATATACAAATCAAACAAACAAGAACAGGACAAACTTCTCAACGACAAATTAATATTAAAAACGAACGCATTATATGAAACTGCAATACAATTTTACGCACGTTAAAATTAGCCTATGCCAAACAATTATAGGCTTATCAAACAGAGCTACTAACGTCAAGATGACAACAGGGATAGCAGAAAAAACAGACTAAATCAAAATAAAAAGGTATTAAGTAGCAGAGCAATCATATCTTAAAGGCAAAAACTTTTTCAACCTGAAGATGGAACAATGATTCCGAAACGCGTCGAAAAATAAAAAACTTAAGTTATGATATTAGTTGTTACTAAATAAAAATTTATTGAAACTTTAAAGATTTTTCTTTTTCATATATATCAAACTATCTTTTTTATTTATTGTCGAATATGTCACTGGCGGAATTTTTATTTGTTTAAAATCCTTTACACTTGAACTTATTAAACTTACATTAATTGCTCCAGTATCTACTAAAGCTAGATATTCTTTATTGTCTATATTAATTTTTATTATTGGGGATCTATATTCCTCCCCAGATTTATACAAAAATTTCCTACCTCGACATTCTCAGCATTACCTTGAGGTGAATTTTCCTGTTGCAAAAATTGATGATGATTTGATTGTACGTTCTGGGAACTATTATTAACAGATATGTGATCCACATCCATTGGAATTGCAACATTTTGATTTTGATTATTAGTATTACTATGATTTCCAGATTGCCTTCTATAGTTATTATTTTGATTGTAATTTCCTACCTGGTATTGGTTACTATTGAAATTTCCTGATTGTCTTCTATAGTTATCCTGGTATTGGTGCTGATTATTGTTATTATTATTTCTAAAATAGTTACTATTGAAATTTCCTGACTGTCTTTTATAGTTATTACTTTGGTTAAAATTGTTTCCTGTTCTTTGTAAATGAGTATTTTGATTGAAGTTATTTTGAAAAGTTCTATTATTATTTTCTCTGACATTTGGAATGTTTGATTTGTTATAATTTGAAGTTCTAAAATTTTTATTAAATTTATTTAAATTTTGTGTTCTTTTTTCGAAATTATTATTTTTGTTTTCAAAAATCCTGTATTCTTTTTTAATGCAATTATCCTCAAAATCTACATAGTCCAATTCATCCACAATATCTTGAGAAGTATTCTTTTTTTTTATAGCATAAGCTAGAGTACCTTGAGTAATTCTTTTGATAGTATTAATTAATACTGACTCTATTCCTCTCAAATCTATCTGTTCTGTGCCTTTGTAATATAATCGAAGCTCTTCTGCTTTATTTTTTTATTCGTATATTTTTTCTAGTAATTCACTTACCGAATGAACCTTAATATTGGAAATTTTATAGTATAAATCTTCAGGCATATACTCCGGTTTGTACTGTTGTTTTAATTTGGTCTTGATCAGCTGCCAATCTTCAATGTCGCTTATGTTAATTACTTTTTGTTTGGCTACTCCTTGGATTTTCTCCAGAAAAATTGTTGCCACTGCTAATTTCTTAGTTGGACCCTCTGCGAGTCTGTTTAAATAATATTCAACGGCTTGTATGAAAGCCGCCACTTGAATATTTTTTCCACTGAATGGCGTTAAATGTTTAATTTCTGTTAGTGTTCTTTCACGCACTGATGCGGGATTAGATAATACATTAGCTTGTATTCTAACAAGAGTGTTTAACACTGCTTGTGTTTCGTTCAGAGCCTGTACAACTCCTTCCATTTTTGATATAAGAATATATGTAGTTATTTATTTTTTCAAAAAATTAAAATTATAAATTAATTCACTTTTATAATAATGCAATTAATAAAAACAGGAAAAGGAATGCATATGAAATGAAATGAACCACTGACTTTTTAGTTAGGTAATTATATTGTATTTTTTAATTTCTTATGTGTCACAAATTCGAATTTATTTGTATGAAATTATTTCGCACTGTTTTTATTTTATTTTTTCTAACGTATTTTGGAGTTTAGATCCTTCCGCGACTGCGCCAGTTTTATTTCGAGACTTTACCTTAATTCATTTCTTCTTTTTACCTTTTTTAATAAAACACTTTTTATTTTTCTTTCTTTAAATCTTTATTTCTAATATTATACCGAAAAAGGGGATTCGTATGTTCTTTATTTCAACTCTAATTAATGACTGACTTTTCTTCTCCTTGATAGTTCCAAATGAACCATCGACTACTTGTGTGGCCAAATGCCCACACAAAAACCAAAAGATAAGTTGACAGAGTATAATCTGCAACATTGCATTATCATTCGTCGTGAAGACGAGTGATGATATTATTATTTGTTTTTCATCGTGCAGACGAAATATGATACACTTGTTTGCGACGCACAAAAGTGTATCATTGGCATTTTATTTGTTTCAGTATACATTTCAGATTTCATTTCCGTTGGAAATGAAATTCAGCATGCTACTTCATTAATTATATAACTCGTGTGGTTTGTCAAAACTTTTGTTTTTGTCAAGTTTATGTTGATACCATGTTTTTTGCTTTCAATGGCAAGTTCATTGATCATTGTTTGAATGTTGTTAGAGTTTTCTGCGATAAGCACGATGTCATCCGCAAATCTCAAGTTATTTAGATACTGTCCGCGTATTTTTATTCCGTTTTTGTTTTTCCAATTAAGTTTTTGGAAAATTTCTTCTAAGACTGCTGCAAATAACGGTGGAGACATAGGATCCCCTTGGCGTACTCCACGATTGATTTGGAATTCCCGACCTGTAACATCGGTTTTTATTTTTGCGGTATTGTTTCTGTAGATATTTTTAAGTGTTTGAATGTAAATTGGATGGATATTCTGTTTTTCTTAAGCTTTCCATATACTTTCGTGTTCCACTGTATCGAATGCTTAACTGAAATCTATAAATAGAAGATATAGCGGTTTTTTGAATTCTTGACATTTTTGGATTAGTTGATTTATTGTTTGGAGGTGGTCTGTAGTTGAAAATCCTTCTCTGAATCCAGCTTGTTCTATAGGTTGTTTTTCGTTTAAAGTTTGTTTCGTTTTTGTATATATAATTTTTGAAAAGAGTTTGTAAATAGTTGAAATAAGGCTTATTGGTCGATGTCACCCTTTGTCCCTTTTTTATGGATAAGAATAATTGTACTTCTTTTCCATTGTTCTGGTATATGTTGTGTTTTTAATATTGCGTTAAATAGCTTTGTTAGTATCGGAACCAAAGCCGTCTTTCCGTATTTTATCATTTCAGCTTCTATTCCATCATTGCCTGCACTTTTTTCATTTTTTTAAACTTTCGATAGATGTTTCGATGTCGCGTTGATCTAGTGTTCGTGTTTGAGATGTTGTGTGTAGAGGATTTGTAAGTGTATATGTATCGTTAATGAGGGTATAGTTATTGTTGGTGGTTATTGTTTTTGTTGATCTGAAGAGTGTTTCGAAAAAAGTTGTGGCAGCTTCGTTTATGTCTTCTCTTTTTATTATTTTGTTGTCATGTTTTTTCAGTGAAACAACCCATTCTTTCTCGTTTTTTAAAAATTGTTTTGTCTTTTTAATAGATTTTGTGTCTTTCAGAATATTTTGTATTGATATTTCGTTATAATGCTTTATATCATTCTGAGAATTTGTCTTAATTAAAGTTCTTTTAATTGTCGTTTTTCAGTATCAGTTTGGTTATCTTTGTTTTTTAATTCTTTTCTTATTGCAATAAGGTTTTTTGTTTCGTTTGAAAATTTATCGGTTTTTGATGTATTTGTTTTCTTAAGTAACGTTTTAGCTGTATTTTTAATTATATTTTCTAGTAAATCATACAAGTAACGGATCAGAGATCCTTGTAATGAAAAAAATATAATTTTATGGGACCTCGACACTGGTCCCAATTAAAACACGAAATTTAAATCTTATAATTGTTTATTTAAGTTTAAGTAAGAATAATCAAATCTAAAATCATACAATATATTCAATTGCTTAGCCTAATACTGCTGACCAGCAGTTCCCATACAGACCGAGTGCAAAGGTGTTTGCTCGGCTCGAGTTTCACGGTGGGAAACAATTCAAAGTGCGAAGCGGATGCCCGTGTGCATCGTCGACACTTTTTTCTGGTTGGGTCAATGCCTGACCGTGATAACTGACGCCCCTTCAAATATCTGCGTCCCGCAGATTGGTTGCTGGATGGGGGCAACAACCTGAGCTTTCGTAGGAGTCATTGGCCCTTGGGGTAGGTCTAGGTGCTGGAGTCTGTTTCCGACGGAATGAGAATCGAAGCTCCGGGATGTTGGCTTTCCCATAGATCTTTTTCCATAAAACACAGATGATAGCTACGAATGTTACAAATAAACAGATTTCTGTAAGAATAGAGGAATTAAGGTTTTTCTTAATGATTTTGATTAGTGCGATGTTCTTTATGCTGAGATCATGAACGTATTCCAGGTTTGGTTTTATCTTGTGGACCGTTACATTCGCTAGGACTGGTGGAAGCGCTTGGGGACTCAACACTGTCTTACTGTAATGTCTTCTCCTTTATTTGGGCCATCTCGTTGTCTAGCTGGATCAGGTAGGTACCTTCTAGAGGAATAGAGGAATTTTTATTTAAAATAGATCCATTGAAATTCGTAAGGAAAACTGTATTTTCTCCGATCATTTCTATTATTTCTTCGTCTGTCGTTTTGTAGTTACATAATGCATTTCCACCCTTAAGAAGTCTGGACATGCAAGAGTTTTCGGGGAGTTTTTTAAGTATGTTTTCTTCACACACGGAGGTGTTACCTATGTTAATACAATCTCCATTTAAACCGTAGGTTACGTCATGGCTTAGTAAAAGTCTTAGTACTCTAAGTCTATTTGTCTATTGTTTCTAACTGCTGCACGAACGGTGACTAGGTGGTGTACCTTAGGGTCAATTTTAGGTATAGATAATACATAAAGTAGCAATGTACCATTACAATATACTGAAGGTCGTCCGTATTCGACAGCTTCTACTACATTTTGGTAGGGTAGCGTTTCGAGTTCGTTCAGTATAGTATTAATTTCCTCTGAGTCCAAAAGGTTACTATTTACGATACCGTTCTTGGCCATTTGGCAGGCTCTTACTATTTCATTGACCCCTTCTTTAAGAATAAGTATCTTGTCGAGTAAGTCGTGTCTGAGTTTGTCTGTCTCCCCTTTTTGGATGGCGTTATTATAGCGTTCAATTATCTTGTTAATTTTCCCTGTAATTTCCTGAGTTGCGTCAAATAATTTTTCGTTTATAATGTATTGTCGGTTGTTGTTTTCTGTGATGTATCTCTGCTCCTTCAGGAGATTGTCCCAGTCAGTTGCGTCTGGAGAACCACCTATCCATTTCCAGGCAGTTCCTATCAAATTTATTGACCTAACCTTCCTTGTTCTTGCGTCTCTTAATTCAGCAATCCTATCTTTAATCTGATTTAATTGGTAGCCAAAAATAGGTCGTAATTCTTCGTTCTTTAGGTATTTCAACGTAAGCTGTTCTGTCTCTTGTATAAGTACGTCATATTTTTTTAAGTCAATTAAATGCACCAATTTAAAAACACCATTCGTTACCCAGGCATTCTTCTCTTTGGTTGTCACCACCGGAGACTCGTAGGCAAATATATGCAAGGTCTGCATAGGAGTGAAAAGAACTACTAATCTGTAATGTAGTTAAAGTTTATTAATCGTGAAATTACAATTTTTTCTTAGAGTCTAAAATAAGTGTACATAATACATTCATAGATTTTTCATTTTTATTTTATATTTTTTATTCATGGATAAGTTTGCTTCTTAGTTAAAGAATTTTTATTAATTGAATGTTTGATACATGTTCTTTTTTTTAATTTCTTCATTTTTTTTTTTTATATTCAGTACATATTTTTCTTTAATGCCCAATAGGTTAGCTCTCCATTTTCTCGGGGTAGTCACTGGATCGGAAGGTACGTATTGTTCCGCTTTGGCTTGTAAGGTTTAAAATTTTCAAACAGCCTACTAGGGTACGAAGACCAACGTCACCATAATTACGATTAAGTAATTTTTTAGTGAACCGGCCCCTTGTTTCATGAGAGCCAACTTCAAGGCATGTTTAATGTTCTTTTATTTGGCTTGCGCCCATTCTTCCTTTTTTTTTTTTTTTTTTTTTTTTTTTTTTCAGGAAGAAAAGAGAACATTTTTGAATCAGTTTTTTATTTACATTGAGCATTTAATATTTTTTAAGTGGGCTTTGTGGATTTTTTTACCACTTGATGTCGTTATCGTTACTCGGTTGTCTCTTGCTACAACCTCTTTTTTATACAAGGGTTTGTTCTTACTTTTAATACCCTTAACAGCAACGTAAACGACATCGCCCTTCTTGTATTTCTTTGGTACCACTCTTTTTAAGTTTTTCCGAAGATTCCTAGCCTTCATGTTTTTCTCAATTATCCCCCTTAGATCTTTATTGATTCTTGAACGGATGTTCAAAAGATTCTGATAATTGACTCTTTGCGATCGATTGAAAAATATATCTGTTGGTTTTTTCTTAATAACGGAATGTACCGTGTTGTTGTACCTATCAACAGCCACGTAAACGAGCTCTTTGACATTTAAGTCTATTTAAGTCTGAGTATTCTGCTCTAAGGCATCGATATATCGAGAACCGTAGAGTGTACCCTTTCTATTTGGCCATTGACCTCGCTTCTGTGAGAAGGTGTTAAGTACAGTTTCACTCCTAAATTTTTAATAAGGTTCAGGACTATTGGACTGAGGAAACCCCTCTCGTTGTCTGTAACTAACATCAAAGGTACTGTGAAGTAATGCAAAATCTTTATCATTTTTGATCTCAAATAGATAGCTGATCTGTCTTTGATGTGAAAGAATTTAGAGAATTTAGAAAATTTATCTACCACCGTCAGAAATTTTTCATTTTGGATCTCCATTATGTCCATGTGGATAATTTCGCATGGATATTTTGGGACGGGTGTTATTTGCAGTTCTGGGTTGTGTGGGCTTCTATCGTACTTATTAGAATGACAAATTTCGCAGGAGGTAGTATATTTCCTAATTTTTGCCATCATTCGTGGGAAATAGAATTTTTCGAGGATCTGTTCTCAATTTTCCCTTGGGGCTCGGTGAGCCCTTCTATGTTCCTCATTGGCCACATCTTCCACTAATCTCTGTGTAACCCTGATTTTATACTTATTAAAGCTTTCTAGGTATGCGTTCTGAAGCATCCCTAGATAAACTTCTGGAATTTTTATTCCATTTATAACGTTTGGGTTAAGGTACTCTAATAAGACTTCCCTGAGTTTGGTTTCGTTCCAGTTCCTTCTTGAGATATAGTGGCGGTGAAAGCCAGGATGTGGTTCCTCGTGGGCCCACAAGTCGATACCAACCTTAAGAACCAATTGGTTCCTGAAAACATTAAGAGGAGCTTCCACGTGTGGTATTAAGTCGCTGTTATCTTGATCGGCACTGTGCATAGTTCCAGACTCACTATCATAGGGGGATTTTTCACAAAGTCCTTCGTCAGCAGTAGCTGTTTGTATGTTGTCTGTGGAGTTTTCGTCAGCAGTTGCTGTCTGTGTAAGTCCTGTTTCGGTTCGTTCTTCGTTCGCCGTTTCTGTATCTGCTGTGTCAGCGAATGAACTTGCTGTTTCCGTTCGAGAATCTGGGGAATCTGACAAGTGGTTGACCTCTGTTCGAAGCCTCGATAGAGCATCTGCCACGAAGTTTGATTTACCTGGAGTGTAAACCAACTCGTAGTTGTACTCTTCAATTCTTGCCTTCCAGCGTTTGAGTTTTGCGTTGTAATTTCTATTACTTAGCGTGTAAGTCAAAGGCTGGTGGTCGGTGTATATCCTTATTTTTTTTGCTCAATAGAGGTAGTTTCTTAAGTTATCGAGTGCCCAAACTATAGCACGTAGTTCCTTTTCATTGGTCGCATAACCTTCTTCCGTTCGACTTAAGGAACGGGAGATGTATGCAACCGGCTTGTCTTTCCCAGGTTCTCCCTGAGACAACACTGCACCTATGGCGTAGTCGGAGGCGTCCGTAGTCAGATTGAAGGGTTTGTCGAAGTCTGGAAAAGCAAGTACCTCAGCTGAAGTAAGCAATTCCTTAAGATTTTCAAACGCTTTAAGTGCTGTCTCGTCCAGAGTAATAGGAACTTTTTTGGATTGGTTGGCGCGTACTTGTGCCAAGTCTCCACGAGCCATATTTGTTAAAGGCTTAGCTATCTTGGCATAGTCTTTAATAAATCTTCTATAATATGATGTTAATCCAAGGAAACTCTTTAACTCCTTAAGGATGTTAGGAGGTAAAATTGCCTCGATAGCCTTAACCTTCTTGGGGTCAGGAAGAATACCGTCAGAAGTTACAAGATATCCCAAGAATTCAACACTGGTGGCTAGGAAATGTGTTTTTTCTAGATTAATTTTTAGGCCAGCTTCGTGAATTTTGGAGAACACTGTCTCGATGTCCCTCAAGTTATCGTTTTCGGATTTGCTAAAAATTATGATATCGTCAATATAGACGTAGCAGATTCTTCCGATTAGTTCCTTGAGGACATCGTCTATCATTCTTTGGAATATGGCCGGGGCGTTTTTCAGCCCGAAAGGTAGCCTTAGATACTCGTATTTTCCATTCATTGTGGAAAATGCTGTCTTGGGTAAGATATACCCATAGCTATCTGATGAAAGCCTGAAGTGAGGTCTATTGTGGTAAAAAATCTGGCATCGCCAAGACTTGCGAGGGTACTATTTATGTCCGGGATGGGGTAGGTATCGGAAATGGTTACGGAGTTCAGACGCTTGTAATCTATAACCATCCTATACTGTTTTTCCCCGTCCGGCTTAGGCTTTTTTGGAACGACCCATAGAGGTGAATTATATGGGCTTTTGGACGGACGAATGATGTTTTCGGCCAGAAGCTCATTGACCTGCCTCTCGACCTCTTCTCGCATGCAAGCGGGGTATGCATAGCTCTTGGTGTATATCGGGTCATCCGTTGTGGTCCGTATTTCTGCCCTTATATTGGTTTTTACCTCTTCATTGGTAACTGGGCCAAATAAGTGACTGAATTTATTAACTATGGACTTTAGTTTAATTTTGGAGGGTTCGCTTATATTTTCATTAAGGATAACTAAAGAACTTACCAAACTAGAGGGTTTGTTCACCAAAGGAATCTTTGTACCTGGGTGTATGATTAATACATTTTTTTCTCTATCAATTATTGCTTTGAGCTCCTTAAGGGTGTCATCGCCGATTATTCCATCGAACGAATCCAAGTTTGGTAAGACAAAGAAAGTTACATCTAAATTGCATCCAAGAAAAGAAAAGAATTTTCCACAGATTTTGTTGTTAACAAGTATCTTTCCAGCGGGGCTATTTACATAGAATGGTTTATTTACAGACTGAGGTATGGGTGCTAGGTCTGATCTGATAAAATTCTTGTTTGCACCCGTGTCAACCAGAAAATGTAAGATTTTCCCATCCCTTGTACCATACTCTATGTATGGTACGCTGGAAATGAGGCTCCTAGCATAAAATTTTCCTCTTGCTCAACACCAACCGAACCGGATGTGTTCGGTTCATCGACATTAACTGGTGCATCTGCAATCGCATGGTGCAGTCTTTGTTGCTTCCAAGGATAGTTATGTGAATCCGAAGCCTCGCGCTTGAACGGGTTATTTGGCCTGTTCATATAGTTCACGTTTCCTGTTTGCACGGAACCCAATTCCATTTTAACTGGAGGTTTCGGTCCAGTTGGTCTCGGTGGTGGCTGGGACTGTCTGCTCCTAAAGCTTGGTATCCACGACGGGTTTCGCTGTTGACCATACGCACTTCTGTTGTTGGGAAACCTGGTTAAGTGTTGTTGGCCATATCTACTCCTGTTGTTAGGGTATTTATCTAAGTTGTTTCCTGAGGGAGAGGGTACCCTATCAGAGTTAAAATTGTAATGTACAGGGGCGGAAATCATGTTTGATGCCTGTACATGCACCGAACTATTTCTGAAATTTAAATTCTGCATCTCAAGACAAGCTGAGTATGCCTCGGGAAGATTTTTAGGCTTCTGAATTACCAGAAGTCGTGAAAGATCTCCACTCAATCCCCTTATGAAAACATCTAATGCCCTATCGCGGTACGTTCCCACTAGGGCATCGGCGGTTGCGCTCGAATGTGCTTCACATCTTATTTTATTTATTATTAACGAGAATTGGTGGTTTACCGTCGCATAGAAATCGTCCACCCTCGAGTTACCTTGTTTTAATGAATTAATTTGGTGTTCAAGGGTTCTTATATCCCTCTTATCCGCATAATGGAGGGACAACACCCTTTTAATTTCGTCCCACTCCCCATCGAAGATATTATATGAAACTAGGGCGGCATCAGCCCTGCCTCTTATCTTCTGTCTAATGTGTTGGAGTATTGCCCTGTATAGGGGCTTACTCCGAACAATTTCGTAATCTTTTAAGACAGTTTCTATGCTATGTACCCAGGACACATATTGTACTGGGTTTCCCTCAAAGGCCTGTATTTCCTTTACAGAATCAGGCAATTTTGCAATCTCCCTAAGTTCTGATTCAGTATTTGGACCCCGAAGAGGTTCTTTATTTAAAGGAGATTGAGTTGTTATCCCAATCGAATTTCTATTTTCTATTTGCTTAATTTTGTTCCCAATGGAATCCAACTGTTTTACCATTGAATCTATAACGTTCCTACCCCCGTATTGTTCAATCTGGACAATACGCGTCTCAAATCCTCGTAACTGGTCAAGAACAGAGTTAACTGCTCCTGTCAGTTGTGTAACGGAAACTTGAATGTCTTCCATTTTGAGTGGTACCAAAAATAAATTTAATTAATTTTGTATTAAATTAGTTTGCTCTTTTCTTTTCCTTTCCAGGAAATTGCCTCTGTTAATTATTATAATCTTTATGTACTTTTTATTTAATTCAATTTGAATTTCAGAAAATTTTGCAAAATTTTAATTAAATATATATTATATGTATATATGTATGTAACGAGTAAATATATGTACTTTGATATTCAATTCAATTTAATTTTGAGGGAAAAAAAAATAAAATTTATATATATTTAAAATAAATTTAGTTAAATAATATAGGTGTAAATGACACAAAATGTAGTAATTTTTATTAATTATTCTTACATAAAAAAAGACAGCATCTTTTCCTTCGTTTTTAAAGTTGGTTTTTAAAGTTGATTTTTAAAGCTGATTTTTAAAGTTGGTTTTTAAAGTTGTTTTTAAAAGTTGTTTTTTAAAGTTGTTTCTTAAAGTTGATTCTAGTTTTCACCTTTCTATAGTTAGGTATTTGTCTCTCGGATATTTTAGCAGGGGTTAATAGTTCCATAAATGTATTTCTTTAATTAATTTTTGTAATTTGTAATTAGGCCAAATCACATTCACTTTAGTTTATTTTATCTTAAGACCAGGATTATAGTTTTGACTACTTTTTATTGTTTAATTAATTCTTAATGATTTTATTTGTTCTAATCACATTCGCTTGTATGTAATTTTTGTTAGCTAAGATTCACTTTTTTCAGGGTTTTGTTTGTTCCGGTCTCATTCACTTCAATGTATATTTTATTATTTTTTGTTAGAGAAGATTCACTTTTTCAGGATAATTTTAGAGAGTATATAATCTTCTTTTTTTTTTTTTTATTAGGACGGTCGGGTCCCTGCTCGGGCGCCAGTAACGGATCAGAGATCCTTGTAATGAAAAAAATATAATTTTATGGGACCTCGACACTGGTCCCAATTAAAACACGAAATTTAAATCTTATAATTGTTTATTTCAGTGCGACTGCACTCTACCAAGTTACCAGTAAGAATAATCAAATCTAAAATCATACAATATATTCAATTGCTTAGCCTAATACTGCTGACCAGCAGTTCCCATACAGACCGAGTGCAAAGGTGTTTGCTCGGCTCGAGTTTCACGGTGGGAAACAATTCAAAGTGCGAAGCGGATGCCCGTGTGCATCGTCGACACTTTTTTCTGGTTGGCTCAATGCCTGACCGTGATAACTTACATATTTTGAATGTTTTGATCTAAATTATTTGTGTTTATATTTTCTTCAATTTTTCTTTCTAAGACTCGATTGTAGTTTTTTAAAGTTTCATCGGCGATTAATCTTGGAATTATTAGGTTTTGTTTGTGTCTGGTAAGTGTTCTATGGTTGATATTTATATCTGTTCGTACTATTCTATGATCACTGTCGAAATTAAATTTGTTGATAGCCGAGACATCCCTGATTGTTTTAAGTTTGTTCGTAAGTATTAAATCGATCTCATTTTTTGTTCGTCCATCTGGAGCAGCTCAGGTCCATTTATTCTTTTCTTTTTTTTTTTGAAGAATGAATTTGCAAAGCTGAAGTTCATTTGTTGCATCCATTCAATTAGTTTCTCTCCTCGTTTGTTCCTTTTGCCGTAACCGAAATTTCCCATTTCCTTTTCCTCTGCATTGTACTTTTTACCTAATTTTACATTGAAGTCTCCGATAATACACATTATTTCTGCCTTAGTTTCTTCAAATGTTTTCTCGAGTTGATCATAAAAAATTTCGATTTCGTTGTCAGGGCTTTTTCTGTAGGCGCATATATCTGTATTACTGTTATTTTAGTGTTTTGAAAATGTAAAGTTATGCTGCAAATTCGTTCATTTGTTAGTCTTATTTCTGTTATATATTTTTTAAGGTATTTTTTCACTATAAAACCTACACCATATTGTCCCTTAGTTTCGCCAATGTAGCTAAAAATTTCTTCATCTGTTTCAACGATATATTGTCGAAATAATCTCAATTTTGACAACCACATTACCACATCAGAAATCGGTGAAACAGTTATAAAAAATTGAAATATGAAATATATAGTTGTCTCTTTTTTGAAAAAAAAACAGAGGAGAAATAGACTTTCACTGAGAATGTTAGCAGCAATTGTCATTAACATATCAAAGAGGCATTACAAGTTTGCACAACTTTTACTCAAAACCTATATTGCTTTGACGAAAAAAAGTGTGGTCTAGAATCGCATAAGCTACAATATGTAGTAACACTTTTTTCAAAAAAAAAAAAAACCAAATCCTAGATACATACATAACTATAAAGATATTTAGGTAAACAGAAGACTGAATTTCACCAATTTCACTACCTCCTAAAAACTACATCCCTATTCAAAATTAAAGGAAAATATTTAGTTTTTAAGGAAATTCTCAATGGAAATAAAGCTCAGATAAGAAATTTGTTTGCACTTCTTTAAAAAAGTTCTAATAAGTACACGTTATCGTCACGGCTGTCGCGTTGGTTTGATACATCTTCTCACTTGTGAAAGTTTTCAGCATTTCTTCTGTTGGTGTAAAATTGTAACATCCATAATGTCAGCTGTTTCAACACCCATACCATTTCTCAATTAATCCACCCAGATAGTAAGTTAAAAGTTACAAACAAAAAACCCTTGAATCATGGACATTACCGGGCCAATTCACGTAAGCATTATAAAACGTTAAATCCAGACCACATACAAGCATACAGTTGATTGAATGTTTTCCATGTCTGTCAACGTATGCAGGTTAGAATTCAAATGGTGCATCTGTATTGATTTAAGTTCCATGGATGGATCCATTTACACATGGCATGCCTTTAAAAATAGTATGTATATGTTTATTGAAAATTTTCATTTTAAAAACCTACCTGCAATAGCATGAAATTTTTGAGGAATAATATCCACTTCATTGAGCCAGCGTACAACTTCTTCAAATAATGAATCAATAATCGCTGTGCAACCACGGTTTACACATCTGCATACTGTGGCTTTTGACATTCCATGCATATCTGCAATTCCGTGGAACTGTCCACCATTACCAATCCAGTGAAACACTTTAAGTAATTGCTGCTTTGGGGATAATGCAAAACTTTTCTCAGTTCTGTGAGTTATTTGTTCTCCAATACGTGATATTATATCTTCCGCCTTGCAGTGACTGAGACGAAAACGCTCGTTAAAATAAAAACAGTCGGAAATGTTAAAGTTTATACGCCGGTAGACTTTTCTTCTAATTTTAACAACTATTTCATCATTTGCACTACTATCACTACTACTGTGCCTTCGTCTTAGTGCCATTTTAAACCACCTTATAGTAAAGTATAGTAAATTCACAAATGAATCAAATTTTGTGAATTTATTTTCTTTGGTGAAACAAAAACCCAAAAATTTCTTGAAAGCTCACAAATTTGTGACTTGTTAACTACAATTACAAATCTGTTTTGGTGAAAAGAAACATGAGTGCTTTTAACAAATTTTAAGTTGTGGAATACAACTAACATTTTGTAAGCACAATAAAATGGTGAAATGAAATTAATGAACTTTTCTACAAATTTAGTGGAAAAACACTTGTAAATCACAATTTGTAGGTTGGTGAAATAGGCCCCAGAAATGCTGTTGGAACGATAAAAGAAATAATTCCTTTATTCAGGGATAGTTCTTTGCGATGAAAATATATTCCCAGCATCTTCATGTTCTGTGAAACAAGGTGGACAGCAAAATACAAAATTTGAGTATTCAGGGAAGATTATAGTCGTTGTAATAGAAGCACTGCAAAAACTGGGGGACGAGGGAAACCGTGTTACAAAACAACGAGCCCTTCAACTTTATTACTCGTTTTCGAATTCGACTTTTTTAGTCTGCTTTTTTATAATGGCTCATTACTCGTCGATACTTGAACCAGTCAGTCGCAAATATTTTACAGGGATTTGACCAGAATTTATTAAGTGTAAAAGATCAGATCGTTTTTTCAAACAAGCATTTTAAAGCAGATCGGGAAAATGCTGACAATTCTTTAAAAAAGCTTTGAGAAATAAATGAAAAATGTTTGAGTGAATCAGGTATTGAATTGAGCTATCCAAAAATTGTAAAGAAACGAACTCACCGATCCAATATTCCTTTTTCCTGCCCGAAAATTATTTTAAAACATTAATTTTCGTTCCTTACTTGGATTCTCTGATAATGTCCCTTAAAGAGCGTTTTCAGAAGAAAATAAGTCCGAATATGCAATACTTCAGTTATCTCCTTAAAATATGCAGAGCATGGACTCACCCAAATTCAATTTGACTGTCCAAAAGAAAACTGACAAATATGGATCCTTTTTGGATAATTTTTTGCCGAGTCCATCATGCCCACAATACGATGAATTTTGACCAAAGTTAATGTACCAACACATGTGATGTGTTGGAAAATGCATCAGAATTTTATCGATTTTCGCAGCACTATCTATAGGCCTTTCCATTCCTGCCACAATATGTACAACAGAGCGATCTGTAAGTACATTAACAAAGGTAAAATCTTGGCTCGCGCCGCGAAAGAAAATAAAAAAAAATTATGTGAGTGCCGGGACTCACGGTTAATATGTGTAAACATCAACGTGTGCGGATCCAAAACGGACTTGTTTTTGCTTGAAGGGGATCTTAAGATTTTTTTCACTGAACGCACCCATTATAGTATGCAGATCGTAACGTTGCACACCGTAACGTTGCACGACGTAACGTTGCACACGAACGTTCACGTTTTTTTTCACTTTACCGCCAGCATAGATGTTTACACATCAAAAAACAAAAACCCAAAAATTTCTTGAAAGCTCACAAATTTGTGACTGACAAACTAACGAAAATCAATTCTTAAAATCACGTCAATGATAATTTTGATCAAAACCACGAAATTACATAAACGAAATGAAAAGGAGTTAAAATCCATTCCAACTCATTTTTCTAAATTTGAATTGAATTTTATTTCATTATGAAGATCGACTAAGCTCAAGAAAATAAAAATTAAATCCAGGAATATACATACCTACATATACATAATTATGTAGGTATTTCATTACCTACCCTTTTTTCTCAACGCACTTGCCAAACACAAGATACAACAACAAAGCACAAGGCACAGAACGCAGAACATCAAAAAATCTTAAACAAAAAAAAATACAAAAACAAAACACAGGCAGTTCTTCTCCCGTCGCGTGCGTCGATCGTCAACAACGACAAAAAACACATAGTAGGTACTTGCATATGTCCAGCAACAAAACAAAGGCGCGAGAAAGATAAAAGGCAAAAGACAATATTATGAAATAAACATTATACCAACAACTTTCAAATGTTCCCTAGCATTTTTTATGTGTAGATACATTTAGGTGGACCTGAAACATTTTGGACCTGGAAATTTTCTGGTACACATTTTTGTTCTACGTGCGACATCTTTACTTGTTATATCCTTATATCATCTTTGGTATAGGCCTGCAGACCTGCAGTGGACAAGTGGCGAAATTGGCGAGAGGTTTTGGACTCACATTTTATAGAGTCATCATGTGACGACGATCGCATAAATACGTCAAAGTTGTGTGATCCGGTCTTGTCGGCATCAAAGAAGTACGTCGAACTTTGCCAGCTATTGGAACAAAATTATTCCCCACCAAATATTATTTTCCGAGAGCGAAGAAAATTTTTCGAGGCCATGAAAATATATGGTGAATCAGTGTCCTATTGGTACGCTCGCTTAAAAAAGCTAGCCATGGAGTGCATGTTCGGAGCACAGTTGGACGATTTCGTCTTGAACAAATTTGTAACTGGCTTCAATGGAAAAATATTCAAGCGTTTATGCGAAGAAAAGCATTAACCGTGGAGGCAAAAATGTTGGTGCAGGTTAATTTGCCTCTTGTGATGTGTTCAAAACGACTTAGGTACATATACCGGTTGTAGAGTAAAATTAGATTTAATCGAAAGCGTTAAGCCTGTCTTTTGCAAGCCTAAAACAATGCCATTGGCGTGGCGATCTAAGATCGAAAACCAATTGAACGAATTAGTAGAAAAGGGAGTTTTGGTTCAAGTCGATAACTCCGACTACGGAACAACTTTGGTGCCCATAATAATGCCTGATGGTGAGCTTCGCATTTGCGGAGATTACAAATCCACCATCAATAAATATTTAGTGGGTACCAAATTGTTGTTGTTGTTTTCATCATTAAAGGGAGAATTATTCTCCAAATTAGACTCGTCAAATGCTTACAATCAATTGGTGTTAGATAAACCTTCCGAGTTGTTGTGTGCATGGAGTACCCATTTGGGCATCTTCAAGATGACGCCTTTGCCGTTTTGCGTAAAGCCCGCGGCAGCTATATTTCAATAAACCCTAGAGAACATTTTGCGTTGTATTCCTAACGTAGTGAATTATATTGACGACATTATTATAACAGGTACAAATTTGCATGAGCACGCCAAGACATTAGAGCTAGTGTTAAATAAATTAAAATCGTGGGTCTTCGTCTTAATGCATGCAAGTGTGTTTTGTTTCAAAAGCAAGTGTTATACTTAGGTTTTATTATAGATCGAAACGGTTTAAAGAAAAATAAAAACAAAGTTTCTAGTATTTTAGAAGCTCCTGTACCTCAAAATGTTGCCGAATTAAGAGCTTTTGTGGGAATGTTGAATTATTATACAAAATTTTTTCATAATTTCGCACACAAAATGGCTCCGTTATATGCATTGCTCTGTAAAGAGGTACAATTTGATTGGACAAAATTATGTCAAGAGGCTTACGAAAACCTTAAGCAAGAAGTATCATCGGATTAAAATTTGGTTCATTATGATGCTAAGCAATGCATAGTTCTATCAACCGATGCTTCGAATGTGGCAGTGGCAGGTATTTTCTCTCATATATATGAAGACGGTTCTAAAAAGTCTATCGCGTTTGATTTGCGTGCTTTAAGTAAGACTGAGAAGGGCTACAGCACCATTCATAAAGAAGCACTGGCAATCGTATTTTGTGTTACAAAACTGCGACAGTATTTATTGGGTAACCACTTTATTTTAGAGTCGGACCACAAGCCACTTTTAGCTATTTTTGCCGAAAACAAAGGCTTGCCAGTTATAGCATCAGCCCGCATGCAAAGATGGGCATTTATTTTATCGGGTTTTAACTATACTATGCGCCACATTAAAGGATCAACAAATTCCGTGGACCATTTGTCTAGATTACTACAACCAAAGTGGATTCCTGAAAATGATAACGATTTTAATTTCGTTAATTATATTGATATCAATAATGAATTGAATTTGAATTTTAAAACTATTGCGAAAGAAACTAGACGTGATTCTATCTTGTCGAAACTATGCGAGGCAATTCAAAGAGGTTGTGTAGGTTCATTAGCAAATCAAGACTTCATTCCATTTCGCAATAGAAAAGATGAGCTTTCAGTCGAGTATGGCTGTGTTTTATGGGGTTACAGGGTGGTTGTTCCCACTAAATTGCGTAACAAAATTCTTTCTGAGTTACATCTGTCTCATTTAGGCATCGTAAAGACTAAAGCGCTAGCGCGTTCATACGTATGGTGGCGCAAGTTAGATCAATGTATCGAAACTTTGGTATCGAATTGTATTCCATGTAAAACTACTCAGCCAAGTCCAAAAAAAGGATATTTAATCTCATGGGTTCCAACCGAATGTGCCTGGTCTCGGATTCATGTGGAATTTGCGGGGCCCATCAATAATTTTCTGTTTTTAATAGTTATCGATTCGTTTTCAAAATGGGTAGAAATTTTCAAAACCAAAGATATAACCACAAATTTCACTATAAGTAAATTAAGGGAAACCTTTTGCAGGTTCGGTCTCGTAGATGCTTTTGCTAGCGATAATGGTCGACATTTCACGTCGGAGAAGTTTCGTCAATTCTTAACAAAGAATAATATTAAACATATTCTGACGGCTCCTGGACATCCCGCTAGCAACAGACAGTCAGAAAATGTTGTTGAAACTTTTAAAAAGTCAGTATTAGCTAATTTGGAAGAAAGTCCAGAGAAAAACCTACAGAAGGTTGTAAATAGATTTTTATTTGACTATAGATGAACGAAACATTGTGCTACAGGAGAAACGCCTGCAAAACTAATTTTAGGAAGGGAATTAAAAAATCTTTTCAGTATGCTTAGACCTCCGTTAGTAAAAAACAAGATTGAAGAGTCAGATATCGAATATGAGAAATCATAAAGGTTCCAGAAATACTAGTTTCGAAAGCCGTGAAAACGTTTTTGTCCGTGATTATTCGAATCCAAACAAAGCAAACTGGCAAAAAGCTTCGGTAAGAGAATGTATTGGACAGCAATGGTATCGTTGCATACTAACTCGAAACAAAAAAAAACATTAAACGACATTTAAATCAAATAATTCACGGCACGCCCAGTGCTAACCACAATAATGTCACGACTTCTGCACAAGGTATTGAAAATCAATGTGCTACAGGTTCATCGAACAACAGCGGTAATTTCGGTGAAGCCGGGGTGCCTGTGGCTAACATGTAGTCAGCTTTAACAACCCCTGGAAACGTGGGAGGGAGTGAGCAGGCGCCTCTGAAAGGCACACCGCCCACAAAGGTGGTTAGAAATTTCAGACAGTTAAAACGAGTTAATTATAAAGAATAACAATGATTTATTAGATTATAGCATTGTATATATAATCTATAGTACTATCATGATGACGAACGACCGACGCGCTACTATACGGCCACACATAAAGCTAATGTTGCTAACAACTGTTGCAAAGGAAAGTGGAGATTTTGAATTCTCCAACAAAGGAGAATAGTTTTTTAATACAAAAATGAGAGCCCACTAAATTTATGAAAGTTAGAGGGAGGCAGGAAGTAACAATTTTGTGCTTTTTTGTTTTATGAATGGGATTTGGTTTTTTTGCAGAGGAAGGGGTTGTTTTTGCTTTTATCATTTTTTATAGAAAGGGGAAAATGTTTTTTTTTGTTTGTTTTTTTGGGTATAGGAAGAACGAAAATAAATATTGTTCAAAAGAAGGCTTGATTTTTTGGCTTTTGCCTTTTGCCTGTGACGTAGTGTGGGAATAGAGGAAATGTATAATATGCATGCAAATTATTCAAACTCGGTTACCACTAAGAATAATAATGTTGTTGTAAATGAATACTTTTTGACTGAATTGTATGGCGAAGGATGTTATACGCCTTTGTAGGTAGGTTTTCCGTTGAGATTTAAGTTAAGTAAATACATAGGTATAAATATATTAGAAAGGCTCTATTTAAGGTTTTTTTGTGATATCAGGTTAAATCAGGTTAGTATCTAGGTAGGTATATATGGAAGGGTATTGACAGATGATTGTTCGTTATGTTGTAAAATTCAAAAACTAACCATCAGATTGAGCTGAAACTTAGACAATGCAATTGTTGATGAATCAGAAGTTCACGTAAGTAATTTGTTTAAACTTTTCTATAAATTGAGCTGAACATCGAAATATAAAAATTAGTTAAAAACTGAAGAAAAAATAATCCGTTTAAGCTGAAACTTGAGAAGTTTTAAGTTTACCATCATACCTGAATATCATCTGATGAATATATTACGTGCAGTTTTTCATTTAATTTTTAAATTCATGTGGCCTTAGGTTTTTTATTCAGACAAATTTATAGTTTAGACTTTAAGAAGAGAAAAGTATCCTAATTAAATTAAAATTAATGTGTTTTTTCTTGAAAATTAATTATAAATGTTCTGGAAAGTTAAAACAAAACACTTATTTTTCTGCATTCGGCTTCGGAAATACTTAATTAAGTTAAATTTTTTAAGAAATCGGTTTGGAATGCTAAACAATTAACAAATGTGGTAATCATGTCTTACTTTTTCTTATAAGTTTGACCTTTTTTCTAGTAAAATTTGGGATATGGGTTGGTTTGTTTCTTATAGTAACGACTAAGTGGGTGTTAGAGTGGGATTATTTGCTTGCAAATAAGTTTAAGAGTTCATTTTGAAATAATTAATTTTATTTTTGCTCACAAAAACTCTTTTTAACTTAATTTTATTTAAAAAAATAGTTTTTAGGAGTATTGAAATTGTTTTTTTTTAAATAAACACCAAAGTTTTGTCTTTTTTTAATTTTTCAAAATCATTTGTATTCAAAAAACTATTTTTTTAGAAATAATTTCCTTAATTTTTTTAAAAAAGTATTTTAAGGAGCATTGCAATTGTTTTTTTTTTTTAAATTAAAACACCAAATTTTTATTTTTTTTTTAATTTTTTAAAAATATAAACTATTTTTTTCGGAAAAAATGTACTGTAAAATGTAATGTAAAGTATTTTTTTAGGTGCATTTCAATGGATTTTCAAAATTGACTAGCCAAATTTAATTTTTGTTTTAATTTTCGAAAAATTGTCTGCTGATGAAAGCAATTTTTTTCCAATAAAAACATTTGATTTTTTTCAAATCTTGCTAAATTGCCTATATGTATTCCTATTTTCATTTCATTTTTTTTTTTTCAATCTAAATACATAAATAGATACTGACTTAAAATAAAATTGATTTTTTTTAAGTTTTGTCTAAATTGTATAATTAGTCAGGTACCTACAAAATATTTTTTTTTGACAGAAAGGTACCTTTTTTACCCATAAATGGGTAGATACCTAGGTTGTATTTTTTTTTCGAAAAAGAAAGCTAGGTAGGTTGTAGGTACCTATTAGGTATTTGATGTGGTTTGAAAAATAATTTTTAATATGTGGGTGGTTGGTTAATATTTAAAATTTACGTACATACCTACCTACCTACCAAATACATTCATATATATGTATGTAGGTTAGGTATTTATCTACATTTCTTTCAAATGTTTAAAAATTAAATGTTTTAATAGGTACCACCCTGTGCATACACACCCACCCACCCACCTACATCCCTACATTGATATTTACATAATGTACCTATACCTATACCTTCATACCTACCTAAACTTTAAAAAACAAATTATACCTACCTACCGAATACCTACATAATTATTATTAATTTTGTTATTCAAAATTCCAATTACCTTTCTTCTTTTTGAATAACAAACATAATAACATACCTACTGTGAAAAAATCCTACCAAAAATCTATTAAATATATGTAGCTATACCTATGTACCTACTATACTTGAAAATTGGGTATACCTACCTATGCACCATAATTCAAAATGTAGCAACGTTGTATTCCACTAAGCTATAGTGAAATTTAACAACGTTGCTTTGAAAATCTAAACTGAAAATTTAAAAACAAATTCAATATTGTGTTGAAAAATAAAATCATGAAGTAATTATATATAAACATATGCCTATAGCCTGGCAATAGAAAAAAAAATTAATTCTTATACATTCAAATACCTACCTACTCAAGTTTTCCTTGTAAAAAATAATAAACGATAGAATACCTACATACAAATGTAAACATATAGCGTTTTTTCTCCTATATTCTGGTCGTTGTCATGGCAAAAATGTCTGATTTAGTTATCTCCCTTACTCCCCTTATTGTTGTCAGAACAATTAAATACAACCCTCTCCTTCTTTTTTTTTCTTTTAATTCTTACTTTTTCCTTCTGTCTCAAGTCTCCACTGCCAACTAATCGACGAGCCCAGCGCCGCGTAACGGCCACATATAAAGAAGAAAAAATCAGTCTCGTGGTAGTACTATAGGTTCTATATACAATGATTATAGTAAAAGATTAAGGTATTTAATGTAAACTAGTATCGCCTGTGGTCGAAATTCGACCATCTGTGATTTATTTTGTTTTTGTTAAAAATACAATTTTTTCTTTCGTTTTCAAATCTACTCCAGAAATTTCCTATTTACTCCACTTTTTTTACAATTCTGCTCCGAAATTTTACTACTGAGGTTCTAACCCTGATCCCTACTCATTGTAAGGAGTAGTAGATGTAGAGTACATCATTCGGAACGAAACAACAAATATTGCGTCTAAGCTACATGAAGCACGTTGGAAGTGAACTTTTCGTACACTACGCTGAATTTGTTTTTTTTTTACACTTTTTGTATGAGGAATCCATATTTTAACATGTTAGTAGTCGACAGATTCACATAAGCTCTTCTGATGGCACTTCTAATTAATATTAGCTTTCAAATGGTATATTTTTTTATTGTCGGGCATTCGGTGTCATCATCATCATCATCATCAGCTCTACAACCGCGGTCCGGTCCTGGCCTCCTTCAACAAGTCTCTCCACCCATCCCGGTCTCGAGCCGCCGCCATCCAGTTGCGCACCCCAAGGCTCCGGGCGTCGGTCTACCACGCTGTCGTCTACCATAGAATGTACCACAAAGAACTTTTCGAGCAGGTTCCTCTTCGCTCATGCGAGCTAGGTGCCCCGCCCACCGGAGTCTACCGAGCTTAATTTTTGTCACGATATCTGCTTCAAGGTAGATTGCGTACAATTCATTATTGTATCGTGTCCGGAATCGTCCTTCCTCACATATGGGGCCAACAATTCTCCTTAAGACTTTTCTCTCGAACGCGGCTAAGAGGTCGGAGTGCCTTTTGCTAAGCACACAAGTCTCGGATCCATATGTGAGTACTGGCAGGACCATGGTCCTGTACAGCAGCAGTTTTGAAGTTATAGTGAGATTCCTGGATTTGAAGAGCTTTGACAGACTATAGTAGGCTCTGTTGGATTTGAGAAGCCGCCCGCGTATTTCTTCTTCTATATTGTTATCGGCTGCTACTATTGACCCAAGGTATTTAAAGGATTGCACCACTTCAAATTCGTGCTCCGCTACCTTGATTGTTTGACCAACTGTTCCTCTCGCATTCGACGCAACCATGTACTTTGTTTTACCTTCACTAATGTGCAGCCCCAGATTTTGTGCCGCCTGCTCGATCTGGATGAAGGAATCATGTACAGCTTGCTCGGTTCTTCCGATGATGTCGATGTCGTCTGCGTAAGCCAGTATCTGGCTGGACCTGTTGACGATGGTCCCTCTTGTTGCCGTGCCAGAGCCACGGATTGCTTTCTCCAACGCCAGGTTGAAGAGGAGGCAGGCCAAACCATCCCCTTGTCGGAGTCCATTAAAGATTTTGATTGGTTTGGATAGCAATCCGGCTATTTTTACTTGGCTTGTTACGTTGGTCATGGTCAACCTACATAGTCGTGTCATTTTATTTGGGATGCCAAATTCTCTCATGGCTTTGTAAAGTTCTACCCTGGCTATGCTATCATAGGCGGCCTTAAAGTCTATAAACAGATGGTATGTTGGGATGTTAAATTCTAGACATTTTTCCATCGCCTGCCTGAGGGTAAGGATCTGATCAGTTGTTGATTTGCCTGGAATGAAACCACACTGATATTGTCCAATGATGGTTTTAGCGTATGGGGTTATCCGGTCTTGTAGGATAGAGGAGAGTTTCTTATAGGCGGTACTCAACAACGTGATACCTCTATAATTGCTGCACGTTGTGACATCTCCCTTCTTATGTATGGGGTAAATTATACCTTTTCGCCGGTCTTCTGGAATTTCTTCATGCTCCCACACGTGCACTATAATCTCATGAATTGCTTGACGTAAAGCTGGCCCAACGTGTTGAAATACTTCGACTGGTATACCATCGGCTCCCGGGGCTTTGTTTTTCTTTAGCCGGCCTATAGCCTTCTCAACCTCTTCTGTGCTCGGTGGCGGCAACATAGGGTACTCTTCTTGAAGTAGTGGAGCCTCCACTCCTGCAGTGAGCTGACCATTAAGCAATTCATTGAAGTATACTTCCTATCGCTCCAGTATGCTTTGAGGATCGGTGATCAGATTTCCCTCTCCGTCCTTGCAGTATGTTCAGCGTAGTGTGTACTGCGTCATGTTTCGGACGGATTGTTAGAACTTCCGCGCCTGGTGCGGACCTCGCTCTCGGCTTTTCTCTATTTCACAGATTATGTTCTTCTCCCAGGCTGATTTTTTCTGTCTGTGAAGCCGTTTTTCAATTCTTCTGAGCTCTTTATATTCGTCTTCGCGTGCCCGCGTTCTATAAGATTGTTGCATTGCTCGGTACGCAACATTCTTACGTTCAGTCGCTAGCTTGCATTCATTATCAAACCAGTCGTTCCGATTTCTACGACTGCTGCCTAAGATGGAGTTGGCAGTACTAATGACAGTATTCTTAAGGCGTGTCCACTTCTCATCTACGCCCAGCATACTGGCTCCAGGACTTACTCTACCCAGTTCTAGGGCGAGTCCTAACGCATTACCAAAGGTGTTACTGGTGTTTTCATTGCGCAGAGCAGCCGTGTTGATTTGAACCTGATCGGCGGATGCAATACGTCTTCACAAGGCAATCCGCCCTCGGAAAACCATACCAACAAGATAGTGATCCGAGTCAATATTGGCACCTCGGTACGTTCGTACCGTCATCAAGTTCGAGTAGTGGCGACGGTCTATCAACACGTGGTCAATTTGGTTACGAGTGACTCCATCAGGTGATACCCAGGTGGCTTTGTAGATATCTTTACGCGGGAACCTGGTGCTTGCAACGACCATGTTTTTCGATGCTCCCAATTCTAAGACTCGAAGTCCACTGTCATTAGTGTTCTCATGCAAACTATGGGTGCCTGCGTAATGCCTAAATACCGGCTCCCGACCTATTTTTGCATTCAAATCCCCAAGGATGATTTTTACGTCATACCTTGGACAGGCATTGAGGGCCCTCTCGACTTCTTGGTAGTAAGTCTCTTTTTCTTCGTCTGAAGACTCCTCCGTAGGTCCGTGAACGTTTATGAGGCATAGCCTTTCGCTTATAGCGTTAAAGCCGATGATGGCAGACTTCATTTTTTCGCTGACTATGAAGCCTACCCCGAGCAAATGGTGTTTTGTGTGACAGCTGTAATATAAGTCATAATCTTTCTTCTGTAGAACACCATTCCCTGTCCATCTAATTTCTTGTAGTGCTGTTATGTCAGCTTTATATTTTGACAGGGCATCGGCTAGCTGCTGAGCAGCTCGGGCTCTATAGAGCGATCGTACGTTCCATAAGAAAATTCGTAAATCGTTTTTCCGTTTTCTTTGCGTGGGTTGTGGTCGTGAGATCAGTCCGTTTCCGAGGCTTGTCGTAGGTCTCAGAATTCTTTTAGTTTTACGGGACAGGGAATTAATCTGTTGCCAACCTGTGGAACCAGCCCAATCATATTAGCCAAACCTTTTTAAGAGGCTTGTTTCTAGCGTTCGGTTTAAGTATATTTAAAAGGGAGTACAAAAAAATTGTTAACGTATTAATATTCTGCTCCAAAATCTTACTACTGAGGTTCTAACCCTGATTCCTACTCATTGTAGGGAGTAGTAGATGTAGAGTACATCATTCGGAACGAAACAACAAATATTGCGTCTGAGCTACATGAAGCACGTTGGAAGTGAACTTTTGGTACACTACGCTGAATTTGTTTTTTTTTTACACTTTTTGTATGGGGAATATATTATTTAACATTTTGACATGTAAGTAGTCGACAGATCCACATAATCTCTTCTGATGGCACTCCTTATTAATATTTAGATTTCAAATGGTACATTTTTTATTGTTGGGCGTTCGGTTTAAGTATATTGAAAAGGGAGTACCAACAAATTGTCAACGTATTTATATTCTGCTCCGAAATTTTACTACTGAGGTTCTAACCCTGATCCCTTTTTATTGTAAGTAGATGTAGAGTACATCATTCGGAACAAAACAACAAATATTGCGTCTAAGCTACATGAAAAACGTTGGAAGTGAACTATTGGTACACTACGGTCAATTTGTTTTTTTGTTTACACTTTTTGTATGGGGAATCCATTATTTAACATTTTTGCATGTAAGTAGTCGACAGATTCACATAATCTCTTCTGATGGCACTTCTAATTAATATTAGCTTTCCAATGGTATATTTTTTATTGTCGGGCGTTCGGTTTATGTATATTAAAAAGGGAGTACAAAAAAATTGTTAACGTATTAATATATAGAAATATATATATATAATTAAAAATGAATTAATAATATTACATAAAGTACTTAAGATTTTTTTATAGCACCAATACCAACAATAATGAATAATTTTAATTAGGAGTAGATAAATTAACTCAGCAATTATTTTTATTTTGCATTCTATATTTTGTTTTGTATATAACATATTAGGATGGGAGTTGTGGTATAGCGCCCTCTAGATGTCATTTAAATGAACTTCACTACTTTGATTTAGATTATGCCAATGTTAATTATACCAATGTTAGTTGTTATACTTTTAAGAGAAATAAACCAGTTCCTTTTAAACCTTTGACTAAAGAACATCTTAATATCCTTGGTTGGCCCCTTCGCTGGTTCAAAGGACTTTAACTCCCTTTCCGGTTGATCAGTTATAGCTTTCATTGAAAACCAACAGTTCAACTGATTCTGATCAATTTTGTATGAAGAATAATTGCCACATTCTAAATAATATTGTGTACCAAAATTTTCAAAAAAATATTTTTGGGTTTTTTAAAAAAGTTTGAAATTTTTTTTTTCAATACTTCAATAACAACTTTTTCGATTCTTATTAAACTTGGTAAAAAGCAGTTTTTTAATTTTATCTACAAGATTTTTGACAAAAAATATTCTAATACCCAAAAATAACGGTAACTCCCATACAAATGTTAAAAACCCCGTTAAAAAATATTTGTTTTCTCAAAAACGACTCCTACGATTTTGATAATTTTTTTTTGTGTTGAAATTAGTACGATCTACCATTTAAAGTTCTTAAATTTTATATTTTACGCTTAATAACAGTACCTCTCATAGAACGGTTTCTTTGATTTTCGCCTTTCTCAATATCTGATCAACCGAATAAAACTAGACAAGTTCAATTTTTAACTCAACATTAATAAATACTTAAAATTGGCGTACCAATTTTTTTTTCTCAAAAATGTGTACGAAATTTTATATATAAAAAATTATTTATTTTTAAGACTGCTCCTACGATTTTCAAAAAAAATTTCTCATAAATTAAGATTTATATAAGAAAACAGATGGTTTACATCGCGTTAGGTTAAAACAGATTCAAGGGATTTTAATCAATTGCTTTCTAATTTTGTTGATTTAAAACAATTCACCAGTTTAAATAATATAACTTCCTTTCATGTATATTGCATAATGTGCAATACTGGGCTATTTTGTAAATTTTTGTATACTCCATAATACCACCTGCAACTGAACTAAGTTTTGGCAAATGGATACAATATAGACTCCCATAGCTAATATACTTCAGCTATTGAACCACAATGTGATGGCACATAAGAGCAACTTCGTGCGGCAAGTCGAGCATATTTTTTTCCTTTACACTCAGGCAAAATTTTTTTTAGGCAATATTTTGTGCCAAATTTATTGCTCGTTTATTCGCAGCTTTAGAGTTTTGTATCGGTCCCAAGGTTGGTGATACTAGGGATAGGCTTTAAGAGATTGTAGACATGTAGATATCTTTCAAGAATTTTTTCTTATGTACAAACAAAATTATAGAACAAAAAGCATCGATGTAAGAAATTTATTTGGGAACAAGTTAATTGACATTTGCTATACAGTTGGTTGTGGTTTAAGAAATACACCCTTAGCGATGTTTGTTGGTTTATTTATTTAACGACCCTCAAAGAATACGAAGTAAAAAAGAAGTATGTACTTACGTATAAAATCTAATTTAACAAAACTTTCGCTAAATTCATAAATTCCTTTGAAGCCACGATTTTGTGTATTTGCTGTTCTGGGCAGCGTATAAAAATGAACAAAAAGGCTTGATTCACTTGAATATAAAACTAAATTTCTCTGTTGTCCGCAGTATGTACCGATTAATGCTGAGGAGTTATCAGGACCATCATACACTTTAATATAGTCAAATGGGCAGCTTAAATTAGATAGAAAACATATTGATTGAAATTTAAGTGTTTGACAAAAAAAATTAATAAAACTTACTGTGGTCCACCAAAAAATAGATCAAAATCACGAAATTCTAATCTAACTCTTTGATTTTTTTCACCGAGAAATTGATATGTACAAGACATATCCTTTGGATAGGCACCAGGATAAGTTGGCGATATTAAAGCACCCGTTTTATTGAGACTCATGCTAGGAGTTATTGTATAGGAACATGGTGATCCAGCTATTGGTATACCAATTTCATATTCCGCTGAAAATCACAAAATAAATAATTAAGACAACTTTATATTTCAATTGCACATAAGGCAGAATTTGGAAATTTGTTTTAATGAAAGCGGAAATTGATTGCCAACTGTCATATTATCAAACTTACATGCATTCAAAAACCTATAATGTCCTTCAAATAAATCAGGCTCCGATACATTTTTATTGGTAAAAAATGATATTGCTATCGCCCGATGCATGGATATTCGTCGACGTGGAGGTATTGTGCCACAGAATCGTCCACCGAATGGCGAGTTAATTAAATCAGCTGGATCCGATGATTGTACTTCTGAGTATATATCCATATATTCGTGAACACATCTGCAATACAATCAGATATTTCATTTAAATTTCACTTTTGGGAGAAAAAAGCCTGACAAAAACACAATTAATTTTTAAAATAAATTTTATTTAAAAGACAAACCTAAGCTTCGCATACAAATTACAAAAGAAAATATTATATTTTGCCTTTTTGTAATCGAATATTATTTTCAGGGTTTTAACCCACTTCACGTTATGAAAGGCCATATTTGTAAAAATATGATTCTCTAAGCCCAACTTTTATTGCTTTCCCAACACAGAAAGAATTTTTGTACCGCATTTTTTTAAAATAACCTTTCGAACAGGAACAGAATTTAACCCCCTTTTTACCCCCTCTCATCCTATAAATACCAAATTAAAAAAAAAAATATTTCTGAAGCCATGCATTCAAAATAACCCTTCAAACACAAAAAGTTTCTTAAATGGGATTTTTTTTTATTTTTACCCAATTTCACCCTACAATTATTAAAATTTTGAATATATCTAGAGTCATTTCCTGAGAAAGAAATTTAAAACAAAAAAATAGTTTCTTTAATCGGACAATTTTTGTTTCATTTTGCCCCATTTCACACTACAAAAACAAATAAAAAAAAAAAACAAGAAAAAGAATATCCCTAAAGCCATTCCCGATATAAGTTTTTCAAACAAAAAAGGATATCTTAAATCTCACAATTTATTTTATTTGTAACCCATTTCAAGCCTACAAATATTCAAATTTTGAAAAATAATTTCCCTGATGCCATTTCCTGTGAAAAACATTTCAAACAAAAGAAAGAATTTTTAAATCGGGCAATTTTTTTCACTTTACCCCATTTTACCCTACAAATAACAAAATTTGAAAAAGAGTATCCCTAAATCCATTTCATAAAATAAAAAAGAATTTCTTATAATAAAACTAATTGATTTTTAAATCGTAAATATTATACATACTCTTAATAGCTAAGAGAACGAAACAGCCATATAAACAACGAGGCCTACATTAAGCTTAAAAGAGGCATACAAACCCTTACGCGTCAGGCTAAATCCTGGAGTGTGTGAAGTTAGAATTAGTTATTTTTGAAAGTTGTTCCGCATTTTTTTTGAATTTTGGCTTTCTGAAAAGGGGGGCAGAACAAGGATAATAGGATATATTCATTTAAGGATTTTTTCGGCTTAAGATCTTCAATTTTTAATATTTTTGAATGAATTTTTGGAAGAATTGGGTTTGAGTTATTGTGAACTTGGAACAACGTTTGGATTTTTGATTTTTGAAAAATTTGGCTAAGGAGATCGATGTTAATGAAAATTCTGTACGGAAAACGAATTTGCAACAAGAAAATGAATAAATGCTTTTTTAAGAAAAAGTATTTGTCCCATGGAAAGATTTGTTTTGTGAAAAAATTATTTCAAGTGATTCGAATCTAGCATAATTTCTATTTTTCAAATTGATAATTAACACATTATATTTTCCATAAGAACATTTTTCCAGATTCGTTTTCCTGATCGCTATAACCGGCCCCTTAGCCATTAGAATTGTATAGGTCTATGTTCTGACAAGCTTCAAGTGATTCGAGTCATGTTGACGTCTTTTTTTATTTTTATCTCCTCCTATTTCTTGGTGAGGCAGGAATTTTCAAAAAAATGAAATACTTCTGCCTCACTTGGCCATCTCCTTCTTTGTAAGTTAGAACACCGTTTATTTTGTTCCCTCTTGTCACTATTTTGTTCTTCGATGATATCTAATTGTCTAGCTGTTCTCGTGTGTACAATCATACATGATATTTATTTCCATATTTTGCATCCAAGCAAATCAGTTTCACCATTACTTCAAAAATATATGAAAAAAACTGTGAAATTGAGTGAGATGAAATTGTATATTCATTTTCCACACCATACATAACCCACGGAAAATCATTCATGTTTGCGGAATTTGGCCCCAGTACTAAATTTCATAAAAGTTAAGAAGATAACTTATAAATGTCACTCACATCGATAATTGTTTCGGAAGTAGCCTTTTGCGTGTTTGAATGCATTCAACTCAACTCAAATGTGATACGCACGGAGCTGTCTCTAGCATAATTATGTGTGTATTGTTTCCCTTTAACATTTTTTGAAAAAAAAAACTCTCGAAAGCAGTTCAGCCTTGAAACGAAGTCATTACTTTTTTCAAAATGAATTGAAAGGGAATGCTTTTTTTTCACATAATTAAACCTTGAACTACGGTGGTTCCAAAAAATTTCACTTTATTATTCTTTGAGCGATTGCGATGAAATTGACACAGATTATAGCTGAGGCAGAATTACAAATGAAAATAAATATTTTCAGCATAGGGTGATTCTACCCAAGGTACTGTAAAACAAAAAAACTGTTTGTATAGACGCCTGCCTGGCGACAGAACATACCCTAAGCGGAGCAACGGAGTTGCGTGAGGGGGTGTGTCCCCGAAAAGGGAGTTAAAATCCCAAGAACCCGCGCGGCAGGCCACCCAAGGTACTGTTAAACAAGAAAAATTTTGGTATAGGCGCCTGCCTGGCGACTGAACATACCCTAAGCGGAGCAACGGAGTTGCATGTGCTGGTGCGTCCCCGAAAAAGGGAGTTAGAATCCTTAGAACCCGTGCAGCGGGCCACCCAAGGTAGGGGAGAGTGGGTACAAAAGTAACATTTTTGACATTTCGTGCCATAATTACGTTAACAATTTTTTTGTACTCCCTTTTTAATATACTTAAACCGAACGCCCGACAATAAAAAAATATACCATTTAAAAGCTAATATTAATTAGAAGTGCAATCAGAAGAGATTATGTGAATCTGTAGACTACTTACATGTAAAAATGTTAAATAATGGATTCCCCATACAAAAAATGTAAAAAAAAAAAAATCCAGCGTAGGGTACGAAAAGTTCACTTCCAACGTAGCTTAGACGCAATATTTATTGTTTCGTTCCGATTGATGTACTCTACATCTACTTACAATGAGTAGGGATCAGGGTTAGAAAATCAGTAGTAAAATTTCGGAGCAGATTTGTAAAAAAAAGTGGAGCAAATAGGAAATTTCTGGAGTAGATTTGAAAACGAAAGAAAAAACCTTCAAACATTTTTTTTTTACAAAAACAAAATATATCACATTCACAAATTCACTTTCAGAACTGAATAGAATTTTAAATATAAACGTTCAGAGCCAGAGTTTGTTAGAAAACTGAACAACACAGCCCTTTCATACAGTTTGGCTTAAGAATTTGTGATTGTTTTAGTGTGGGAAAAAAGGAGCTATATATTAATACGTTAACAAATTTTTTTATACTCCCTTTTTAATATACTTACACCGAACGCCCGACAAAAATATACCATTTGAAAGCTAATATTAATTAGAAGTGCCATCAGAAGAGATTATGTGAATCTGTCGACTACCTTCATGTAAAAATGTTAAATAATATATTCCCCATACAAAAAGTTTAAAAAAAAAACAAATTGAGCGTAGTGTACCAAAAGTTCACTTCCAACGTGTTTCATGTAGCTTAGACGCAATATTTGTTGTTTCATTCCGAATGATGTACTCTACATCTACTACTCCTTACAATGAGTAGGAATCAGGGTTAGAACCTCAGTAGTAAAATTTCGGAGCAGATTTGTAAAAAAAGTGGAGTGAATAAGAAATTTCTGGAGTAGATTTGAAAACGAAAGAAAAAACCTTCAAAAATTGAATTTTTAATAAAAACAAAATAAATCACAGATGGTCGAATTTCGACCACAGGCGATACTAGTATTATTTAAAAGTTTGTCGTTGGTCAGTCGTGTATTAAATGTTAAAATGTTTATTTTGTCGTGCTATGTTTTCTATGTTTTTTTCTGCTAAATTCCCATATTCATATAAAGTTAGCGAAACTTGACTCAAAACGGATTAAAAGCTTTTTATAGTTTACTATGGTTTATTACTTTATAATTTGCCGTTCATCAGTTGTGAATTAGTTGAGATAATTTCAATTTTATCGTGCTATGTTTTCTATATTTTTTTTCTGCTTATTTGCCAAATTCATATGAAGTTAGCGAAACACACCTCAAAACGTATTAAAAACTTCTTATATTGAACGGTTTATTGCTTAATAATTTGTCGTTCATCAGTCATGAATTTAATTTGACAATTTTAATTTTGTCGTGCGATGTTTTTCAGTTTATTTTATATTATCATAATTATTATAACTTTTATCTCATTGGCTTCTACTATACCTAGTTTGCCGACTTTTTCGCTCAAATTATTATGTAATAAACAATTTAATTCAAGTAGTTTAAACCTATTTTCAGTGTTTTTCCATGTAGACAAAAAATGTAGACTACACGATTGTCTACGTGTAGACAATTCAACGTAGACAATTCATCATTGTCTATATGTCAATGTAGACAATTTAGACAATCAATTTCATATCAATTTTTCAACTTTTTTTTTGTCTTCTTAATAATATAAACAAAACAACTTTGTATTATTTGAGTCTTTCACTCTGCATTTTGTATTTATTTAAACAAAAATAATAAAAATAAAAAATCGTAAATGCTTATGTATTTCATAAATACAATGAGAAGCCTTATTCATTTTCGTCTTCGACGTCTTCATCAAAACAATTATCTTGGTTATCTTCGATTCTCAGTGAATAATAAAGATGAAGGAGTTTCTTCGATCGTTCAAAAGTCAAGCGGTTTCTTGACATGGAAGGAACATACGACCAACTTGAAAAAACTCTTTCGATTTGAGCGGAAGAGGCTGGAATAAGCATAAGTGTTTTTGGCAAATTTGCCAGATTTGGATGTTTTATAGAGGCCATATTCCAAAAAACAATTGGTTTTTTAATATTTTTTTCATAATGAATCTTAAAAAAGTTGATTTTTCTATTAAAAGAGTCCCAATCTTTAATGCCATCACTATTCAGATGCTTGAACAAAAACTGGCACACGATTTCATTTTGACTAGCTGTCAGCTTCCCATTGCCAAAATGAGGGTGTAAATAATAAGCTGAGAGAGCATATTTTCTTAGAGCCATATCCACGCGAGTTACACATGATATAGCTCCTACAAACGGGCCCACCAAGCAACCAAGGGAACTAGGTCAACAACTTAGGCAAACAATAAATACAACATCAACAATAAAGGGTCAACAACCAATAAATGCAGCGTTAACAATAAATGCAACACCAGCACAATTGGGTCAACAGCTTGGTTGACCAATAAATGCAAGATCAACAATAAAGGGTCAATAACCAATAAATGCAGCATTAATAACTTATAACTAACGGGTGATTTTTTAAGAGGTTTAGAACTTTTTTTAAAAAAAAAACACAAAAAATTCGAAAAAATGAATGAAATATTTATTTGAATCGATAGTTTGAACCTTGCAATTTAATGTTTAAAGATAATTTCATGCAAATGTTGACCGCGGCTGCGTCTCAGGTAGCCCATCCGCTGAGTCCAATTTTGGCATACTCTTTCACACATATCGGCCGGTATCTCACGAATGAATGCATGGATGTTGGCTTCCAGTGCGTCAATCGAAGCGGGCTTGTCCCTATAGACATTAGCCTTGACATACCCCCACAAAAAATAATCTAATGGTGTCAAATCGCACGATCTAGGCGGCCAATTGACCGGCCCGAAACGTGAAATTAACTGTTCACCAAACTCGCCTCGCAATTGCGCCATTGTTTCGCGTGCTGTGTGGCATGTGGCACCGTCTTGTTGAAACCACATATCATGCAAGTCAAGAACTTCCATTTCGGGCAAAAAAAAGTTTGTTATCATCGCTCGGTAGCGTTCACCATTGACAGTAACGCTGCGATTCGCATCATCTTTGAAGAAATATGGCCCAATAATGCCGCCGGCCCATAAACCGCACCAAACAGTGGCTTTTTCGGGATGCATTGGTAGCTGTTGCAATGCTTCTGGCTGATCTTCACTCCAAATACGGCAATTTTGCTTATTTACGTACCCATTCAACCAAAAATGAGCCTCATCGCTGAACACAATTTTTCGATAAAAAAGCGGATCCTCGGCCAGCTTTCCAAGAGCCCATTCACCAAAAATTCGGCGTTGTGGTAGGTCGGCTGGCTTTAGTTCTTGCACCAGCTGTATCTTAAAAGGCTTTACGCCCAAATCCTTCCGCAAAATTTTCCACGTAGTGCTGTAACAAAGGCCTAACTGCTGGGAACGGCGCCGAATCGACATTTCGCGGTCTTCTGTCACACTAGCTGATACGGCCGCAATATTTTCTTCACTACGCACAGTACGTAAACGTGTTGGTGGTTTAATGTCCAACAAAGTAAATTTGGTGCGAAATTTGGTCGAGAATGCCGATCATAAAAAGGAAGCAGCGCGCGATGAACATTTCGAACCGAGCACGAATTTTGATAGTAAAATTCAATAATTTGCAAGCGTTGTTCATTTGTAAGACGATCCATGGTTAAATTGCAAACCAAACTGAAGCTGTTTGACAGTGACACAAGGTACTAAACACACGTCAGCTGTCAAAACCAGTGTTGCCAAAACCAAACCAGCTAAAAAATCACCCTTTATATAAGCAAAGGCACTACAAATTGAAGAAGTCTAATAATTCGTGGATAATCTGAATAGTCGCAGCGACGCTTGGACGGCGGGCTATTCTGGTTCTTTAGTTAATATTTTATTTTTTTAATTATATTTTCTATCAATAAAGCGTAAGAGGCCTGTGGCCCAATTGAAATAAGAATAAAAAAGTTTTTTTTTATTTCGTTCGGACACATAAAAACATAAATCGCGCGATTTAAAAGATGTTTCGTATTGCGCCTTAAATCTATCAGAGTTTGATGGGGTTGGACAACGTTTCGATCGTTGTAATTATGTTCTTATTGAAAATTGTTACAATTGGGGGTGGGCCCAACGAAAATGATGAGGAAATGCAACTGTTGGAACTCAATGAAAATGATGAGCTTGTTGTAGTCGCAACTTGTGATTGAATTTGGCTTGAATCAGTATAGGTAAGAGTTGTTGGAGCATGAGTTGAACAACTGTTCAATGGGTCGGTTTTGTCAGCTGCTTCCTACAGAAAATGCGTCAGATTCAATTTGATCGATATCAGTGAAATAAAAATACTTACACAGCTACTTAAAACATAAACGTTATTGTTGTCAACATCGTTTGTAAGAGAGATAGACATCTAACAATTAACATTTGTGAGTCATATATTTTATACAAAAACACAATTTTTTACTACCGTCTCAGAGTTTTGAATGCGGGAGCTCGAGCTTAGATCACTGTCATCAATAAAAACAATCATTGAAACATCACCGGATTCAGATGCCGCAAGTGATTGGGATGGTTTGCAGGCATTCTTTTCCCAATTGAATGTTAAAGCATATGGTCAATAAGTTATATGATTTTATGGTTTATCTAAAACGTTTCTATATTTCCCTGTGGCTGCGCAGACGGCTTTCTATAGTGTTATGTAGATTTTTACTGCACACTGTGCAATATGCTACATATTCGTTGTTGGATTTCATTAAAAGGAAACCCACTTCATCAAAAGCTTTATTTTTGCGTCGACCAGGCATAATTTTACTATCAAAGAACTCAATTTTTCGATATTTAATTGAAGTCAAACACGCACCTTTTCTAAATAGAAATAAATCTTCCGAAAGAACAATCAAGAATGACAGATTAGAATGAAATACCCTCATTGTCTACATTGTCGACTTCTTTGTCTACATTGTCTACATTGTTGACACAATTGTCTCCGTAGAAAGGTAGACAATCAAAGTCGACGCGTAGAGGAACAACACTGCCCATTTTCAAGGATGTGCTTTTCTTACTTCATATGAATTTACCCATAAAACCCCAACAAAAAAACAGAAAACATCGCACGAAAATATGGTCACAACTATGGAACGCGAATTATAAAGCAACAAAACATTCAATATAACCAGTTTTTACCACTTTTTGAGGGGTTGCTTCGCTAACTTCATATGAATATAGAAAAAAACATAGAAAACATCGCACTATAAAACTAAAATTCACACAACTAATTCACAACTGATGAATGGAAATTTAATAAACAATAAACCATTGCTTATAAGTCGATTTTAACTCTTTTGAGTGCGTGTTACGCTAACTTCATATGAATTTGGCAAATTAGCAGAAAAAAACATTGAAAACATAGCACGACAAAATTGAAATTGTCTTAACTGATTTACGACTGATGAACAGCAAATTATTAAACAGTAAAACATTCAATATAAGAAGTTTTGAGCACTTCTTGAGGGTTGTTTCACTAACTTCATATGAATTTGGCAAATTAGCAGCAAAAAACATAGAAAACATAGCACGACAAAATCCAAATTGTCTTAACTGTTTAACGACTGATGAACAGCAAATTATTAAATAATAAAACATTCAATATAAGAAGTTTTTAGCACTTTTTGAGGGTCGTTTCGCTTACTTCATATGAATTTGGCAAATTAGCAGAAAAACATAGAAAACATAGCTCGACAAAATTGAAATTGTCACAACTAATTAACGACTAATTAACGGCAAATTATTTAGAAGTAACCCATTCGATACAAGAAGTTTTTAACCTTTTTTCAGAGGAAAAAACATATGCACGACTGGGTCGCACGAACTTGCTCTTATGTGCGATCACATTGTGGTTCTACAGCTGAAATAGATTAGTTATGGGAGTCTATATTTTATCCATTTGCCAATACTTAGTTTAGTTGGAGGTGAAATTATGTGAGTATACAAAAATTAACAATATAGCGCAGTGTTGCACATATTTATGCAATATGCATGAAAGGAAATTATATTATTTAAACTGGTAAATTACAAAATTAGAAAGAAATTGATTAAAATACTTTGAATCTGTTTTAACCCAACGCGATGTACACTATCTGATTTCTTATATAAATCTTAATTTATGAGATACTAATTTTGAAAATTGTAGGAGCGGTTTTAGAAATAATTAATTTTTTATATATAAAATTTCGTTAACATTTTTGAGAAAAAAAATTGGTACGCCAATTTTAATTATTTGTTAATGTTAAGTTAAAAACTGAACTTCACAAAAAAATCTGCTACCCGATTTCGAAATATCGAATTTTCAAAAAACTATTTGGAATTTTTTTTTAAATCCAAAAATCATTTTTTAGAATTTTGGTACGAACTTTTATTTATATTTTTGCTACAAGCATCTGTATAAAAAATCTAGTTTTTTTGGCTAATCAAATATTGTTAATATACGTAAGATATAAAATTTAAACATTTTAAATGGTAGATCGTAATAATTTTAACACACCAAACAAAATTTATCAAAATCGTAGGAGTCGTTGTTGAGAAAAAAATAAATATAAATAGATAAAGTTAAAAAACTGCTTTTTACCAATTTTAATGAAAATCGACAGAGTCGTTTTTGAAATATTGAGTTTTAAAAAAAAAAATTCAAACTTTTCTTATAAATTCAAAAAGTATTGTGTTGAAAATTTTGGTACATAATATTATTAAGAATGTGTCAAAAAATTTTTATAAAAAAATTGATCAGATTCAGTTGAACCGTTTTCGAGAAAAGCGGAAAATCAAAAAAATGGTTCTGTTGGAGGTACCATTAATATCCATTTTTTTTATTAAACGGCAACTTATAACTATTTAAATATATTGAGTTCTTACAAAAAAAATTCTGTAGCGCTGAATTTGAGAAAAATAAGTTTTTTCCTTTTTGGCCAAGAAATTTTGTGTGACAGCTACTGTAAGTTTTGGTCCTAAAAAAAAGAGAAAAAAATGGGTGGGGGGAATGTCTAAAAAACGCTAAGTACCAAGTTTAAAGAAAATCGACCCATCCGCTTAGGCTGTAGTCGAACAGATAGACAGACGGACGTTTTTGCGAGACCCACTTTTCTCGTCTTCGCTATCATCGTAATGTCAAGTTTGATCAAAATCTCGAGCTCGATTTTTGTACGAATTCATAACTTGCCATATAGTACCTATATTTGCAAGTAAAAAACATAGAAAACATAGCACCGTAAAATTTTGTCTGTCACAAATATTCAAAAACCACCGATCGGCAAATTATTAAGTAGAAAACCATTCAATTTAAGAAGGTTTTACCCATTTTTGGGAGGTAGCAGAAAAAAAACAAAGAAAACATGGAACGACAAATTCGAAATTATCACAACTAATTAACGGAAAATTATCCACCTGTCCTTACGGAATAACATATACGGAATTACGCATTACGAATTTTTCTCAGTGTACTTTAAAGATTCGTAACTAACTTCAAGCGCTTTTTTGATGCATTCTAATTTGTAATGGCACTTGTACATTTCCTATCCGCCAGTCATCCATTATCTGTCAAATAATAATAAAAATTATTAAGGTTAATCTAAGGTAATCGCTGTCTTTAATTTAAAGATCATAAATAGGCTTATGATCTAAATTTTCATGGTGAACCCGACGTGATTACAAGCAAAGTATTTCTTATTATTATACAAACATAGCCACTGTCATTTGTGTCATTGTTGGTTAACCTTAAAATGGAAGAAAAATCCAAAAAAGAAGTTAAGAGGTTAGAAACCTTAAAAATCCGGCGTGCTATATCATGCAGGCAGATGGATCGTGTTGCTGAATTCTTGTGTGACATCATGCTTCCTCAAGTCGAATTGCGAACAACGGCGTTGGACGACAGCTTCAATGCTTTCGAAAAGCTGCAATCAGGAATAGAGGTGTTAGACCCTACTGAAATCGATTGTGATCAGGACACTCGAGCTAAGTACGAGGAGCTTTATTATAAAATCCGTCCACAACTTACATCGATCACGCAGGCATTTAAGATGAAGGAACAACCAAAGGAAGTACCAATTAAAACTACCCCCGAAAACATCAGGTTACCAAAAATAAACTTGCACTTATTCTCAGGTGAAATTACAGAATGGCTTAACTTCTTTGATTCTTTCTATTCCCTTATGCATTCGAATCTCACCCTATCCAATATCGCTAAATTTCAATATCTGAAGTCATCTATATCTGGAAGTGCTGGTAGTGCTAAAGAATCATTGGGGTAAACGACAAAAACTATGACGATGCTTTAAAAATTCTGATAAGTCGCTATGAGAACAAAAGACTCATATGTTCAGAGCACGTGTGGAAATTACTTGATGTAACATCGCTGCAAAAAGCATCTGCATCAGCCCTACGTGTGAATTAGCCGATTGCATTAACAGCAATTTACGTGCATTGGCATCTTAAGGACGTCCTGTTGAATCCTGGGATGACATTAAAGTGCACTTGATTACTTCAAAGCTCGACTCCACTACACGCAGTAAATGGCAAGAGGAGCACCCGGTTGACGAATTGCCTACTCTGAAGGACTTTATGAAATTTGTTGATAAGCGATGTCAAATCAAGGACTGTACAAATAATGCAACCGTTCAGGCAAGTACCAATACAAGGTATTCATTAGTTAAAAAACCACGTGCTAGGGCATTCACAATTACAAACTCTAAGGGGCATTGCTCGTATTGGTCACGTGCAGGCCACTACATGAACACATACTATAAATTTATTAATCTACCTATTGCTAAAAGGCAGTCATTTGCCCAGGAGACAAGGCTTTGTTGCAATTGCCTCCATGATGACCACAAGGTTCAAGATTGCAAAGCCTCCGCATGCCATAAATGCAATCTACCCCATCACACCTTGCTCCACACAACTTCTACTTCTAATGAATTAAACCTTAATGCACCTCACTTTCATTCGGAAGAAAATTCCACCGTGCGAAGCGTTTTACAAATAAGTGCAAATAACCTAAAGCACATGTTCACATTTCTGGCAACAGCAAATGTACTAGTAAAAAACAAAAACAATGATTATATCCCATGTCGCATCCTCCTGGATTCTGGTTCCCAGATTAATTTAATAACTGATCGTTGCGCGCACATGCTGGGCACCCAAAGACTTCGATCATGCACAAACATATCTGCAATAGATCCTAATAAGTCATCATCTAAATTTAAAACAAATATAAATATTAAATCACGTTTCAATGAATTTAAATTTAGCGTTGCAGCAACGATACATAAAACGATGACGGATATAATACCAGAAAGATCAATCGATGTGAGTGACTGGCCGATTCCATCTAACATTAAGTTAGCTGATCCGATGTTCGCAACGGCACAACGAATAGACATTTTAATCGGAGCTAGTCACTTCTTCTCAATGCTCTCAGTTGGGCAGATTCAGCTGAATAATGGATTACCTACTCTTCAAAACACTGTTCTCGGGTGGGTTGTCTCTGGTGCAGTCAGCGAAGCGAAGGCCACTAAACTCGCTTCCAATTTTTGCATTCCCGATGACGAGAACATTTAGAATTTTATTAAAGATTTCTCCAAGATCGAAAACATGCTGGATGAACAAATTGATACGAAACAAGAACACATGCAGGCAACTGATCGTATTGACTTTACTAAACCTCATTATTTCCTTCCACACCATTTTGTGATTAAACCGGAGAGTTCTACAACAAAACTTCGTGTAGTATTCGATGCGTCTGACAAAACTGATACAGGCAAATCTCTTAATGACGTCATGTACACTGCACTGATGTTACAGTCAGATTTATTTTCTATTGCAATCAAATTTCGATATCATGCATATGTATTTACAGCGGACATCACTAAAATGTATCGTCAAATAAGGTTGAATGAAGAGGATACTAGTTTCCAATACATAATTTGGAGGGAATCTCCTGATGAGAACATAAAATTCTAAAAAATTGCAAACTGTCACATACGGAACTAGCCCAGTTTCTTTTCTCGCCACTCGCATCCTGCACCAACTGGCTGAAGATAAGCATTCAATCTATAACATCGATTAAGCTTAGCAGGTATTATTACTGGACGGATTCAAGCGTTGTTCTGTGTTGGATATCATCGGAAAAACATCAATGGTCAACTTTCATAGGTAATCGTGTTGCTGTTATTCAAAGGTTATCTGATACCAAACAGTGGCGTCATATTGGTAGTGAAAACAATCCGGCAGACATATTATCAAGAGGCGCAACACCAAGTGAATTAAACGAATCACCTATATGGTTTTTTGGACCGTCATTTTTGCAACTACCGTGTAACGAGTGGCCAACTCATAGAACATCAGATCGTAATATTTCGGATGAACTATTGGAACGGAAACTTAAAAATGAGAATGTCATGATGGTTTTAGAAGAGGATGATATATTCGAAAGAATCAAGTTTCAGAACGACAACAAAAGACTTGTGAGAACGGTGGCCTTTGCGTTGAGATTCATATGTAATCTACGAGAAAGTAAACTCTTAACTGAAAAACGAATAAATGAGTTAGACTCTGGCGAAATTAAAAATGCAAGGGCAGCCATCATTAAATCAATCCAGAGTAAAACATTTAGCAGCGAGATTGAACTTTTAAAAAAGAATATTCAAGTAAATCCCAGACCACATATCCAATCATTGAGTCCATTTTCTGATGACGATGGAATACTACGTGTTGGTGGGCTATTGAGGCAAGCCAAAATATCATATGACTTCAAGCATCCAATCCTATTACCAAAGGACAACTTCTTCACCTGAGCTCTTATGACGCACTATCACCAGAAACACAATCACACAATCACAAGGCTTATTAGCCATCGATCGACAAACATTTTGGCCAGTATATGGAAAAATTCTCGCAAACAAGGTCGTAAGATAATGTGTGCTGTGTTTAAGAAGGAACCCGAAAACAATTCATCCCATCATGGCTGATCTACCCTATAATCGTGTTAAGTCGTCTCGCCCCTTTGAAACTGTTGGAACAGATTTTTGCGGTCCTTACTTACTGATGCGCTTCTTACTTTTCCGTCTTTTCCCGCAAAGGTTCTCAGGATAATGCCTTTTGGCCAGTAGTTTCGAGGATTGTCCTCATCGACGATAACGACGACGTTACCCACTTCAAGAGGTTTCGTTTCAGAGAACCATCTTGTACGCCTTGTAAGATCTGGAAGGTATTCGCTAACCCACCGTTTCCAGAATCGATTAGCAAATTGTTCACTGGTTAACCAGTTTTTTCGTAGAATTGCACCATCGTCCTGACATCTTAACGCCGTTTGAAGAGCCTAATAGAAAATGATTAGGCGTTAAATCTTCTTCAACGTATGTGAGGGGCCTAGCATTTACTATTCGTTCTACCTCTGCCAACATAGTCAGTAATAACTCATTTGTAGGTTTTCCTGTAGGTGTTATACAGCTCAGAGTTTTCTTTACGGATCTCACGAGCCTCTCCCAACTTCGTCCCATGTGAGGTGAGGCAGGTGGGATGAAATTCCATTGTAGGTTAGTTCCGATGAATCTGTCAGCCATTTTGTCTACGTCAATCTGATCTACAGCGGCCTTTAGCTCGTTGCTTGCCCCACGAAAATTGGTGCCGTTATCATTAAAAACTTCCAATGGTCGACAAGCGTCCGTTGAAAGTGAATGTGCTATCTCGATAAGTATCGCCCGAACCGTCAAGCATGTTATTAAAACACCCATTTATTGTGCGCCAAATGGAGAACAAGTGGACCCAAAAGTCATTACTTGCATTATAAATTCTTCGATTGGAGCGTGTTGGTCTGCTTTTCTTATTTTCTCTTGGTGAAATATTTCCTCAATGCCGGCACATAAGGAAACTCTGCGTTCTCTAAAACGGAACAAAACGGAAATAAGAGACGGGACGATATCTGGACCTGAGAACAACAACGAATTCAGAGAAATATTGTTTACTGTTGCAGCTGCATCCCACACAATTCTGATTTTATTCGGTTTGTTTTGATTTACGACGGGAAAGATGGGGAGATACCACACATTGTTGAAACTTTGTTGTATCTCTGACGGCATTAAGTTTCTTGCGTATTCTTTCTGTATATATTCTTCTATTTGTGTGTTCAGTTTCTCATACAGTTGTTTGTCTTTTTCCATTCTTTTTTCCAGATACATAAGCCGACGAACAGCCATCGGGCGGCTTTTGGGCATTTTATTTTGCTCATGTCTCCACAACAAAGGAAAACGAAGTTCTTTCCTTCTTTTGTTACGTTGTTATTAATAATTTGCATGGCTTTCTCGTCATCAGAGGAACTGAGCACAGTTTTGTTACTAAAGTCGGTGGAGCCGATTGAGATAAATTGCTTAAACAGTTTGCTCACATTTTCGTCCTCATTTCGTTGACAATCACATATATGGAAATTGAGTATTTCTTGTTGACGTTCTCCACCGATGGGCATTAATAAACGCTTACAGGGACCATACACAGTCCACCTTAATCGTGTCTTGGAGGCAGCTGGTTGATTTTCGAAACCTTCTTTCGATCGAAGTGGTATTGTTAATTTCCATTGGTCTAACCCCAACAAAATTTGTGGCTTTGCATTTTGATATGATGCCAAAGGGATTCCGTTTAAATGCGGATATCGTTCTGAGAGTTCTTCTGCATTTATATCTTGTAGAGACGTCGTATTTTTGTTTCGAATGAATTGGTGAAATTTTAATGTTCATTATTTTAGAAGTACTCTCTGTGCGATGGGTATTTGCCGTCCATTTGAGGCACAACGGCTTAGTTTCACCTGAGACCCCTAATTTATCAGCGAGTGCTTCATCAATAAGCGATATTGAGGAAGGCGAATGTGTTTATATTTGTTTGACCATTATATAAAGTCACTGGGATTATTCTGAATAATATGTTACTTTTATCTCTCTGATGAATGTTAACAATTGCGTTCGTAAAGCAACCAGAGACGACAGGAGTATCCCGAACCTTATGAAGTTGTTTGTGATGCTTGTAGACGCATCCATCGACACCGCACATTTTGTCTACTTGACAACGAGTTCGCCCATGCTGGCGTAAGCGTGTACGGCAAATTGTGTGTCGCTTGACAGCTTCCCATTTTGCGTTCAGATTAAGGCTCGAGAATCGTTCACAATGATCAACGGAGTGGTCACTTAATTTGCAGACAGGACACTTCTTTTTAGTTGGCGATTGCGAATCTGAATCAACGTGAAAATTTACAGAAGATTTAGGAGTATACTTTTCACTGCGGGTTGAAGAGTACATGCGTGCTACTTGAGATGCTGTGCTAGCAATTTCGGCCAGTCACTAGCTAAAATGTGCAAGATTCGCAGTAACAACGCCCTTTCGAAAGCTTCCTCACTCTAATCGAATTTGTGAAGGTATTTTTTCCACGAACTCTCGAACTAATGATGGATTTGTTATGTGGTCCTGCATACCAGTAGCTGCCATAATCGCACATGCATTTTCAACAGCCAAAGAAAATTGTATAATAGATTGAAGCTTGTTCATCCTAGGAGATGGTTCTCTTCTTAATTTCTCAATCAGATCATCAATGGTATCTTCAGGAAGACCGTATAATTGGTGAAGGCTCTTCAAGATCCCAGGAACTTGCTCGGGAAGGAATAGTCGAGTATACCAACTGTCTTAAAAGCATCACCTTTTAAACATCTTTGTAGGCGTCGCAAATTTTCGCTATTGGAATAACCGCATGAGATCGTCGTGTTGTTGAACCGGCTTATGAAGCGTGGCCATTCTTCAATTCTTCCGCTGAACGTTACATGCTCCTTTGACATGATTTGCCTGGCTGCCATAGTGCCATTTGTTGCTTGCTCGGGAGTGGAGATTTTATTAATGCGCTCGTAAACATGCTTGCTGTTGGACCTTCGCCATGAGGTTCATTGTAGATCGATGTGTTGACAAATGAAGGATGAGCTCGGGTTGCATTGGTGTTTTGTTGTTGTGGGTTCTTGTTTGTATTAAGGGGGCAATTCCATTGAGATGATGTTAATGCAGCTGGATTGATTGTAGTTGCAGTTTTGTGCTGGACTTTGGTGGTGTCGTCAACTTCGCTGTCAGAACTTGAGTGAAGGTCAGCCAGAAAAGCATATTTTTTTTCCAAAAATTCGTTGTCACGCTTTTCTTGCAGTTGTCGCTCCTCTTCAAGTCACTGGAGAAGTAGAGCACGTTTCTTTGGTGAAACTATTCGCTTTTCAGGTTTGGATGTTGAATCAAGGAACTTTGTTTGCTTCAATGTTGATGTCACAGGTACAGTTTGTTTAGGATACGGTTGGTTAATACGAGGTGGTGGATTAGCTGTTTCGTCGGGGTTAATGGTTTTGTCTTTCTCAGAGAGCTGTTCTGGAGCACTTGAATCTTCTTCGTTATCTTTTGGTGTTTCTTGCGATTGACTGTTGGTATCGTTGTTTTCGAGAAAAAGTGTGCGACATTTCACACAACTCCAAGGGTGATGCTGAATGTTATTGTCAACACCGACACAGGTATAATAATACCAATCGTCGCAGGCGTCGCATTGGACCATGTCTTCATTGTCCTCATTTTTGCACGCTTTGCAGTTATAGGGCATTTTGATGAAAAGAAAACTACCTACTATATTATGTGATTATGACTATGTTCTCTGTACGTGGCAGGTGGAGGTAGAAAAAATATATAAAAATGGGCTTTGACTTACCTTACGTTATCTTAGACAATAACTAAAAGTTTCTTGGTGATGAGTTGCTTCTTCGTTGTGGCTTGACGGTTAAAGTTGAGACTTTCAAATAAGGTGGAATTTTCCAGACGTGGGTTGAAGACGAGATGAAGTGACTTGCTATGAAGGACGATGAGATGAAGGCGGAACGATGAGATGATGGTGGACGACGACGAGATGATGTTGGAGGTCGATGATGTATGGTCCTTGGGGAAACTTGGTTTAGCTCAGATACTGCGGTGAATTACTCTTTGCGGCACTTAACCAATGGTACAAATGATCGTGGCAAGGCAATTCTTATACCGTGTAGCTGTTACAAATAGGTCTTTGCAGCAGTTATAATTGTTACCATTTAAGGCTATGGTGAAAGATGTTCTTGTCCACTTGGCAAGTTAATAATTGTAATTTATAAGTCTGTAGTGAATTGCTCTTTACAGAACGTATACATTTTACCACGTCGCAGCAACGATGAAAGACTTTCTTTGTAGCGTATACGCAGGATAATGTTGCAGCTACGATGAATGCTCGTTATAGCGTGTGACGGAGGATGAGACTGCAGCTACGATGAATACTCTTTATAGCTTGCAGGCGATCGCTTTATAAGTCACTCCTTCCAGCGGTAGCACGATGCAAGAATTTAAAGATTTTTAAATCCTAAATTAATAATTTTATTAGTTATTTTGAGTTTTACAATGTATCTTTCTTACTTTAAGTTTTTTTCTTTTCTTTTGTTTTCTATTTTTCTTTCTTATTGTAATATAATTTTTTTAAATTTTTGTTTTGGCTATCCGTGGCGAGAACGCTAAAACTTTACCTTATCAAAAGAATGTGCTAGATTGTCGATTTTGTATACCTAATTAAATATGGTCGACCTCCGGTTTTGATTACGAATTCACACATAGGTGGGCTCATGTCCCCTATATTTGATGTTTCGCCACTTCTTACTTAAGTGCGGCCAGCTTTGGCAACAGGGGTTGAAGAATTTTGGTTTAAGAAAATCAAAGATGGATCTATGTTTCTACTTCAATGAACAGTTAAACTTAATTGTATCGATTTATTGTTGACGACTTTTTAACATTTTGGAATAAGACCTCAACTTTAAGGAAACTGAAAGATGCTTTGAGTTCTTCATTCAAAATGAAGGACTTGGAAGCTGCGAAGATGTGTTAAGGATTTGCATTCAACACTCTAATGGGAAAATTGAATTAGATCAAGCCGGGTATATAAGAAAAATCTTACACCGATTTAACATGGAAGAATATCGACCCATATCAGCTCCTAGTGATTTTAGCCAGAAATTATCAAACAAAATGGTTAGTGATAAATATGACAGTGATGGAAAATAAGATAAAATTCCGTTTTAAGGAGCAGTAGGAAGTTTGTTGTTATTGGCTCAATGTACGAGACCTGATATTGCATTATCTGGATGTGAGTCGATTCAATTCAAATTTCGGTTTGGCTCACTGGAAAGCTGTGAAACGTATAATGCGATATCTGAAAGGAACAATCGAACTGAAGCTTACTTATAACTATAAGGAATCTAATTTTGGAGATTTACACGGATATAGTGATGCTGATTGGGCATCTGATGTTGATAAAAGAAGATCATGCACTGGATACATCTTTAAGATGACAAATGCTGCGATTACTTGGTGTAGCAAGAGATAACCGACTGTAGCTTTATCAAGCACTAAAGCTGAGTATATGGCTATGTCATCAGCCATAAAAGAGGCTATTTGAATAAAACAACTAGCTTGCGAACTCGGTGGGAATACTATTCACCCAATAAAATTAATGTGTGACAACCATAGAGCAATGAAGTTGGGTGAATCTGACGGATTTTGACCTAGATCAAAAGATATTGATATACGATACCATTTTCTACGAGAATAAAATAAAAGATAAAACGGTCGAGATTTCATAAATTTTTACAGACATCATGGTTGCTGATAACTTGACGAAAGCAGTAGCTGCAGGTTAACATAATTTTTGCATTAAAGCAATGGGGTTGTATTAAGATTTAATTAAAAAAAAAAAAGGTTTAAGAATTGTTTATATTCATGTTATAGTTAACATAATGTTATCATTTTAAATACTTAATAAGTGAGAGTGTTGAAATTATGTACCTCTATCATATTAATTTTAAATAGTAACTCATTGATTTTTTTGTTATTTAAATATTGTATAAACATTTTTATTGTGAATAAAATAAAATCACTTATTCCTCTGCCTTTGTAAGAGAAACTGTGTTCCTCATAATAAAAATAATGCAGGGCGTGGTGATCAAAGCTGTCTTTTCATTTATTGATTGACGATTTTTTCAATTGAAAAAATAGAAGTAGATTTTGAAAAAGCGAAATAGGGAAGTAGAATCTATTATTTCCCAAAACTGAAGTTAATCTACCTCGATTGAAGTGAAGTACGAACCCTGCTGTTGACAAGGTCCAAAGGATTTGATTGCACTTTAAAGAGTATACAAAGAAGTAAAAATCGTTTGGATTTAAAATCAATCGGTTCATAAATATCTTGAAGGAAATAATGAATCATTGAATGACACTTTAAATAGGGGTGTTATTATGGCAATTCAGAAAGGCAATAACTTCCAACGCTGTAACGCATACAGACACCAATGCACCCATTTGGTTCGCCCAATTCATTGTTTGTTCAGAAAAGACAGCTATGGTGGATGAAATTAAAAAAAAATTAAAACCTATGATTCTATACCTACATACATATGTATATAGTTCTTTTCAATATCTATAAACCTTATTTCTTGTTTTTATGACACTTTTTGATTTATGGTTTGGGCTTATTCTGCAAGATATGAAGGCCTATTCGGCGATGTCTTTTACTGCGTTATAAATTTCCATACTAATGTTTGAGCTGTCAAAAAATCTTTTATGAATTGTAATTTTGGCATTCAGCACGCCAAAATGGGTTATGAAATCTGTTATGAACTGTCAAGAGTTCGAACTCTCAAAAAAATCTTTTACGAATCGCAGTTTTGATGTTCAGTATGTTAAAATCTGTCATGAAATCTGTTATGAATCATACAATTATAAAAGACTAGTTTTTGTGACTTTTATCATAAAAGATTTCAGTAAAAATGGATATTTAACATTTATTTCGCCAACAAAATATTCTTAAGGAGAGAAAAATATAAAAAAATATTATCAAAATATATATTATACGAAGAAATAAATAGGTAAATTAAAACAAAATTATTTTTGAGGATTAAAGCACAGAACCGTTTTGATGGAACTAAGATTTGATTTTCTCAACAAAGGATTCCAATGGAAACGTCGTTGCAGTACTGAATGAGAGTGTGCGCTTGCTTCTTTCTGCTGCTATTCTAAAGCGTCGAAGTGCTCGTGGATTCGATATAATTGTGCTTGAATTCTTTTGAGAAGTGATTCACCAAACGGTTGTCGAAGTCTTCACTTCCCGAATGTGTGTCTCCAGCTGTCGATCTCTGTCTATCGAACAGAGACCCTCCATCGATTGTGAGTGTAGATGTGGTGTGGAGTGGAGTGGATACATCAAAGTTTCTTCCTCCCAAATCGATTGTTAGCACATTTCCATCGCCAGACAAGTTCTTGTCAAAACCATAAGCCAAGGCTGCTGCTGTTCATTGATGATTCTGAGTACGTTCAAATAATTGTTTTTTGTTGTTTTTTTTTTCAATAAAAATAACCACGGCGACGCCAGCGGGCGAAGTGAATGATTTTGACTTTAAAAAATATGCTATCCGATGTATATTTCTAATTGCACATTTCATTTAAGCAATTAAACAAAAATTGCACACCCCCTTTTTTTAAATATAAATCATTTTCACTTTGTATGCAATTTTAAAATGGCCATATCTCGGTAGCCATGTCGAATTTCGAATTGCACATACGGGCTTATGCAGATATGGAATTTTAATTTGCGCATCAAAAATTTGTATTTGCACACTTCCCATTAATTAATAAATCAATATTTGAAATTTTGGAAAAGAAAAGCTGCATAATTAAAATCACTACTATACAAAACAAACCACCTGAAATTATAGCTATGAATAGCATGTTGGTAGAGTCGCTAACCGAATTAAATTTTGGACTCTTCTTAATTTTTAAAAATGTATAATATTAAAATTGAATTTGCACAAAAAAAAAATAAATTAAAAAAAACGCGAGCATAATAACTACGTGTGTCATTTTTGTACTTAATTTAATCATATGCGATTCAAAATTACTAAGACTTATTAGTAGACTTATTTTAAACCAAAAAATGCTAATTAGGCATCTTTTAAGACTTAATGTCAATTTTAATGTTTTTTTTTTGTTAGTTTATAATGGAGTTTAAGTTTTTTGTTTTTATTGTTTAAATTAATATTTATTTTTACTGAATCGTTGCTTTATTTCTCTTAATAAATTTATAAATAAAACATTACTATTTTATAAAAAGTTCATGGGTTTCATTTAATACACTAACAAAGTGCAATACGTCTCTGAGACGTATGTTTATCTTTTACGTCATAAGAAATACGATTATCTTTCAAGGGTTTTAATATCTTTAAACAAAACAAAAAAAAATAAACAAACAATATGTAGGTACCTATTTTATAAAAAAAATAAACTTAAAAAATTATATACTCAAATGATAGATAAATTCGTTCTTTTTCTATTTTTTTGACAGAAACTCTGCTAATTTTGTAGTCGCTTAAATCTAGCATTAAACTCCAAATAAACAGACATTGTATACAGTGATGGTCCAGTATAACGAATGATATTATGTCTAGAGTAAAAAATTCTTTATATTGAATACTTTTGTTCTTACAAATCTTTACGTAAATAGAAAGTAAAACTGTATTTTATTAATCTGTTACAGTTTTGTACACACTGAATGAAAATTTGGTAATTTGTTTACATAAACGAAGACGAATACCTACGTTGGACATAACAAAATAAACGAGAAATGTTTTATGTTGGGCTTTTATTTCTAGTAATTAGTACCTACTTTTATTACTTTTTCTAGATAAGGAGAAAAGTTAGCAAATGCAGATGTTATAGAATAATATTTGAAATCTTTTCGCATATTTAATAATTGTACATATTTGGATCTGAATATTTGATAATTACAAACTTATCATCGTTGAAATTAAAACGGGATAATTTGATCACAGATTGTGTGGAAATATTAAAGAGCATTACTTTGAATGACTTTCGCCTTAAGAAAAAAGTTGAACGAAATCGTTTCCAAAGTATTCAATTATGTATTTTTCAAAACATAAAAAAAGAGCCCAAATTTATAAAAGGAGCCAAATTTCAATGAATTTGAAAAAGATGAGTCCAGTGAAAATAGTCAAAGTGACTCTAAAGAGTCCCGAAGATAACGCTGATCATAATGCTTTAGGCAATATTAATAACAGGTAGTCATAAATTTAACTTTAACGTTTCAACAATTAAAAACGGTTGTAGAAAAAGACCGAGCCGTTATATATTAGGAAATTATGTCAATTAAATAGAGTATCAAGTAGAGTGATTCAAAGAAATTTATATTATGTTATGACCAATATTTTAATATACAAATTGTAAAAGAAAAAATTGATTATATTCAAAGAAATATAGATATATCCAAATAAGTTAACTGATATTGAAATACAAAAAAATGATATTGATTTAAATAAAATGATATATATTAAAGTGAGAGTAACTAAATTAAAAGATCATTTATTATAATTTGCTATAAAAATTCTCAAAGATTTTGAAAAAAAATCCACTTAAACTCATTTTACCAATTCCAAATTTAAATAATAATAAGATAAACAAAGTAAATAGGAGCATTGAATAAAAACACATGAAGGGACACCGGAATTTTCGTTCGCTAGCTGGATGCTAAAAACAATGTAGATACTGTCGCCAATGCTGTCACGAACAGCCAGTGAATTCAAAAACCATTGAATTTGTTCTGTCATTAATTTATTATGTATTTATTATTTAACGACTAAATTTAAGCATGTAAACATAAGGTTCGCCTTCCGATAGTTATAGTTTTCAATGGGTTTATAAAGCGGTGAATTGGTCCCATAACGGGCTGTAGTTGGTTTCAGTTGATGTAACGGGTGATTTTTAAGCTGGTTTGGTTTTGGCAACACTGGTTTTGACAGCTGACGTGTGTTTAGTACCTTGTGTCACTGTCAAACAGCTTCAGTTTGGTTTGCAATTTAACCATGGATCGTCTTACAAATGAACAACGCTTTGCAAATTATTGAATTTTACTATCAAAATTCGTGCTCGGTTCGAAATGTTCATCGCGCGCTGCTTGTGTTCAGCGATGAGGCTCATTTTTGGGTTGAATGGGTACGTAAATAAGCAAAATTGCCGCATTTGGAGTGAAGATCAGCCAGAAGCATTGCAACAGCTACCAATGCATCCCGAAAAAGCCACTGTTTGGTGCGGTTTATGGGCCGGCGGCATTATTGGGCCTATTTCTTCAAAGATGATGCGAATCGCAGCGTTACTGTCAATGGTGAACGCTACCGAGCGATGATAACAAACTTTTTTTTGCCCGAAATGGAAGTTCTTGACTTGCATGATATGTGGTTTCAACAAGACGGTGCCACATGCCACACAGCACGCGAAACAATGGCGCAATTGCGAGGCGAGTTTGGTGAACAGTTAATTTCACGTTTCGGGCCGGTCAATTGGCCGCCTAGATCGTGCGATTTGACACCATTAGATTATTTTTTGTGGGGGTATGTCAAGGCTAATGTCTATAGGGACAAGCCCGCTTCGATTGACGCACTGGAAGCCAACATACATGCATTCATTCGTGAGATACCGGCCGATATGTGTGAAAGAGTATGCCAAAATTGGACTCAGCGGATGGGCTACCTGAGACGCAGCCGCGGTCAACATTTGCATGAAATTATCTTTAAACATTAAATTGCAAGGTTCAAACTATCGATTCAAATAAATATTTCATTCATGTTTTTGAATTTTTTGTGTTTTTTTTTAAAAAAAAGTTCTAAGCCTCTTAAAAAATCACCCATTAGTTGGCGTCCACTTCTTATGTTGTATGGATTGTGCTTGTGTCTTTCGGTAAGTTTAGTGTTTGTATGAGCAGATGATTTTGTAATTTTATGGATATGAGTAACCATGTTTACCTCGACTTCATCTTTTACCATCAGGATCAGCAGCTGGTTTTATATAGCGTATGTGCTTGTCAACTTATTTACACCATACAAGTTTTTTTAGTTAATTTTTTTAGTTTTTTTATTTATTTATGAATTGCTTACACTGTAAGATATATTATCTTATTTTTAGTGTAGCATTATAATTGGACCAAAGCTACAATAATGTTTACAATATGGCAAGTTTACAAATTATTTTAAATAGACACAAAATATTTAAGTATTCCTTATATATTCCTGAAATGAAGTTTGAGTTTTTGTTTTATTTGAACTGTGCTATTAATACTTCTAATGTCTAGCGTTTACAAAAAACTGGCTTTTGGAAGTTAGACAACTAAAACGGGGGTTCACTAGTAGCACAGATCTATTAAATAGAGGTCAATTAAATAGAGTATCAAGTAGAGTGATTCAAAGAAATTTATATTATGTTATGACCAATATTTTAATATACAAATTGTAAAAGAAAAAATTGATTATATTCAAAGAAATATAGATATATCCAAATAAGTTAACTGATATTGAAATACAAAAAAATGATATTGATTTAAATAAAATGATATATATTAAAGTGAGAGTAACTAAATTAAAAGATCATTTATTATAATTTGCTATAAAAATTCTCAAAGATTTTGAAAAAAAATCCACTTAAACTCATTTTACCAATTCCAAATTTAAATAATAATAAGATAAACAAAGTAAATAGGAGCATTGAATAAAAACACATGAAGGGACACCGGAATTTTCGTTCGCTAGCTGGATGCTAAAAACAATGTAGATACTGTCGCCAATGCTGTCACGAACAGCCAGTGAATTCAAAAACCATTGAATTTGTTCTGTCATTAATTTATTATGTATTTATTATTTAACGACTAAATTTAAGCATGTAAACATAAGGTTCGCCTTCCGATAGTTATAGTTTTCAATGGGTTTATAAAGCGGTGAATTGGTCCCATAACGGGCTGTAGTTGGTTTCAGTTGATGTAACGGGTGATTTTTAAGCTGGTTTGGTTTTGGCAACACTGGTTTTGACAGCTGACGTGTGTTTAGTACCTTGTGTCACTGTCAAACAGCTTCAGTTTGGTTTGCAATTTAACCATGGATCGTCTTACAAATGAACAACGCTTTGCAAATTATTGAATTTTACTATCAAAATTCGTGCTCGGTTCGAAATGTTCATCGCGCGCTGCTTGTGTTCAGCGATGAGGCTCATTTTTGGGTTGAATGGGTACGTAAATAAGCAAAATTGCCGCATTTGGAGTGAAGATCAGCCAGAAGCATTGCAACAGCTACCAATGCATCCCGAAAAAGCCACTGTTTGGTGCGGTTTATGGGCCGGCGGCATTATTGGGCCTATTTCTTCAAAGATGATGCGAATCGCAGCGTTACTGTCAATGGTGAACGCTACCGAGCGATGATAACAAACTTTTTTTTGCCCGAAATGGAAGTTCTTGACTTGCATGATATGTGGTTTCAACAAGACGGTGCCACATGCCACACAGCACGCGAAACAATGGCGCAATTGCGAGGCGAGTTTGGTGAACAGTTAATTTCACGTTTCGGGCCGGTCAATTGGCCGCCTAGATCGTGCGATTTGACACCATTAGATTATTTTTTGTGGGGGTATGTCAAGGCTAATGTCTATAGAAACAAGCCCGCTTCGATTGACGCACTGGAAGCCAACATCCATGCATTCATTCGTGAGATACCGGCCGATATGTGTGAAAGAGTATGCCAAAATTGGACTCAGCGGATGGGCTACCTGAGACGCAGCCGCGGTCAACATTTGCATGAAATTATCTTTAAACATTAAATTGCAAGGTTCAAACTATCGATTCAAATAAATATTTCATTCATGTTTTTGAATTTTTTGTGTTTTTTTTTAAAAAAAAGTTCTAAACCTCTTAAAAAATCACCCATTAGTTGGCGTCCACTTCTTATGTTGTATGGATTGTGCTTGTGTCTTTCGGTAAGTTTAGTGTTTGTATGAGCAGATGATTTTGTAATTTTATGGATATGAGTAACCATGTTTACCTCGACTTCATCTTTTACCATCAGGATCAGCAGCTGGTTTTATATAGCGTATGTGCTTGTCAACTTATTTACACCATACAAGTTTTTTTAGTTAATTTTTTTAGTTTTTTTATTTATTTATGAATTGCTTACACTGTAAGATATATTATCTTATTTTTAGTGTAGCATTATAATTGGACCAAAGCTACAATAATGTTTACAATATGGCAAGTTTACAAATTATTTTAAATAGACACAAAATATTTAAGTATTCCTTATATATTCCTGAAATGAAGTTTGAGTTTTTGTTTTATTTGAACTGTGCTATTAATACTTCTAATGTCTAGCGTTTACAAAAAACTGGCTTTTGGAAGTTAGACAACTAAAACGGGGGTTCACTAGTAGCACAGATCTATTTGAATTAAAACATGTTATTTCTCCGAAGAGATCGGGTGGTTGGTGTGTTATAAGTATACCCGAAAACAAAATTAAAGTCCGAAAATTGAGTGGATTTTCAAATGACATCCCAAGAAAGTGAGATGCGTGTTGTGAAATGCTGTCAGATCGTCTAAGTCCATGAACAAATCGTACTGCGCTGTTGGATGCAACGGTAAGCTTTCGTTTACTTTCATAGTCAAGCTTGCAGAATAATTCACAACCGTAAGTAACTAAAGGTATAATAAGAGTTTTTACAAGTAATGCTCGGGTTTTTAAAGGCATATAATACTGTGTACACCAAAGTGTGCGGAGGACACCGTATGTTTTACCAACAATATAAGAAACTTGGTTTTCCCAGGTCATAGTTTGGTTAAAGACAACTCCTAAATTTCTCGCTGATTCCACATATTCGATGGGGGAGCCATTAAATAATATTAGTGGGAAATAAGATACATCTTTTTTATTCTTAGACAATACTAAGCATTTAGATTTTTTACGATTAAGCACTAAGCTATTTTGGTGTGACCAACGTTCAATTTCTATCAAATCTTCATTTATGCAGGTATAGCAGAGTGTTCAATTAATCCCAACGGACAGCTAAGATATAATTGAGCATCATCAGCATAAAGTCGAATCGAGCAATGTTTAATAATTGATGGAAGCTCATTAACATAGAGGGAAAACAACAAAGGCCCAAGTATTAATCCCTGAGGGACACCGCTTTTGTTAGATAAAAAGTTGGAGAGGACTTTTTTGAGCACAACTGCTTGTCTTCTTCCAGTTGAATAAGAGAAAATCAACTTAATTGCTTTAAAAGAAAAGTTACAAAACCGGGAGAGCTTTTCGCAAAGTATTGAATGATTCACCATGTCGAATGCCTTCGAAAAGTCTAGGAGTATCAAAAACGTGACATAATCCTTATCAATCAATCCGGATTGTTTTGATGTTAATATACTTTCGTGCTCAAGAAACATACTAATTTGCTTTTGAATAATTTTTTCAAACACCTCCGAGAGAAAAGGTAATATTGAAATTGGTCTGAATTCCTCTCCTCTTGAGGTTTTCGGAACAGGTATTACTTTTGCCTTTTTCAATTGTGTAGGAAATTCACTTGTTGATATGATTGAATTGAATAAGTGGGTTATATACGGCAAGAGAAATGGCAAAAGAAGTTTCAAAAACGAAGGGTGCATTTCATCCAATCCAATAGCTTTAGATTTAATAGAGAGGACACCTTCCACGACATCCTCAGGAGATATAATCGAAAAGGAAAATGAGTTTTGAGTTGGGTAATGACTATTAAAAACATTGAATATAGCGGGATCAGAAGGTAAATTGGTAGTTGAGTTGTTCGAAGATACGAAACTTTGATTCAGATCATTGATGTTAATATCTAAAGTTGAAGCACTACGAGATTTTGTAACACCAAGCCTCTTAAGATTTTGCCAAATTTGCTTACAACTTTGTGTATCATTGAAACGACTGGAATATAAGGCAACCTTTGCATTGCGAATTGCTAATACAGTTTTGTTTCGAAGAGCACAAAATTGTTGATGAAAGATGTCAAGACGAAAAGTTTTCCAGCGTTTGTAGGCGATATCGCGCTGTCGCATTAATGATAGAATCTCATTCGTGAACCAGGGTTTGTTTTTTGGAATATACAGCGTTTAGTTTTTAATGGCACATATATTTCAAAGAGCCTTGATAGATTCGTGTTAAGAAATTCCACCTTATCACTAGGTGACGGCTTTTAAAACACTAAATCCCAATAAATATTGTGAACATCTGAGTGAAGCGAGATATAATTAATGTTTTTAAAGTCTCTGTATTCGAGTATATCAGTTTGAATCTCAACTTGAAAATCGAAAGATAAAAAGACAAGGTCGTGTCTTGAGAATGCTGGTGCCGATAGCTGATCATAAAGAATGACTTTAGTTCTGTCGGTGACAAGAAAGATATCCAATAACTTTGGCTCAGAATTGGAATAGTGGGTAGGGGTGGTAGTGTTAACGGGGTGAAGATTAAGAGAAAGAAATTCATTCAAAAAGTTATTTTCCTGCAAGAGGTTACAGTTGAAATCACCACATAACACAATATTCGGGTATAAGACTGAAATTGGTTCAAGAGTAGAAATAAGTGGAGAAATACAGATGATTCTATTTGGTCTGTAAACAACACCAATCAGAAGCTTTTCATTTAAACTTGACAACTCAACAAAAACGAATTCAATTTGACTATCTTCGGCAAAGGAATTTTTAAGTCTGCATTTAAATCCTTCTCTCACATAAATAGCAACACCCCCACCTCTACAGCGCACCCTATTTGAACGAAATATCTTATAACCCTCAAGCGAACACAACTGGTCATTTTGCGCATCGATAAGCCAGGTTTAGGATACACAAAAAACGTCAACCTTAGATTCCTCAAAAGTATAACGAAATTCATCCATCTTAGCCAGCAAAGTTTGTGCGTTTATGTGACACATCCCAAGGCCAGCCTCCTGTCGACCCAACACGTTAACCATGGTGCATAAGTTAAGATCATCATCATCATCGTCGGCTCGACAACCAGGGTCCGGTCCTGGCCTCCTTCAAGAAGTCTCTCCACCCATCCCGGTCTCGAGCCGCCGGCATCCAGTTGCGCACCCAAGGCTCCGGGCGTCCTGGTCTACGCCATCTCTCCAGCGCAAGCATGGTCTACCACGCTGTCGTCTACCATAGAATGTACCACAAAGAACTTTCCGAGCAGGTTCCTCTTCGCTCATGCGAGCTAGGTCCCTGCCCACCGGAGCCTAGCGAGCTTAATTTTTGTCACGATATCTGCTTTAAGGTAGATTGCGTACAATTCATTATTGTACCTTCTCCGGAATTGTCCTTCCTCACATATGGGGACAACAATTCTCCTTAAGACTTTTCTCTCGAACACGGCTAAGAGGTCGGAGTGCCTTTTGCTAAGCACCCAAGTCTCGGATCCATATGTGAGTACTGGCAGGACCATGGTCCTGTACAGCAGCAGTTTTGAAGACTATAGTAGGCTCTGTTGGATTTGAGAAGCCGCCCGCGTATTTCTTCTTCTATATTGTTATCGGCTGCTACTATTAACCCAAGGTATTTAAAGGATTGCACCACTTCAAATTCGTGCTCCGCTACCTTGATTGTTTGACCAACTTTTCCTCTCGCATTCGACGCCACCATGTACTTTGTTTTACCTTCACTAATGTGCAGCCCCAGATTTTGTGCCGCCTGCTCGATCTGGATGAAGGAATCGTGTACAGCTTGCTCGGTTCTTCCGATGATGTCGATGTCTGACTGGACCTGTTGACGATGGTCCCTCTTGTTGCTGTGCCAAAGTCACGGATTGCTTTCTCCAACGCCAGGTTGAAGAGGAGGCAGGCCAAACCATCCCCTTGTCGGAGTCCATTAAAGATGTTGATTGGTTTGGATAGCAATCCGGCTATTTTTACTTGGCTTGTTACGTTGGTCATGGTCAACCTACATAGTCGTATCAATTCATTTGGGATTCCAAATTCTCTCATGGCTTTGTAAAGTTCTACCCTGGCTATGCTATCATAGGCGGCCTTAAAGTCTATAAACAGATGGTATGTTGGCATGTTAAATTCTAGACATTTTTCCATCGCCTGCCTAAGGGTAAAGATCTGACCAGTTGTTGATTTGCCTGGAATGAAACCACACTGATATTGTCCGATGATGGTTTTAGCGTATGGGGTTATCCGGTCTTGTAGGATAGAGGAGAGTATCTTATAGGCGGTACTCAACAACGTGATACCTCTATAATTGCTGCACGTTGTGACATCTCTCTTCTTATGTATGGAGCAAATTATACCTTTTCGCCAGTCTTCTGGAATTTCTTCATGCTCCCACATGTGCACTATAATCTCATGAATTGCTTGACGTAAAGCTGGCCCACCGTGTTGAAATAGTTCGACTTGTATACCATCGGCTCCCGGGGCTTTGTTTTTCTTTAGCCGGCCTATAGCCTTCTCAACCTCTTCTATGCTTGGTGGCGGCAACATAGGGTACTCTTCTGGAAGTAGTGGATCCTCCAGTTCTGCAGTGAGCTGACCATAAAGCAATTCATTGAAGTACACTTCCCATCGCTCCAGTATGCTTTGAGGATCGGTGATCAGATTTCCCTCTCCGTCCTTGCAGTATATGCAGCGTGGTGTGTACTGCGTCATGTTTCGGACGGATTGGTAGAACTTCCGCGCCTGGTGCGGACCTCGCCCTCGGCTTTTCTCTATTTCACAGATTATGTTCTTCTCATAGGCTGATTTTTTCTGTCTGTGAAGCCGTTTTTCAATTCTTCTGAGCTCTATATATGTTGCATTGCCGGTACGCAACACGTTCAGTTGCTAGCTTGCATTCATCATCAAACCAGTCGTTCCGATTTCTACGACTGCTGCCTAAGATGGAGTTGGCAGTACTAATGACAGTATTCTTCAGGCGTGTCCACTTCTCATCTACGCCCAGCATACTGGCTCTAGGACTTACTATACCCAGTTCTAGGGCGAGTCCTAACGCATTACCAAAGGTGTTACTGGTGTTTTCATTGCGCAGAGCAGCCGTGTTGATTTGAACTTGATCGGCGGATGCAATACGTTTTCGCAAGGCAATCCGCCCTCGGAAAACCATACCAACAAGATATCCAAGCAACACATTATCCTCTTACAGATATCTTTCAGAATTCTTATGTAAAGAGCATTCAACACTGCAAGATAACTTAAAGATGTCTCTAAGACCCAAAAAGGCCCAAAGGGGAGGAGCCAACTGTATGAAGTGAAGAGTTCTAATTAATGTCTTTGTAAGTGCTTATAAAGAGGAATTCTTTTATTGATGTATTGAAGACGTATTCAAGATGCTTTAAAGAGGTTTTCAATATATCTTAAAATTCTCTTAAAAAGGTCTTTAAAATCTCTTTAAAAGTAAATTCTGAACCAAGAAGCGAGAAAAAAACCTACGTTTATTTTTTCTCTTTTGCGCATCCAGCATTTCAATGAAATAGAGTGAGTCTCCAAACAAATGGCATTAAATAATATTTTCCCTTTCACGCATGTAAATATTAAGTTGCACATTAATGAAATGGAATGAAACTTAAGATGTGTGATGAAAGCATAAGGAATTGTTTTAATTTCATTTATAGGAAACTCGGCCAAGTTAGTTATTTTAATATGACAGTCTAAACATATTTTGCGAAGCATATCTAGAATGTGTTTCGGCATGCGCTATCATAAGACTTTAAAGTCTTAGATGCTGCCCCCCTTAAAATTCACGCGCTTAAAAAAATAAAGATATTTACATTTTTTTTCTTTTTAATTTATAAACCAAAAACTCGTTGCTGATGTAAAAAAATGTTAATTGCATTTTGTTGGGTTAGTATGTTATTTTAAAAGGTCTATACAAAATTATGAAACGAATCTGCGGTTCTTTAATCCCAAATTATCATTTATTATATTTTATTAAAAATAATTTTAGAAATCGAAATCAATAAATATGGCGTGAAAGCGACAGGGTGCCTCTTTTTAAATAGTTAGTCGATTATTTTTTTTGTTTGTTTCTAAAGCTGCATTTTATAATTTACATAAGTCACAAACAAAACAGAGATAGAAAATTGTCTGAGTGCCGGGACTCATGGTTAATATGCGTAAACATCAACGTTTGTTTTTACCTACTGTCACGGCCAGCCTTTTAGCTCCAGTGGAAACCCGCACTGTCCAGATTTGTAGTAGTACGGCGGATCGAAAAACAGAGTACACCAATTGATTTAGGAGGTGAATATTATTTATAGTGTCACACCTGACGTTCTGGGTCTACTAGAACAGTTTTAGTTTTGCAGGTGTCAAAATGTGCCAACATTTTTGTACGGTGGATCGAAAAACGGAGAACGCAAATTGATTTAGGAGGTGGATATTATCTTATGTTACGCCCAACGTTCTGGGTCCACTAGAACACTTTTAGTTTGACAGCTGTCAAAATGTGCCAAAATTTTTGTACGGCGGATCGAAAAACGGAGAATGCAAATCGATTTAGGAGGTGGATATTATCTTATGTTACGCCCGACGTTCTGGGTCCACTAGAACACTTTTATTTGACAGGTGTCAAAATGTGCCAACATTTTTGTACGGCGGAATCGAAAATCGGAGAACGCAAATCGATTTAGGAGGTGGATATTATCTTATGTTACGCCCAACGTTCTGGGTCTACTAGAACACTTTTAGTTTGGCAGGTGTCAAAATGTCAAATCAGAATTCCGAGAATACGCGCTAACTAACCTAACATGCATAGCAGATAGACAAACAAATCTGAAAATATACACATATCAATTTAACATTTAAATAAATAGTTTTTTAATTTTTTAATATTAATCACACCCTGTAAAAATATACATAAGTAAATTAATATTTTTTCCAAATCTCAAAACGTTTTAAAGAGTTCTTAAAGAACTCTTAAACACATCTTGGATATAGTCACTCTTACCCAGAGTCAAATCACGCTTAATTACTTCTTAATAAGACACCATTAAGTGGTCATTAATTACTTTTTAGGTCTTACAAAAACGAAATGTCAAACCAGTATCAATGGCAACAATTCCAATTGTCATGGCGGGAAAATGTTGCATTTCATGAATTGTGTAAAGTAAGGGCCAAAATTGCTGTTTTGAACTTTCCGAAATAGGCAAACCATCAATATTAAAGATAAAGAGTCTGGAACAATTGCAGAGAGACTAAGGCCAGGCGCACACTTGCAACTAAACAGTTTGGTTTCGATTTTGAGCACTCGGGATTATATGAGAGTCCGCCGGTTTATGTGCGCGGACTCTCATATAATCCCATAGTGCTCAAAATCGCAACCAAAATGTTTAGTTGCATGTGCGCGCCTGGCCTAAGAAGATTCCGGAGTGATATCTCCAGTCCATAATGCCAGTACTGCTGTTTTCCATCGGTGAAAATATTCAACATTCGTGGTGTATTTAGAAGAGTTCTTGGATCCTTTGGTAGATTTGGAAGGGGAACAATATTATTCCATATATCCAAAAAACTTTTCAATTGAGTGTGATTGACGTTTTCTTTTATTGCCCAGCATTGAAAGCGTTCCATATTGAACTCATTATTTTCTTGGCCTTCATCATTCTGTATTGTATCCCATTCACAAATAGTATCTTTGCTATTGTTTAAAGTACTAGAATTTTGATTCACAATATAATCAGAAGAAATATGTTCGTCATCCGCAATATTTTCAGCTGAAGGTGAATCTTGCTGCTCTGATTTTTGGTCGACGACAATTTTTTGACCGAATTGAAGAGCAATTTTTTTTATTTTTATTCCTTTTGTAGCTTCCTGAATTCTTTATTTTTTTCCATTTATCCAAACAGCTTCTTGAATTTAACATTTTTAAAAGATATATATATATTATAATCGTTTCGCTATACAGAAATAAAACTTCAAGTTGACAGATAAGAAATCAATGCAACAACGTCTTTAAGGATGTCTGGAAGACCTCTTCAAGATGTCTTTGACAGAGCAAGCTAGCAAACTCTTAAAATACTCTTATTTTGAAGGAGTTAAAGAGGTTTTGAAGAAGTTTCATAAAGAGATATAAGAAAATAACTTGAAAAAGAGGTCTATCAGATGTTTTTAGGATGTATTTGTAAGTATTGGCTTTAAATTATCTTCTTTAAAGATATCTGGAAGACCTCTTCAAGATGTTTTTCACAGAGCAAGCTAGCAAACTCTTAAAATACTCTTATTTTGAAGGAATTAAAGAGGTTTTGAAGAAGTTTCATAAAGATATATAAAAAAATAACTTGAAAAAGAGGTCTATCAGATGTTTTTAAGATGTATTTGTAAGTATTGGCTTTTAATTATCTTCTTAAGAATTCATAAAGTACTTATTAAGTGCAATGGTATCAAGAAGACTGAACTAAGATGCCATTAAGAGCTGATAAATTTATTTCAAGAACTCTTCAAGAGTTTTTGTGTTGCTTGGGTAGTGATCCGAGTCAATATTGCACCTCGGTACATTCGTACCGTCATCAAGTTCGAGTAGTGGCGACGGTCTATCAAGACGTGGTCAATTTGGTTACGAGTGACTCCATCAGGTGATACCCACGTGGCCTTGTAGATGTCTTTACGCGGGAACCCGGAACTCGCAACGACAATGTTTTTCGATGCTGCCAATTCTAAGACTCGAAGTCCATTGTCATTAGTGTTCTCATGCAAACTATGGGTGCCTGTGTAATGCCTGAATACCGACTCCCGACCTATTTTTGCATTCAAATCCCCAAGGATGATTTTTACGTCATACCTTGGACAGGCATTGAGGGCCCTCTCGACTCGTTCGTAGTAAGTCTCTTTTTCTTCGTCTGAAGACTCCTCCGTAGTTCCGTGAACGTAAATGAGGCTGATGTCCTCGCGGAGTTAAGCTCTTCAAATCTGAAAAGAACTCCCATAAGATTCTTATATATCCTATTGCTATACTTAAGAATGAATCTCTTGTTATGAAACTCAAATTCGTCTCATAGCATTTTTATTGTAAGAGCTAAGCATTTCTTAAATTTGAAAGTACTTAAATCCTATATCTAAATCTATTTAAGTCTCATAAGTATCTTGTTATGAAATTAAAACTCTAAACGCCATTTTTAGTCTGTATAATCCCATAATAATACGTCAATGAGACTATTCATTAATAAGTTTTTTTCAAGATTCTAATAGGAGCTACGACGCCAGCTTTGAATATCAAACGAACAGATGTTATAGTTGAATTGTACAGTGCGTTTTTTTTGTTCACAAAACTTGCTTCTGTTCATGTTTCTATGGGATTGGTTATTTGATTGGTGGTGGGAGATGTAATTTTAGATTTCAAAGAAAAGTTTGATTGTTTTTGTTGCGAGCAAGTTTCTTTGGTCGTTTTTTTGTTCTTTTGTTTTCCTAATTTCGGGGCTGTAGAACTGGTAGTAGTGAATTTGATCATAAATATTATAACAACAATTTTCAGCACCGAAATATACTAAACAAAAAGCACACATTTCAAACTTAAGGTAGTTAATATTATTAGTGTTATTAAAAAGAGGAAACAATCTGCCAAAAAATCGAAACAACCTTATTAATTGTACTAATGGAAATCACCATGAGTATCCCATAATGCTTATATACCATAAGCATATACATATATACTGTTGTTGCATCGGCTGTCATCAGCTTTGGAGTGATTTAAATAACACTTAGCCTTTGATTGTTACTTTATTCGAAAAATTATTAGGTTATAATTTTGTTTCGTTGTTTCAAAATGTTAATCTAACACAACTATCGACTTTTTGCTTTCACATTTAAATTTCTTAATAATAGTTGGCAATTGCGATAAAAAGGAACGCCCCACAGACAAATGTGTTCCGTTTGAAAGTTAAATGTCAAATTTAAGTCCCATAAGAGCATTTAAGTTCCCATAAGAAGTACTGTCTCTCAGAGAAAATTTATATTTACTGAGAGCGTTTTGACGTTTAACTTTCAAACGAAACACATTAATCTGTGTTGCTTTCCGTTTCATCATCATCCAAAGATCTCAAAGAGATGTTAAAACAAGAGTTAAAGTATCAATCAACAGCAGCCATGTTGCGATATGAACAAAATGTTTTCATTATATTTTGAGGGTTACCGTAGCTTAAAAAAAAATATTCTAAATAAATTATCTTATTTGGTTTTCCATTCTGACCAAAACTTGTAAAAAGTTTTATTGGTCATATTCATCTTGTTTTCTCTTATTTGCTGTCGATATTAGTTGTATACAAAATGGATTTGTATAACTTAGTATACAGCTACTATACTAGAGAAGAATGAGCGGGGACATTCTTTTTTGTGTTATGTCATTATTTAAAATTTGTGACAGCAGTATATTAACACGACAAAAGTAAAATGGCATCTTTAAAAATCAGATGTTTTTGTCAGTTTTTAATGACAAATATATTGGAAGATTTCAGAAAATCTTAATAACGAAAAATCGTTTTATTTTGTGCCACTCTAGATCCAATTTTTGTCATAAAAGCACGATAATGACAATAATTGTAAAAAAATATGGAATGAATGATAGCATTTTGTGAATTATATAAAAACATACTTTAGTGATTTTTGCATCTAAAGAAATATTAATGGTAACCCTTTTTCTTATTATAATTAATAACAAAATATTTTAAACATGCATAATTTTGGAAGCGCGTTGTTATTTCTCGAAGCAAAATGTGGAAATTAGTAGATGTAATTTTAATTGCATCAAGAATTTAGCCTCCTTATGCCATGATTTTTACAATTATATTACGTCAATTAACTTCTGAGACAAATACTCTCACCAAAAAACACATTATTTTTCGACATGAGAGAATCACGAACACACATAAAAACTATTCGCCTACCTTCTTCAAAAAAAGAAATTAAAAATGCGAAAGATATATGTTTTTTTTAAGTTTACACACACTCGTTCTCTTTTTAACAACTTCTGTAGGAAGAGACGCACTCCCATAGGAAGAGTTCAGAGAGCTTTACTAGATTTACAAAGCGGCGTCTATAATCGCATAAGAAGAATAAAACTCTTCCTATAGGATCAAGAGGCTCCCATAACTAGGCCATTTAAGGCTTTTAACAATCTTATAAGAATCAAGAAGAACTCCTCAAGAGTGCATTTAGCTCCCTAAAATAAGTCTTGTAACTCTCGGAGCATCTTATGAGAGGAAAAATGTTACTTGGGTAGCCTTTCGCTTATAGCTTTAAAGCCGATGATGGCAGACTTCATTTTTTCGCCAACTAGGAAGCCTACCCCGAGCACATGGTGTTTTGTATAACAGCTGTAATATAAGTCATAATCTTTCTTCAGTAGAACACCATTCCCTGTCCATCTAATTTCTTGTAGCGCTGTTATGTCAGTTTTATATTTTGACAGGGCATCGGCTAGCTGCTGAGCAGCTCGAGCTCTATAGAGCGATCGTACGTTCCATAAGAAAATTCGTAAATCGTTTTTCCGTTTTCTTTGCGTGGGTTGTCGTCGTGAGATCAGTCCGTTTCCGAGGCTTGTTGTAGGTCTCGAAATTCGTTTAGTGTTACGGAACAGGGAATTAACCTGTTGCCAACCTGTGGAACCAGCCCGATCATATTAGCCAAACCTTTTTAAAGGCTTGTTTCTAGCGGCCGCCGGGAAGAGGCTATGATCACACTTCCACCAGTCCCGAAAAGTTACGACACGTGCATGTTTTCGTATGCTACATGTTATTCCCCCTATTCGGCTGATGGCTGACCGCCAAGTCAGTAAGTTAAGATTGGACATTGTAAAAATTGATAAACAATTATATATAAAAAGAATAATTAGCACAAGCAGGAATTAAAAATGATAGAGAAAAGGAAAATATTAAATTAATTATTATAAATAAAAAGATTATAGAAGAAGTAATAATAAATAATAAATATAATAATAATTTAATTATATAAATAAAGAAAGAAAAGTAAATAAATAATAGATAATTATAATTAAAAAAGAATACAAAAGTAGTAGTTTAATAGTATCAAAATAAAAATAGTTATTTATGTGGAGTAGAGTTGGCATCCTCCCTGTCCAAGCTCTCTATGCAGTCGATGGATTCAGCTTTTCCATTCATGTGACGTTTAACATACACTATTCCACGAGATGTGTAAACAGATGATAACAGTTTTTGTTTTCTCAAAGTCAGTGCATGTTGAAGAATGATGTAGTTGTTCTAAGTTAATACTTCGCGCATGTGCAAAGGGTTTGAAGAATTTAAATCAACGTCTTGTAGACATAGACCCCTTTGTTGTTGTTTACGAAAATCCGCAATTGATCTCAAGACAAAATTACGATCATACGGTGTTGGAAATTTAACGAGGATCGGTGTGTCTTTCGACTCTGTGCGGGCGCGGGTGCGATAGATGTTTTTTATTGTTGGCGGTTTGATTTGCAGTGCATTACACATAAGGTTAAAAGTTGTTTTCAGATTTTCGTCGGGTATAAATGGTAAGCCAAATAGAAACGAATCGCATGCCACAGTTCGATTTTCCTATGGGCATTTTGAAGTTATTTAATGGCGTTTAATTCGACTTGCGTGACGGAGAGTGTTTTTAAGTTGTGATATCTCAGTTTCAAGTGTTGTGATGTTAGTTTTAGCGCTTAAAAGGACAGATTTAAGTTCATTTACTTTCACTATAGTGTTTTCAATACAATTTTGCAATTCTTTTATTTGATTGCTAATTTTTTCAGAAATTCTTTTTTCTGAATCGGTAATTTGTTTAGAAATAAGCTTAATAATGTAGTCGGACTGTCTTTTTAATCGTTTGTCCGTTATATTGCACTCTTCACTAAGTTTTGTGTTGATTTGTTTAGGAGGGGTCGAAACAGATTTAGGGGGAGAGTCTGTTGTTTTAGTGTTGGTGATTTTGTATTTACTTCCGAGACGTGTCGTCGACTGTGACATTATTAAATAGAAATAAATGAAATCGGAACACTAAATTCAATTAAATTAAATTTTTAAAACAGTTTTGTGATTATATTAATAACACTTTTGAATCCAAAAATATTTTAGATGTTCAAGGAGTATATTAACAACTTTTAGGTAAGACTTTTTAAATTATAATCTTTAAATACACTCAAGAATTTAAACAAGTTTGCCGGACTCAAACCTCGTTGTAGCTGTTGCTGTCATATTCTGAGGGCTTTATTTTGAATTTTTTTGTTTGAGGTATTGAAAAGAAGATCCCCGGATATGTATACCGTAAGTTAAATGGCTGTGAAATAATGCATAGTACAACTGTTTCCTTATGGATTTCGGAATATTGTTGCAGATTCTCCCAAAAACACCTGCTATAGATGAGTTTTTTTGATAGCTTGCATCCAATTTGAGGCAGAGTCAACCCATAATCCCAAGTCTTTGATTTCTTAAGATTTATGGATAAATTATGCATAACATAAATTTGGTTAATACAATCAATATATTACATGGCACTGCCGTCTGCCTAATTGACAACTAAAACTATAGCTAATATATATAATTATAAAAAGTGCAGTTAGAACGCTTAATTCAATATTTGATTTCTATATTAAAGTGCTGTTTTGCAATACGCATATAACTTTGTAACATCCATTTCCTGGAGAAGGCTTAAGATTTCAATATTTGAAAGAAATTCACTGCCTAGGGTATGTCTTCTTGTTTCTCTCAATATGGCACATCGTCCAACAAAATGAAAAACATCCTCGCGCTCACTAATGTTGCATAGGTTACATAAAATCGGTAAGTTCTCGCGATGAAGTATGTAGTTTGAATAAGGGATTTCTGCTCTTAACCGGAATATGCACGAAATTTCTTCCGTAGTGTTGTTGTCGTGGAAGTAGTTTCTTTCACGGAGATCGTAATCTATCTAGTCTATTGTAAATCGAACTTTTGGCTTGCTCCATGTATTGTTCTCTTGAGGCTTCATCCAGATGAGCTATTAAGCGGTATAAGGTTGGCTTCCATGAGACAAGGTTGCTATAGTTCAGGTCATCCATCCACTGCGGGATTGGATTGTTTGAAGAACTACTTTCTTTGGAAGACGATGACTTGGCATATCAAGAGCTTTGAGGATGTAATCAACCTGCAGCTTGAGTGTTTTGATGAATAAAGGCGATAAACCCGTTCCCAACCTGATCATGTAGTTTGGCGTACTAGAAAGAAGGTGGAAAATCAGTTGTATGTAAAATCTGAACAATTTTTGTATTTGTTCATATTATCATATACCACGTTTGCGCCGCGTAAAACATAACCGATTCCGATACAGCTTCGAAGACTGAGTTTACTTGTATGTGCAATTTCCTTATTACTGAACCATTGCTTCCATCCTACGTTTATACCGGTTTTCGCCTTATCAAGTTTGTCAGTGAGATGTCTTTCCATGCTCAAGTTCTTAGTAAAGCAGACGCCTAGATATTTGTACTCTTTCAGCACCTATATTCTTTCACCATTATAGTGCCATTGCTGAATTGCACACGATCTTCCTCAGCCATTCTTAAAAATCATCACTTTTTATTTACTTAAATTTACCCCTAGGTTCCACCTTATACAATATTCAGCAAGCCTATTTATCTTTAGCTGAAGAGACTGTGGTGTATACCCGAGTAAAATAATGTCATCAGCGAAAAGAAGAGCGTTAATGTTAAAGCCTGCGTACTCAATTCCTGCGGGCAATGCTTCGACTATATCTTCAATGAAGAGTACAAATAAACTTGGACTGAGTGCACAGCCCTGCAACCACTCTGATAAGCATTTTCAATTTCACTGACTTGCTTTGGTAGTCTTGTATAAATTTTGCATTACTGTACCGAACTTGAGCGACATTCCTTTCTGAAAAAAGCTTGTAAAACAGGGCATTTCGATCGACGGTGTCGAAAGAAGCTTTAAAATCAACGAAAAATGCGAATAGTTTCTTATTTCTCGATAGAAATGGAGTCAGCAATCGAGCGAAGAACAAAAATGTGGTGGACGGTAGAGTATCCCGATCTGAATCCAGCTTGAAACTCACTGAGCAGGTTATTAGAATTTATCCATTAATTTAAACGATTGAGCAGGATTGATGTTAATATTTTATATGACGAGTTCAAAAATGAGATTCCTCTGTAGTTTTCCGGATCCTCAGTGCTTCCCTTCTTGTGGATTGCAAAAATCAAGGCATCGTTGAACTGGTTTGGAATGGTTCCCTCCTCAAAGACCTGGTTGAATACCCATGTCAGAGTTACAACTAGTGTATCTGTACCATATCTGTAGAATTTCGCGGGTATACCATCTGACCCTGCAGCCTTACCTTCCTCTTGGTTGTTTACCGAAATTAACACTTCTTTTTTGAAATTGGTGCATCTAATATATTATTTTTGAAGCAGGTTTGGCATACTGATTCAAGAACTTGTTTGGCGCATCTGGGCTTAACAATGGCTTGAAATGTGTTTACAGTGTATTTGAATTAAGTACCTGACTAATGATAAATTTTGTTCCATTAAGTTTTCGAACCAAGTTCCAAAATTCAGACGACTTGTTACACCTTGCAAGCTGATGAGCTTGGGCTTCCGAAAAGATTTTTTTTCTTTTTTCGACAGAGAAATTTATATTTCTGATTATACTCAATGTATTGGACTTCCGAAATGTATTCACCCAGGCGTAAGAAAGGCTTCTCGACTGCATGCATTCCTTGTCAAACCAAGGTTCTCTATAATCAGTTCTCGTCTGTTGTTGGGCTTATGGTATGCTCCTTTAATGCTTTTTCTCGATTTGTCCAGGCTTGCGTCGTATTGTTCCGTCATCAGAATTGTGTCTAGTCTTGTTCTATAGTTAGATGCAGATTCGTTTGTCCAGCGCAGTTTGGATAGAAGTTGCATTTGTAAATTGGCTTAATTTCTCTGTTCCCCGTTAGTAAACTATACAGTAAGAGGCATATGATCTGAACGTTTTTTTTTTTTTTCTATTTCAAAGTTTTTAACAACTGCTCCAATCACCACCTTATAAACTATAGTCAATGGCTGAACTTCCTTGTTTTCCAACTTATGTAAATTCACCTAATTTATCACCTTCGCTTGTACCATTCATTACACGAAGGCCGAAAGTATTGCAAAGTTCAAGCAATTTACTTCCTCTTGCATTCTTAATTGTATCTTTTGAATTTCTTGCTCTCCCGAGTCTGGCATTCTCAACTCCTATTTCATTCCATATTTTTGCGTTTAGGTCAACCACCAGCAACAACAACATCTCACACAGATAAAGAATCCTTGATGTTTTCGAAGTCGGTGTCCCAGAGGCCAGAGATTACAGTTCACATATGCTGGAATTAAACGGTATATTTTTCCACAAATCCTCAAATCCAAGTAAGTCAAAACTCCATTCCGTTTAAACTCGCAATTTATGCCTTTCAGGTCTTTCTTGAACCCGAAATTCAACCAACACTTGCTCTTCCCCTCGTGTTTATTCTCGTATCTGGTATTATTTATGTTCGAAATTATTTAATTTTTCCTCATAGCTGACGAAATTGCAATCCATTATATAAGTTTCAAACAGGAAAATTATTTCAAAATTGTTAACATTGCCAAAAAGGGAGACTGACACAACTGAGAAAACCAAAACTACGAAAGGCTAAACTTCCCAGTACAAAACTGCGCAGTACAAAACCAATAATGAACACAACTTTGCAATACAGAACATCTAACGACCAAAACTACTCGCGACACAACTACGAAAAAAGGCGGATGCTATATTATCGCTTGGTTTTTGGATTGCCAACAGTTGACCGTAGTATGTGTGCGCTAGGCGATGGGTTTTAAAAAGAGGAATAAAGCAAGGCTGAACGGGTGTGGAGTTGCGAATATAAAAATAGGGCGTTGGATTTAAAAAAATGGTATCCTCGTCGTTCTTTGAGCGATTTCAATGAAATTGACACAGGTTATAGCTGAGGCAGAATTATGAACAAAAAAAATATTTTCAGCACAGGGTGCCTCCAAAAAATGTCACTTTCTTTTTCTTTGAGCTATTTCGATGAAATTGACACAGGTTATAGCTGAGGCAGAATTATGAACGAACAAAATATTTTCAGCACAGGGTGCCTCCAAAAAAATTCACTTTCTTATTCTTTGAGCTATTTCGATGAAATTGACACAGGTTATAGCTGAGGCAGAATTATGAACGAAAAAAATATTTTCAGCACAGGGTGTCTCCAAAAAATGTCACTTTCTTATTCTTTGAGCGATTTCTATGATATTGACACAGGTTATAGCTGAGGCAGAATTATGAACGAAAAAAATATTTTCAGCACAGGGTGTCTCCAAAAAATGTCACTTTCTTATTCTTTGAGCGATTTCGATGAAATTGACACAGGTTATAGCTGAGGCAGAATTATAAACGAAAAAAATATTTTCAGCACAGGGTGCCTCCAAAAGTGTCACTTTCTTATTCTTTGAGCTATTTCGATGAAATTTACACAGGTTATAGCTGAGGCAAAATTATGAACAAAAAAGATATTTTCAGCACAGGGTGTCTCCAAAAGATGTCACTTTCTTATTCTTTGAGCGATTTCGATAAAATTGACACGGGTTATAGCTGAGGCAGAATTATGAACAAAAAAAATATTTTCAGCACAGGGTGTCTCCAAAAAATGTCACTTTCTTATTCTTTGAGCGATTTCGATGAAATTGACACAGGTTATAGCTGAGGCAGAATTATTAACGACAAAAATATTTTTAGCAGAGGGTGCCTCAAAAAAATGTCACTTTCTTATTTTATGAGCGATTTCGATGAAATTAACACACAATATAGCTGAGGCAGAATTATAAACGAAAACAATATTCTCAGCACAGGGTGCCCCCAAAAATGTCATTTTGTTATTCTTTGAGCGATTTCGAGGAAATTGACAGGTTATAGCTGAGGCAGAATTATTAACGACAAAAATATTTCTAGCACAGGGTGCCTCAAAAAGATGTCACTTTCTTATTTTATGAGCGATTTCGATGAAATTAACACAGAATATAGCTGAGGCAGAATTATAAACGAAAACAGTATTTTCAGCACAGGGTGCCCCCAAAAAATGTCATTTTCGTATCCTTTCAGCGATTTCGATGAAATTGACAAAGAAAAGAGCTGAGGCAGAATTATAAACGAAAATCAAGACAACAAATTTTATGAGAGGGGGCGAGGGGAGGGGTCGATTCCAACTTGCTCGGAGGTCTATACTCTATAACCGACTAAAAAAAACAAATGTTTCCATTTCAAATATTTCACATTTATATTACCTAAATCATAGCAACCGCTAATCAGAGTCACTGTATCTATGTATTAGAAAATTTAAATTATATGTACACTCCTATTTAATTTTTCTAAATAAACAATAAACAAATCTTTTTTACAATATGTGTGTGAGTACATAATTTAAATTTTCGCATTCAAATCAATACGGTGACTCTGATTGGAGTTTGCTGTTTGCTCTGAAAAAATAAAAGCAAATACTCATGAACTGAAGTATTTTAAATTTTCATTTTTTTAATAGGTCATAGACCTCCGAATAAGTGATAGGTGTACACAAGGCTTGTTAAAGTTCTATGTGCAGGTAAAACGGATGCAAGCAGGACCTAATTTTTTTAATTGGACTTGTCATGCAATATTATTTTTCAAATTTTCTAGAAATAAAGGGTTTTTCAACAGGGACGCTACAAAAGTAGAGCAACAGAGACAGCAAACGACGCCATATTTCTTGCCGCTCTTTTGACATTTCTCTTCAGTAAGGTTTGCCATTGATGGAAAAATAAACGAGCCAACAACGAGTCGAAATTATTAAAATATACTACCGAAATTCGGAGTCAGTGGCCTCAACGTTAAGAGCGCTCCGTCCAATTTATGGTCGTCATAATCTTCCTAGCAGATCAACAATTGAGCGTCTAGTGGAAAAATTTTAATCCACAGGCACAGTACAAAATGTTACCGTGCCAGTGAAACAAAGAAGTGCCCGTAGAGTTAAGAATATTGGTGCCTCTGAGGCTTCAGTTGCAGAAATCCCAAATGTGTCTCTCAAACGTCGTTTTCAAGCGTTGGGCATCTCTGTGACGTCGTTGTGGCGAATTTTGCGAAAAGATCTTGGCCTACATCCTTACAAGATTAAATTGACGCAAGAACTGAAGCCGCTTGACCACCAGAAGCGTCGTATGTTCGTGAATTGGGCTGAGCAACAACTTGAAAGTGATTCGGATTTTCATCGAAAAATCATCTTCAGCGATGAGGCTCATTTCTGGCTGAATGGCTTCATCAATAAACAAAATATGCGGTATTTGTCAGGCAGCAATCCACACAAACTCCATGAGTCATCATTGCATCCCGAAAAAATTACAGTTTGGTGTGGTTTATGGGCCGGCGGCGTCATTGGGCCGTACTTCTTCCGTGATGATCAAGACCGGCACGTTACTGTGAATGGGAATCGCTACCGTTCAATGATAACCGAATAAACCACACAGCGAATGTCACAATCAATTTATTGGAAACCAAGTTTAGAGAACGTGTTATCTCACGAAATGGTCCAGTCGCTTGGTCTCCTCGGTGGTGCGATTTGACGCAGTTAGACTATTGCCTGTGGGGCTACGTCAAGTCTATGGTCTATGCCAACAAGCCAGCGACGATTGATGAACTTCGTACGAATATCGAACGTAAAATTGCAGCAGTATCGGCCGATTTATGCTTGAAAGCTGTCGAAAATTGGGTTCAGCGTCTGGACTTCTGTAAGCGTGCCCGTGGTGGCTATGCAAAAGAAATCGAGTTCCATACATAATGGCATCAAACGTACTTTCACAGGAATAAAGAATTTCATTGATATCCAAAACCGTTTTTGTTTTATTTAAAAAAAAACTTTTGTAGCGCTCTTATTGAAAAACCCGATATAATGTACAGTGATCCACAAAAGTCTGCGTACAGAAGAAGAATTCTTGTAAATAATATCGATATTCGCGAATAGAACATAATTAAATTAATAAAATTGATTTATATCGGTAAAAAGGCACATTTTAACAGCTTTTGCATGTTAAAAAGCAGTATGTCAGTGGCGTTCATTTCGTTGATGAACGCCTAACTTTATGATAATATTATTATCATTTCTGCATCAATCTAATACCTAACCACCCACAAAATATTTTTACTTTTCTCCTTATTTGATTAAGTTCCGCAATTTTTTGTTCTCATTTTACAACATCCAAAAACTCGTGCAACCCTTTTGTGCACTCAATTCAAACCAAAACAAAAAAATACCTGCAGCAAAACTTCCCAAATAATTAAGAAAAGAAATATCCCATTACCACTCATTATCATTTGACCATCAACTCGTTCAAATGATTTTGGAACGATATGTACCTACTCAAAGTATACACACGAAAAAAAAGTAAAACTTCGTTCAAATTATTTGTTAACGAAATCAAGCGATTGTGACTTACAATCTTTGAGTTTTTCTTAAGATTTTGCACTCAAACTGTGTGCGGTTGTTGTTTGGTCGAAAAAAGAAAGCATTGGATGGGGGAATCTTGCATTGTATGAATATTTTGGTTCTATTATTTAAAAAAAAGTATAAATGCAATGAGAAATTTTATTTTATTCAATGGCTTGAATTTTTTTTTTTGAAGGTGTTTAGAGTATTCTAACAAAACCATAAAATGACGTAAAAAGTCTTTTTCTGCACAAAAAAATATTGGTTTATCAAATATGTACTTATTTGATTTAGTTTAAAAGTTATTTACATTTTATGTATATTCATCAATTATTTTATCTTTCAAATATTTATATATTTTTGCCTCAGCTATATTCTGTTTAAATTTCATCGAAATCGCTCATAAAATGAAAAAGTGATATTTTATGGAGGCACCCTGTGCTGAAAATATTTTTTTCGTTCATGATTCTGCCTCAGCTATAACCCGTGTCAATTTCATCGAAATAGCTCAAAGAATAAGGAAGTGACATTTTTTGGAGGAACCCTCTGCTGAAAATATTTTTTTCGTTCATAATTCTGCCTCAGCTATAACCTGTGTCAATTTCATCGAAATAGCTCAAAGAATAAGAAAGTGACATTTTTTGGAGGCACCCTGTGCTGAAAATATTTTTTTCGTTCATAATTCTGCCTCAGATATAACCTGTGTCAATTTCATCGAAATTGCTCAAAGAATAAGAAAGTGACATTTTTTGGTGGCACCCTGTGCTGAAAATATTTTTTTTGTTTATAATTCTGCCTCAGCTATATTCTGTGTCAATTTCATCGAAATCGCTCATAAAATAAGAAAGTGACATTTTTTGGGGCACCCTGTGCTGAAAATATTGTTTTCGTTTATAATTCTGCCTCAGCTATAACCTGTGTCAATTTCATCGAAATCGCTCAAAGAATAAGAAAGTGACATTTTTTGGAGACACCCTGTGCTGAAAATATTTTGTTGTTCATAATTCTGCCTCAGCTATAACCTGTGTCAATTTCATCGAAATCGCTCAAAGAATAAGAAAGTGACATTTTTTGGGGGCACCCTGTGCTGAAAATATTTTTTTTGTTTATAATTCTGCCTCAGCTATATTCTATGTCAATTTCATCGAAATCGCTCATTAAATAAGAAAGCGACATTTTTTGGGGGCACCCTGTACTGAAAATATTGTTTTCGTTTATAATTCTGCCTCAGCTATATTCTGTGTCAATTTCATCGAAATCGCTCATAAAATAAGAAAGTGACATTTTTTGGAGACACCCTGTGCTGAAAATATTTTGTTTGTTCATACCCGTGTCAATTTCATCGAAATCGCTCAAAGAATAAGAAAGTGACATTTTTTGGAGGCACCCTGTGCTGAAAATATTTTGTTCGTTCATAATTCTGCCTCAGCTATAACCTGTGTCAATTTCATCGAAATCGCTCAAAGAATAAGAAAGTGACATTTTTTGGGGACACCCTGTGCTGAAAATTTTTTTTTTGTTTATAATTCTGCCTCAGCTATATTCTGTGTCAATTTCATCGAAAGCGCTCATAAAATAAGAAAGCGACATTTTTTGGAGCGCCCTGTGCTGAAAATATTGTTTTCGTTTATAATTCTGCCTCAGCTATATTCTGTGTCAATTTCATCGAAATCGCTCATAAAATAATAAAGTGACATTTTTTGGAGACACCCTGTGCTGAAAATATTTTGTTTGTTCATACCCGTGTCAATTTCATCGAAATCGCTCAAAGAAAAAGAAAGTGACATTTTTTGGAGGCACCCTGTGCTGAAAATATTTTGTTCGTTCATAATTCTGCCTCAGCTATAACCTGTGTCAATTTCATCGAAATAGCTCAAAGAAAAAGAAAGTGACATTTTTTGGAGGCACCCTGTGCTGAAAATATTTTTTTTGTTCATAATTCTGCCTCAGCTATAACCTGTGTCAATTTCATTGAAATCGCTCAAAGAACGACGAGGATACCATTTTTTTAAATCCAACGCCCTATTTTTATATTCGCAACTCCACACCCGTTCAGCCTTGCTATATTCCTCTTTTTAAAACCCATCGCCTAGCGCACACATACTACGGTCAACTGTTGCCAATCCAAAAACCAAGCGATAATATAGCATCCGCCTTTTTCGTAGTTGTGTCGCGAGTAGTTTTGGTCGTTAGAAGTTCTGTACTGCACAGTTGTGTTCATTATTAGTTTTGTACTGCGCAGTTTTGTACTGGGAAGTTTAGTCTTTCGTAGTTTTGGTTTTCTCAGTTGTGTTATAAATAGATTCTGCCAAAAAAATCATTAAAAATACGCTTATTAGACAGTCCTGCTATATTATATGACAAAATTCTAAAAATACTGAGTTTTTTTTGTTTACATTGCTTGCGTTTACAGAGGTTCTATTAAAATTAATATTATTTACTAAAGTGCAGACGGCATTACAATTAAATATAAGGTTGTGACACCAAAGATGGCACATGTAGATCGTTGGTTATAGCATTATTATTACTGCATCTTGGAACGTCATTTATCAGCTCGTCTAATATTGACATTCCACGCACGCCACCGTCACATTTTAATTTGCTTTCGCTGTCAATGTAGAATGGTTTACCTTCCACCATCAATGCATGTCGGCGAATTATTGTTTTAGATTTTTGTTTTTTATTTACATATGTCGGTTTTAAGTTACACTAATCGTCTTCTCCGGACTCTAGCCGCAGGTGGTAAATCCAGCTGTGTTAACTTGGCCCCAAAAAATGTCCAATTTATATAATTTTTTTTCTAAAAGATGACCAATTAAATGATCATTTTTGACCACCTATTAAATTTTTTTGACCACCAACAGATATCGATTAAATCGATTTAAAAAAATAGGGGCCAAAAGAACGCTGCCCCTGAAAAATCTATTTTTTCAATTTTTATTAATCCCTTGTATTAGAGTCTTTTTGAAGATTATTGACCACCCTTTAACTTTTTTTGACCACCCCTAAAACTATTTTTTTTTATTTTTGAAAAAAAAATCTACTTTTTAATTTTTGTCTTTATTCTTTCTATATTTCAGATTTTTAAAGATAAAATTAAAGAACAAACAATGAGCATACTTTAAATTTAAAATAATACATTCAAAAATATTTTTTTCCAATTTTGAAAAATGATCATGGTAAAAAACTCAATTATCTAAAATTACCATTGCTTAAAATCGCTCTAATTTATCAAAAAATATATTTTTTTAAATTCTGAGAAATGACCATTTTCCCTTTCGAATTATTCTATCTCATCGATAAATATTTTTTTTGAATTTTTAAAGATGACTATGGTAAGAAACTCAATTATCTAAAATGAACATCCCTTAAAATCGCTCTTAATTTTCAAAAAAAAACTTATCTTGTTTAAAGATTGGTCGGAATTTACCTGTCACCGATATGGAATACACCGCTCAACATTATCTACCTTAAGTCCCGTTAACGAATGCATGGGATTTCCCAAGCTAAAATTTAAACAGGAAATGATCTCGCGCTACCCTTTCGTTATATTTAGTAGATGTATTTTCTATTCTTGGAATGTCCTGAAACTTCAATACCTGTTGTTCAAAATAAAAACTAACCCTTTCACAACATCAGATTTTGGATACCTGGATGAAAACTTTAAATTTTGAAAACAATAAACACAGTGAAAAAAGAAACAAAATGGTACTTAGGTAAGGATAAGGTCACGCGACGAATACATGAATGATACCTCGTGTTTTTTGCAATGAGATTGTGTGTGTAATGTGTTTGGAATAAGATTTTAGGATCGTATTATATATAAATATCGATAATAATAGAAATATCATCATTTGTTTTTTATATTTGGAGTGTGAATAACATCAACTTAAACATCTGTAAAAAAGAAAATTTTTGAATAGCCTTGAAGTGGAAATTTGTGTCAATCTTAAAATTACATAATTGTTATCTGAAGTTAAATAAATGTATTAATCAACAAGTGTAGTAAGTAATTGTTTTTGATATTGCGCTTTTTCAAATTGTGCTCTTTTCTAAGATCTATGCACTGACTTTTTTTAATTAGTTTCTTAAATAAAATAGATTAATATGAAGGCAGGTCTCTTAAATCAAATTGCAGCAACTTTGTGCGAAGTTGGTATTTTTGAAAAAGAAACCGACAAACTAAAGCCCCGAAGCAATGAAGTTTGGAAACTGGCAAGCGATGCAATAGGAAACAAAATTTCACCACAAACTTTAAAGGTTTATGCTAGACTCGACAGATATTCTATTTTGAGTAAAGTAAAAAAAAACTGTGGTATCGTTGAAAATTGTCCTTCACATTGCATCTGGAAGAAAAGTTGTGGAAAACAATGGAACCTTTAGAAAAAGTGGACAGATTTGGTTCACGCTATAAATCACTTATTGGACCTTGGACTTACATTATCGCTAGACGATGTTATGAAGAAAAAAAGTTACCTTGCCTATGCATGTATTTAAACATGCCAAAATAACCAACTGTGCTGACAGTGCATGGCTGAAAATAACTGGAAGCTGTAAGAATTGAACCAATTACGAGTGCTGGGATAGCTATTGAAGTCACCGTCTTAGATACCCGGGGAATTCCACATACCCAAAAGCGTTCAATTAAAGGACTGAAGCGCATTAACGTAGGCAACGAATTGATTTTCAAAAAACCTTTGGTTTGGCGGAAAGAAGCATCCAAGGACATGGCTTTCGGTGACCCAGAACCCGCTTATCTGCCAAGTTCCGCCGTTCTTAGGAAAGTCTGACATGAAGCCCATAACCATCATTTGGGAATTGAGAAAGGACTAGACGTCATCGACTCATTGTTGCATATGAAATACAATGGAGAATACACAGGCTATATCAGAGAAATCGGACTTGATGAATTTTAGACTTAAATCATCTCATCAAAATGATGTGCAGGAAAAAAGTGTTCAATGGAAGACCTGGAAAGCTAAAAGATTTTTATATTCGATGCATCGGAGTGATGACCATATGTGAGACTTTAAAAGATTTTGAAAGAATGCTCTTAGCGATTTTTATAGTTGCCTTAAGTGAATGTGATGGACAAAACGAAATTGGCCAGGATATTATTAGTCAGCAAAAAGAAGACTATCTTTTTGATCGGATAAAGACATTTTCATTTGAAGACGACATTAAACATTAAGACGACAGCACTGCAGGGGATCATATTGATGATGAGCCAGTAGAAGTTGACGATAATATCCAAAAATTTGTAGAGAATCTCAAAAAAAATGCTGAAGCAGAGGCTGCAAATTGCATTGAACATCAAAGGCCAAACCCATATTATTTGCCCGAGGTAGTTAATCCTCTAGTGAAGTTGGCGCTATTTTTCCCAATGTGGACGAATGCTATGAAGAAAAATTTTTCGTCACAGTATGATGTCGCAACATCATCAATAATTGAAGAATACTTCAAAGACTTAAAAAACTCCTACCTAAGTAATTATAATGGACCTAATCGAGCTGACAAATTCATCGTCACTCACCTACGATCAATCGAAGCAACATGCAAGTTTGAGAGGGCAGCTGCAAAACGGAGAGCAAAATTCGACATTCTGGATTCAAACGTTGCACCAATGAAAAAAATTGGTTTGAAATTCAACAATCATTTAAGTCAAATAGAGAATTGGAAAGGCAGAAACACAAAGCTAGGAGTCCTACTTAAAGACGAAATAATCTGCGAAAACATAAGCTTCCAAACGCATCAACTCGATGTAATATCACCACGGACGCCCCTTAAACCTATTTTTTAAAACAGCATTAGTGACCCAAATATTCATAATCAAGAATCAAAAAGTGATGAACCAAAAAAACAGAGAGGAAAATATCTAACTCCTTCAATGGACATCCAATTAATTCATAATAGGTATTTAAAAAGTAACAAAAATACTATTATTCTAACTTAAAGTTACTAACTAATATAATAGGCCACTCAGGAGAACAAAAAATGGAATACTGCGCAATGGTAACAGCCTGGGACCCGAATGGATTGGTGCAAGACTGGTTAAAATAAGAAACACTTGCCCTTTTGATTCTGTCGTTGAACTGCTAGCAACTGCTTACATCGACAACAAAAACTACAAAGAACAAATCGAAAGACTAAAAGATAACAGCACAGCACTTCTTCTGATGGAAAACTATGTAAATAATGGTCCTACAGCGCAGCTATACCAGCAAAGAGCATCCATTCTATATAACATCTATGGCCATCAAAATAATGTTATGGATTGCAAGGACAACGCAACATTCCTTATCAGTAAAATTTTGAAAGATATACCTAGTTTTTCTCAAGTAAAAACTTGTGAAAAATGCGGATCGAATTGCGAAATCCGAACATCCATCGAACTCGACCATACAGCAGTATCCAACTTGGAAATACAAAATTTCATTGCCGATTACTTTCTTGACCGGACCTCACCTTGCGGAAAATGTAATACCATCTGCACAACACAAATTAACCCAGGCATACATTTAATGTTAGATGTTGAATTTGCACTGGACAGTGAATATCATCGAGAGATGTATCCCAATGCACCTGATAAAATAAATTTAATTGATCTACCAAAGAAAGTTTTTATAAAAGGTAATAGTTATATTTTAAACGGCGTGATTGGATACCTTCCTGCACACATCGAAGATGAAGTTGGGCATTACATTGCAATATGCCGAAGGGTAACAGACTATTGGCAGATACACGATGACCGCTATCTTGAGTTGGAAAGAATAGTTAATATTGAAAAATATGCAATTAAGGCCACTCTTGTATTGTATACGCAAATTTAATTTAATTCCGTCAGGAAGCGAATAAAATATACTTTATACCTAAATATGTTGTGTTTCAATAAAATAATTTTATTTTTAGGTAATGGGTCCACAACGTTACTTTTTTACAATTTTTAATAATGAAAAATATACATTTTTTGATAAGATAGAGCTATTTTAAGGGATGTCATATTTTAGATAATTGAGTTTCTTACCATAGTCATCTTTAAAAATTCAAAAAAAATATTTATCGATGAGATAGAATAATTCGAAAGGGTGGTCATGTTAGATAATTATGGTTCACAAAATGGTCATTTCTCAGAATTTAAAAAAATATATTTTTTGATAAATTAGAGCGATTTTAAGGGATGTTGTTTTTTGAGTTTTTTACCATGATCATTTTTCAAAATTGGAAAAAAATATTTTTGAATGTATTATTTTAAATTTAAAGTATGCTCATTGTTTGTTCTTTAATTTTATCTTTAAAAATCTGAAATATAGAAAGAATAAAGACAAAAATTAAAAAAAAGATTTTTTTTTTCAAAAATAAAAAAAAAATAGTTTTAGGGGTGGTCAAAAAAAGTTAAAGGGTGGTCAATAATCTTCAAAAAGACTCTAATACAAGGGATTAATAAAAATTGAAAAAATAGATTTTTCAGGGGCAGCGTTCTTTTGGCCCCTATTTTTTTAAATCGATTTAATCGATATCTGTTGGTGGTCAAAAAAATTTAATAGGTGATCAAAAATGGTCATTTAATTGGTCATCTTTTAGAAAAAAATTATATAAATTGGACATTTTTTGGGTCCAAGTTAACACAGCTGGTAAATCCCTATGTATTGGATATTCCGGTGTTTTTCAGTTTGATCGTTGAACCTACCAATCGTATTACGTCCTCTCTTTTATTGAGTTTCACAATGACATTTGCTGTCTTTTTATTGTTTGTCGGTCGCAAAACTCGAGTTGTTGCAATAACGCTGGCCAAATTTGTTTGCAACAGATCAAGGCCACACTTCTTAGCCCTCGCACCCGCATCTTCTTCACCGTTTTTCTGAAAACGGACGATGATATTTTTTTCGTTGGCCTTCATTTCCCTTTGCTCCATTTTTCGCATTAAAAAAATGCAACGGGGTTCAAATCGTTTCACTTGGGACTGCAACTGGGTGTTACTATTCTGCAAGCTTTGGACTTCAGCATGAATTATATCTATATCAGCTCTCGTGGGCATGTCTTTCAATTTGTCATCAAGCAGCATTGACACGATATCATGCATCATATGCTTCAAAGCTGTGACCTCCATAGCTCCAACTGCTGTACTCGTCGTTTCTTGCGGCGACGCTGGAACCACTTCTTTATGTGGCCTTTTGGGTGGTCGCTTATGCCCACTTGAACAATTTGTGTTGGGAGGTGCAAGATGTCTTACTTTTGCAATTTGACTATAGGTGCTCTTTTATTGGCTATAATCCGACGTCTTTTTTCGATGTGCGAAAAAGTAACAAAGAAACAATGAACTCACCAAATTTTGATTTGATTAAATTCAGGATGTAAATGCTTTTACCAAGGTATTGTCTTACAATTTATTAGCTTAATTATATTGCAAAAAAAAAAAAAAATACTAAGAGCGATCGTTTAAACTGAACTTTTCACTACAAGCCAAGGTTGCCAACCTAATTTATGCATGTTCATCCAACTATCGATAATAGCAAGATCGTTATTCATATGTTTTTCCAATTGATTCATTGAATTTTCGGAGTACATTAGACATATGCCGTTAGCAAATAAAATCGATTGCCCTTTGACGTTTGCTTTGGTTCGATCATTGATGTATATTCAAAAAAGCGTCGGGCCAAGGATGCTTCCCTGTGGCAGTCCAAAAAGAATATCCTGCTCATTGCTTCTGTAGCCATGGGATGTTATAATTATATTGCTTGCGGTTGTTGAGGTACGATTTGAACCAGTTGTATGCTGTTCCTCTTATTCCATAACAAAATAATTTGTATTATTTTGTTCGTCTTTTTTTTCTGCAGATAGGATACCATATCTATTAGAGGTGTGATAGTGCTGTACTGTTTTCGAAAGCCATACTGATATTGAGTTTCTAAGTAGGTTTTGTTCCCATATTCAATCAATTGTCCGTTCACAGCTTTTCAATAACTTTCGACAACACAGGAAGTATTGAAATCGGGCGTAGTTGTATATCGGAATAATTTTTGCAACTTCATAACATCTGGTTCTTTACCTCCCAGAAAAGACTTGTTGAATAAAATAGAGATGGGAATACAAAGTTCATCTTTACATTCTTTTAAAAATGTCGTACATGTGTTGAAAAAAATTATTAGCTTAACAGATTATGTTGTCACTGGATAAATTTTAAACAGGTTACTGCTTTTTTCAGGAACAACAATGTGTTTGGATTGACATTTGGATGCTAATAAACTACCGATGTTCACAAACAAATTATTCAACTCGTTCAATTTTCCTTTATTATTTGAAGATGTTTTCAGCAATGGACATTCCTTATTTGTTCTTGTTGTATTGAAAACCAAGCTATTTATGTTTTCCCATGCCTTTCTGCTTTTATGTAGACCTTTTTCTAAAATCTTACCAAACTGCTCAGATTTAGTTTTTCGTTTTTTTGACGTAAGCAGGTTTCTTAGATATTTATATTTTCTCTCAATATGAATGTTTGAAGGATCCTTACACAATTTCTCATAACAATTATTTTTTTCTTTTATGATGTCATCATTTAGCCAAGGGTTTTTGGAAGTTTTGTTAGAGAACTTGACTTTTTTAGACGATTTTCATTTGAAATATTTTAGAACGCGCCAAATACGAACAGATGGCTCACTTTTATCTTATAGTTAATGTTGTGTCTGGAGTCGGAAGCCGAAGGAATTGCTAAAAATAATAAGTTTTTTATCACAGCAACACAACCTCTACCGAGAGAAGTATCTTTTCATCTCTTTGCCGCACCCAGTGAACTCTGTTACCGTCTGCGAATCAAGAAAAAAAATTGTAAGTATATGTATACTTATATATTTTTATATTGCCTATGTCGAAAAATCAACGTACAAGAGGTCGTCCACGTAAAACTAGTGACAAGTCACTCAACACTGATCCAGAACATTCTGCATCAGATAGTGATTCAGGTGAAAACGATCTAGAGAAGACGATCGATCTGCACAAATGGATGAGTCATCGGTAACAAAGACGATGAAAGAACTTTTGAAGCAGATATGTGAAATGCGTTCACAACTAAATGAAGTTACTTCCAATGTCACAGCAGAAAAAACTGAACGCATCCGACAACAAGAACTCAAGTAGAACTTTCAAGTATTTGGAAGTATCGCAGATAATTCTTTTGTTCCAGAAGTGCGAAATATACCAGCGACGTCCACGACTACGTCTATAGCTACCAATACGTCTTCTATTCCATCGTTGAAGTTTAGTATGCTTGAGACAACGACAACTAGCACACCAACAGCCTTTTGTTGAAATGTTGGGTAGTCAATTAACAACATGAACACAATGCCCACGTCAGTCGGCCAGACATCGCAGTGCCGAACATCGTATGCAACAGCATAGCCAACATTCTTGTTATCGTTGATTTCATCACAGTTCTGTGGCCAGTTTGGTTCTTTATCGAAGAGTTAGTTGGTAAGTTGCCTATTAGTAAGCTGCTAGAATGGGCTTAAAGAAGCATCAACATATTACCATATCCCACTGTGAGACATTTTGCAGAATGGGTGACAGAAGTTGCTAGATTTGTCTGTATGGTGACATCGACTTCATTATTGCCGACAGCGGCGCGGCGCCAGCCCATGCAGATCGAAGGTCAGTTCCTAAGAAGATTCTCCATATGTCTGGACAAGACGCATCAGTCAGAAACAAATGCCGCCATTGTGAAGGAATAGGAAGGCAACATCCTGTAGCAGAATGCAATGCCTTTCTTAAAGTAGATGTGCCAGCAAGATGGAACTTCGTGAAAAAGAACAGACTATGCTTCTTTTGACTAAGGTAAGGTCATAATCTTCGTTCATGCAGAGCAAGAAAGCAGTGTGAGCTTAATGGTTGTACTAAAATGCATTCGTTACTGCATGACCCGTCGTCGATTGCAACAGCTGACCTTAACGGAAAAGTCAACGTGGGTTGTTCTAAACCCATACTTAGTTGCCAAGTTCCCACCAATGCCAAGATCTTATTTCGTATTTGATTGGCCTCGACAATAGCCATTTGGGTGATCCATTACGCACCTTAGAGTCGGTAGGAACGGGACCCATTGTAGCCGAAACTAAACTCGGTTGGATTATATATTGTAAAACGTTAACAGAAGCCATAGTAGAACCGAGAGATGACGCAATTCTTCTTGGAAACCAATACAGTGATGAAGCGGATGCCCAGATAGACAGGAAGGTGGAAGATTACATACTTATATTTGGAAAGTTTTGCAGTTAAGAATCCGACGAGCAGTTGTTTTCCACAGCTGATAAAAGAGCGATGGACATTTTGTTAAATACAATAAGAGACGAATGGACGATACGAAACAGGTCTTCTCTGGAAAGAAAACAACCCCGATGTCCCAGATAGCTACGAGATGGCAAAACGAAGATTATTGAATAAAGAAAGTAGGTTGTTGAAGGATCCTGAATATGCTGAGACGTATAAGAACTTCTATAACGAGAACGAATAAGGCTATGCACCCTTCGCGTGCGAGGCAAATTTAAGAACATCAGCCTCATTAACGTTCACGGACCTACGGAGGAGTCCTCAGACGAAGAAAAAGAGACTTACTACGAACAAGTCGAGAGGGCCCTCAATACCTGTCCAAGGTATGACGTAAAAATCATCCTTGGGGATTTGAATGCAAAAATCGATCGGGAGCCGGTATTCAAGCACTATGCAGGCACCCATAGTTTGCATGAGAACACTAATGACAATGGACTTCGAGTCTTAGAATTGGCAGCATCGAAAAACATGGTCGTTGCGAGTACCAGGTTCCCGCGTAAAGATATCTACAAAGCCACCTGGGTACCACCTGATGGAGTCACTCGTAACCAAATTGACCACGTGTTGATAGACCGTCGCCACTACTCGAACTTGATGACGGTAGGAATGTACCGAGGTGCCAATATTGACTCGGATCACTATCTTGTTGGCATGGTTTTCCGAGGGCTGATTGCCTTGCGAAAACGTTAAAATCAACACGGCTGCTCTGCGCAATGAAAACACCAGTAACACCTTTGGTTATGCGTTAGGACTCGCCCTAGAACTGGGTAGAGTAAGTCCTGGAGCCAGTATGCTGGGCGTAGATGAGAAGTGGACACGCCTGAAGAATACTGTCATTAGTACTGCCAACTCCATCTTAGGCAGCAGTCGTAGAAATCGGAATGACTGGTTTGATGATGAATGCAAGCTAGCGACTGAACGTAAGAATGGTGCGTACCGAGCAATGCAACAATCTCATAGAACGCGGGCACGCGAAGACGAATATAAAGAGCTCAGAAGAATTGAAAAACGGCTTCACAGACAGCCTCCGAGAAGAACATAATCTGTGAAATAGAGAAAAGCCGAAGGCGAGGTCCGCATCAGGCGCGGAAGTTCTACCAATCCGTCCGAAACATGACGCAGTACACACCACGCTGCACATACTGCAAGGACGGAGAGGGAAATCTGATCACCGATCCTCAAAGCATACTGGAGCGATGGGAAGTGTACTTCAATGAATTGCTTAATGGTCAGCTCACTGCAGGAGTGGAGGCTCCACTACTTCAAGAAGAGTACCCTATGTTGCTGCCACCAAGCATAGAAGAGGTTGAGAAGGCTATAGGCCGGCTAAAGAAAAACAAAGCCTCGGGAGCCGATGGTATACCAGTCGAACTATTTCAACACGGTGGGCCAGCTTTACGTCAAGCAATTCATGAGATTATAGTGCACTTGTGGAAGCATGAAGAAATTCCAGAAGACCGGCGAAAAGGTATAATTTGCCCCATACATAAGAAGGGAGATGTCACAACGTGCAGCAATTATAGAGGTATCACGTTGTTGAGTACCGCCTATAAGATACTCTCCTCTATCCTACAAGACCGGATAACCCCATACGCTAAAACCATCATCGGACAATATCAGTGTGGTTTCATTCCAGGCAAATCAACAACTGATCAGATCTTTACCCTTAGGCAGGCGATGGAAAAATGTCTAGAATTTAACATGCCAACATACTATCTGTTTATAGACTTTAAGGCCGCCTATGATAGCATAGCCAGGGTAGAACTTTACAAAGCCATGAGAGAATTTGGAATCCCAAATGAATTGACACGACTATGTAGGTTGACCATGACCAACGGAACAAGCCAAGTAAAAATAGCCGGATTGCTATCCAAACCAATCAACATCTTTAATGGACTCCGACAAGGGGATGGTTTGGCCTGCCTCCTCTTCAACCTGGCGTTGGAGAAAGCAATCCGTGACTCTGGCACGGCAACAAGAGGGACCATCGTCAACAGGTCCAGTCAGATACTGGCTTACGCAGACGACATCGACATCATCGGAAGAACCGAGCAAGCTGTACATGATTCCTTCATCCAGATCGAGCAGGCGGCACAAAATCTGGGGCTGCACATTAGTGAAGGTAAAGCAAAGTACATGGTGGCGTCGAATGCGAGAGGAACAGTTGGTCAAACAATCAAGGTAGCGGAGCACGAATTTGAAGTGGTGCAATCCTTTAAATACCTTGTGTCAATAGTACCAGCCAATAACAATATAGAAGAAGTAATACGCGGGCGGCTTCTCAAATCCAACAGAGCCTACTATAGTCTGTCAAAGCTCTTCAGGAATCTCACCATAACTTCAAAACTGCTGCTGTACAGGACCATGGTCCTGCCAGTACTCACATATGGATCCGAGACTTGGGTGCTTAGCAAAAGGCACTCCGACCTCTTAGCCGCGTTCGAGAGAAAAGTCTTAAGGAGAATTGTTGGCCCCATATGTGAGGAAGGACGATTCCGGAGACGGTACAATCATGAATTGTACGCAATCTACCTTGAAGCGGATATCGTGACAAAAATTAAGCTCGGTAGACTCCGGTGGGCAGGGCACCTAGCTCGCATGAGCGAAGATGAACCTGCTCGGAAAGTTCTTTGTGGTACATTCTATGGTAGACGACAGCGTGGTAGACCATGCTTGCGCTGGAGAGATGGCGTAGACCAGGACGCCCGGAGCCTTGGGTGCGCAACTGGATGCCGGCGGCTCGAGACCGGGATGGGTGGAGAGACTTGTTGAAGGAGGCCAGGACCGGACCCCGGTTGTCGAGCCGATGATGATGATGATGATGTATAAGAACGTTTATAACCAGCTACATTGATAAGGGATATGCAAGAAAATTATCGACAGCTGAAGAAAATGAGAACTCATTGAGGACATGGTACCTACCTCATTTTGGAGTGAGAAACCCAAGTAAGCCGGACAAGTTAAGGCTTGTTTTTGACGCGGCAGCCAAAGTAAACAACGTTTCTCTAAACAATTCTCTGCTTAAGGGTCCTGATGAACTGAAAGCAGTAGCTGTGGGCGGACATCAGAGAAATGTTTCATCAAGTAGTCATTCAAAGGGAAGGCCTTTGGAGAGAACACAGTGAAGAGCCGATCGGTGTTTGGAGTAAGCTGCTCGCCGTGCTCAGCCAACTACGTAAAAAACCTCAATGCCATGAGATATTTGCACATCCATCCCAGAGCTGCAAGTGCAATCTTCAATCGCCACTATGTTGATGATTATGTCGATAGCTTCGACACTGAAGAAGGCGGTTTCGAGCTACGAAATTTTGCGTCAAACTCAAAGGAAGTACGAAGAATATCTCAGGATCAACAGAATAAGTTGGTAGACATGAACATCGAAGCTTCAACAAAGAAGATACTTGGTATTTTTATTTATTTTATTTTATTTATTTTTTTTATTCTATTTCGTGAATGCTTAATAACTGTAAGATACAATATCTTATAATCTAGTCATAAGCTAAAGTTATCAGTAGAGCAAAAAATTAGTTAATTAATATTAATATCATTTCAAACAATATATGTATATAAAAAATTTCATACATTTAAATTTACAAATTTTCTGAATAGTATCTTTTTAAATCCGTTTTAATACTTCTAGTGTTTTGTATTTCTTTAATACGTCGTGGTATGTGTTGGGATTCGGCAGAAGACATTTTTAAGTTTCAGTTTCAGTTTCCTCGAGTCAATAAAGACAATATTGAAAATGACAAATGTCCTACCAAACCGGAATTTTTAAGCATTTTTGACCCATTCGGTATGGTCGCGAATGTCGTAATTTATTTGAAGTTGTTGCTACTCTCAGTCTGGGCACATTCTGTTGGATCTTAGATGGGACGAACGAATTCATTCCAGAAGAAGTTTTTAAGCAATGGAAGCAGTTGAAGGCCGAAATTCCGTCATTGGATCAATTTAGTATGCCGAGGTGCCATGATCCTCACTTGACGCTCGCAAAGGATATAGTTCTTCACACTTTTGTCAATGCCAGTGAAAAGGCATTTAGTGCAGTTTCCTTTCTTCGAGTTGAGTATTACAAAAGCAACCCACATTGGTTTTGTTGTTGGCCTGTTTTCTACTATGTCAAATAAGGCAAAAGCACGTTCGGCAGACGATATGTCTTTGTAAGGGTTGATTTTTTTATTTTGTCTTCATTCAGATTATTTTGTTGTTGCTTGAATGAAATTGGGGATGATGAGTAAGGGTTGTTTTATTTTATTTTTATTCATTCAGGAAATATTTTCTGGTGCTTGAATGCGATTGGGATGACTATGGTTCAATTTTGTTGCGTTTTTTTTTTCAATTTCACCGTATGGACATTTTTAGTCTCATTTAAGGATTCCACCTTCTGTCAAAGTTTTGTTGATCTTGCGGTTTTTTAATGCTTTATTTTATATGAGATTTATAAGGTATAAATTTCTTATTGCAATTAAATCATGGTGCAGATAAATAGTTACCTATGCACATATTTTTTCTAAACGTAGTGAATTTCTTAAAAATATATTCATCATATTTTGTATTTTATTGTTTTTCACAATTTTATTTGGATAGGTACTTACCTTTAGACATTATTGTTATATATTTTGATTGTTTTTGGTATGTTTTGACATAAAGATATAGGTAGTAATTAGAATAAAATAGGTAAGTAACTAAAGCCCACTTAACGGCTAGATTGCCAAAGCTCCCAAAAATGGGAAAAATTTTTTTTTTTAAATGTGCCTTAGCGGTAACAATTTTAATTTAAGTTTTTATTAGTATTAGTAAAATATGATTTGTGTTCAGCGGACGAACAGCGATAATTTTCTTTTTCATTGCAAATACTAGATAAGGATTGTAAAAGATTTTGTTGGAAACAGAATTCAGCAAAAATGTCTTCAAAACGTTTTGAAATGGTTCAAGATTTTGTTAATACATAAAAGTATTTATATACCTATTCAAGAGGTGATTTTTCTAAGATGAAATTCTTATTCCGTTGCGAATATCAAAACAGAACATGACTGTGTTTTTATTTTAGTACTTAAGACCTATAAGGTTCTGAACTCAAAATGAAACTATATTTGAAAGTGGGATAGGCAAGTCTCTTAAAAAAATTCATTATGTTAATAAAATATTAACGATAGATCTTTCTGTTCGAAAAATAATACAGCAAATAATATCATTGAAGAAATACAAATAGCAGTGACACGTAGTATGTAGATATCTTGAAAAGTTTCTAGGAGGTGGGAGATGAATTTGGTGTCCCGTGCAATACAGACTTGTATAACTACTAGTACAGTCATATGGTTGAAAAAAATAGAGGTTACTTGGAAAGTTTTCCGGGAGTTTTGAAAATTGGCAATTTTATAGATTTTGACGTGTTCTTTCAGAATTTCAACTTTGCCACCTCGTATCTTTGCCGCTCGCGCCACCATATTGGAAAAATGAGGACTAAAAGCAGTTTTTTGATAATAACTCCTTCCGACACATTTAAAAGTAAAAACACATACATACAAAATAAAACTAGAGAAAATTTCCTACAGTTTATATTAGAACCTTTTTTTCTAAAATCAATAGTTTCGGCACACGAGCGTCGCAAAGTGTAGTTTAACACACGTTTCGGCAGAAAAGCTAGTTTCCGCACCAACTTGAGGTAGAGTAAGCGGCGCGGGGGCACTTGCCCTCCCCTGGCTTTGAGCAACGAATTTTGTCTACCAACACCTTATCAGTTCTCCCAAGTAACATTTTTCCTCTCATAAGATGCCCAGAAAGCGCTACAAGATTTATTTTAGGGAGCTAAATGCACTCTTGAGGAGTTCTTCTAGATTCTTATAAGATTTTTAAAAGCCTTAAATGGCCTAGTTATGGGAGCCTCTTGATCCTATAGGAAAAGTTTTATTCTTCTTATGCGATTATAGACGCACGCCGCTTTGTAAATCTAGTACAGCTCCCTGAAATCTTCCTATGGGGGTGCGTCTCTTCCTACAGAAGTTGTTAAAAAGAGAACGAGTGTGTGTAAACTTAAGAAAAAACATATATCTTTCGCTTTTTTAATTTCTTTTAGAAGAAGGTAGACGAATAGTTTTTATGTGTGTTCGTGATTCTTTCATGTCAAAAAATAATGTGTTTTTTTGGTGCTAGTATTTATCTCACAAGTTAATTGACGTATTATATTTGCAAAAATCATGGCATATGTAGGCTAAATTCTTGGTGCAATTAAAATTGCATCTACTAATTTCCACATTTTGCTTCGAAAAATATCAACGCGCTTCCAAAATTATGCATATTTAAATAAGAAAAAGGGTTACCATTAATATTTTTTTAGATGCAAAAATCACTAAAGTATGTTTTTATACAATTCACAAAATGCGATCATTCATACCATATTTTTTTACAATTATTGTCATTATCGTGCTTTTATGACAAAAATTGGATCTAGAGGTGAACAAAATATGACACTTTTTCATTATTAAGATTTTCTGAAATCTTCCAATATATTTGTCATTAAAAACTGACAAAAACAACTGATTTTTAAAGATGCCATTTTACTTGTGTCGTGTTAATATACTGCTCTCACAAATTTTAAATAATGACATAACACAAAAAAGAATGTCCCCGCTCATTCTTCTCTAGTATAGTAGCTGTATACTAAGTTATACAAATCCATTTTGTATACAACTAATATCGACAGCAAATAAGAGAAAACAAGATGAATCAGTCAGAATGGAAAACAAAATAAGATAATTTATTTAGAATATTTTTTTTAAGCTACGGTAACCCTCAAAATATAATGAAAACATTTTGTTCATATCGCAACATGGCTGCTGTTGATTGATACTTTAACTCTTGTTTTAACATCTCTATGAGATATTTGGATGATGATGAAACGGAAAGCAACGCAGATAAATGTGTTTCGTTTGAAAGTTAAACGTCAAATTGTAGTCCCATTAGAGCATTTGAGCTCCCGTAAGAAGTGTCGCTCTCAGTAAATATAAATTTTCTCTGAGAGACAGTAGTTCTTATGGGAACTTAAATGCTCTTATGGGACTTAAATTTGACATTTAACTTTCAAACGAAACATATTTGTCTGTGGGGCGTTCCTTTTTATTGCAATTGCCAGCTATTATTAAGAAATTTAAATGTGAAAGCAAAAAGTCGATAGTTGTGTTAAATTAACATTTTGAAACAATGGAACAAATTTATAACCTAATAATTTTTCGAATAAAGTAACAATCAAAGCTAACTGGATATAGCTTGGTGTTATTTAAATCACTCCAAAGCTGATGACAGCCGATGCCGCAACAATATTAGATATACCATACAAATTATGGGATACTCAAGGTGATTTCCATTAGTACAATATAATAAGCTTGTTTCGATCAAATCTATCAAAATAATGCTTTTGAGATCGATTTTTCGGCAGATTGTTTCCTCTTTTTAATAACACTAATAATATTAACTACCATAAGTTTGAAATGTGTGCTTTTTGTTTAGTATATTTCGGTGCTGAAAATTGTTGTTATAATATTTATGATCAAATTCACTACTACCAGTTCTACAGCCCCGAAATTAGGTAAGCAAAGAGAACAAAACATCGACCAAAGAAACTTGCTCGCAACGAAAACAATCAAACTTTTCTTTGAAATCTAAAATTACATCTGCCACCACCAATCAAATAACCAATCCGATAGAAACATGAACAGAAGCAAGTTTTGTGAACAAAAAGAACGCACTGTACAATTCAACTATAACATCTGTTCGTTTGATATTCAAAGCTGGCGTCGTAGGTCCTATTAGAATCTTGAAAAAAAACTTATTTATGAATAGTCTCATTGAAGTATTATTATGGGATTATAAAGACTAAAAATAACGTTTAGAGTTTTAATTTCACAACGAGATACTTATGAGACTTAAATAGATTTAGATATAGGATTTAAGTACTTTCAAATTTAAAAAATGCTTAGCTCTTACAATAAAAATGCTATGAGACGAATTTGAGTTTCATAACAAGAGATTCATTCCTAAGTATATCAATAGGATATAAAAGAATCTTATGGGAGTTTTTTTCAGATGTGAAGAGCTTAAAACCCTTTACCGCATGAATTATTGTTTAAAGGGAAAAAAAAAAACGCTTAAAATTACTTCTTGGGGTTGTTTTAAGACGTCTTTTATTAAAAACTAAAAAAAACATTTTTGTTTAAATAAAAATTTCTACTAAATTTGTATATTTTTAACTCCGGGAGTTTGTTAGTTGGGCTTAATAGGGAATTTTGACTAATTGAACAGTTTTTTTCACGTCAATACGTTGAAGGTAAAAACAATGTCAACGTAGGAAGGTGTCAACGAAGGGAGAGAAGGGAAGAGACAGACCATAGTGAGCCGGGTTTTCAATGTATAGTACAAAATCTAGTATAATTTTTAAATTTTATAATTCAGTTTAAATTAAAGTAGTGATTTTAGAAAAAGAAAAAGTATGAAGGTTTTTATAATACAAATTCTATATACTACTGAAATACATCAGCCAAGTAGAAGACTTAGCACTATTTAATTGGACTTGTTGAATTATTGATTCAAAATAGCTTTTATCGGCCTTTAGTCCATAAAAATTGGCGTTTCGTCCCGGCGATCTCACTTGGACTCATCAGTTGACTAGTGAGTGCCTTGTCAATACGCAATTTTTATTAAGTTCAGTTCAACTTACATTAACTTTTTGACAAAAATCCAATGTGAACTATATCCAACAAGATTAAAATTCTTAATCATTAAGCTGGAAATTTTGCCCAGGGCCAGGCTTTGTTTTTATATGAAGGTTTTTATAATACAAATTCTATATACTACTGAAATACATCAGCCAAGTAGAAGACGTAGCACTATTTAATTGGACTTGTTGAATTATTGATTCAAAATAGCTTTTATCGGCCTTTAGTCCATAAAAATTGGCGTTTCGTCCCGGCGATCTCACTTGGACTCATCAGTTGACTAGTGAGTGCCTTGTCAATACGCAATTTTTATTAAGTTCAGTTCAACTTACATGAACTTTTTGACAAAAATCCAATGTGAACTATATCCAACAAGATTAAAATTCTTAATCATTAAGCTGGAAATTTTGCCCAGGGCCAGGCTTTGTTTTTATATGAAGGTTTTTATAATACAAATTCTATATACTACTGAAATACATCAGCCAAGTAGAAGACTTAGCATAAAAGCGATAAAAGCTATTTTGAATCAATAATTCAACAAGTCCAATTAAATAGTGCTAAGTCTTCTATTTGGCTGATGTATTTCAGTAGTATATAGAATTTGTATTATAAAAACCTTCATATAAAAACAAAGCCTGGCCCTGGGCAAAATTTCCAGCTTAATGACTAAGAATTTTAATCTTGTTGGATATAGTTCACATTGGATTTTTGTCAAAAAGTTCATGTAAGTTGAACTGAACTTAATAAAAATTGCGTATTGACAAGGCACTCACTAGTCAACTGATGAGTCCAAGTGAGATCGCCGGGACGAAACGCCAATTTTTATGGACTAAAGGCCGATAAAAGCTATTTTGAATCAATAATTCAACAAGTCCAATTAAATAGTGCTAAGTCTTCTACTTGGCTGATGTATTTCAGTAGTATATAGAATTTGTATTATAAAAACCTTCATATAAAAACAAAGCCTGGCCCTGGGCAAAATTTCCAGCTTAATGATTAAGAATTTTAATCTTGTTGGATATAGTTCACATTGGATTTTTGTCAAAAAGTTCATGTAAGTTGAACTGAACTTAATAAAAATTGCGTATTGACAAGGCACTCACTAGTCAACTGATGAGTCCAAGTGAGATCGCCGGGACGAAACGCCAATTTTTATGGACTAAAGGCCGATAAAAGCTATTTTGAATCGAAAAAGAAAAAGGTTATTACATCAATTGTAGGAAACTTTCTCTAGTTTTATTTTATTTGTATGTGTTTTAACTTTAAAATGTGTCGGAAAGGAGTAATTATCAAAAAACTGCTTTTAGCCCTGATTTTTCCCATATGGCGGCGCGAGCGGCAAGGATACGAGGTGGCAAAGTTGAAATTCTGAAAGAGCACGTCGAAATCTATAAAATTGCCATCTTTCAAAACTCCCGGAAAACTTTCCAGGTAAAATTACAAAATGACTGTAGTATTTAAAATTATTTAAATTTATTTTTAAATCAAGTGGAAAATGAAAATGAATAATTCGAGCTCATCGGTCAACTAGTGAGTAAACTATTTAGTTGCAAACAAATTGCATATTTGCATGTGCGCGAAATGGCGAAAAAGAAGCTAAGGTAACTATCTCATTAATTCAGAAACAACTCCACTTCTTAAAATGAAGTTCTTTCTCACTAAATAGTGTAATAAATTATTTCTCTGGGTGGGAATGGCCTCCTCTTTGAAAAGTGGATTAAATTCCCATTTGGAGCAAATTCCTTCAGAATACATGAGAAACACAATCGCTATTTATTTTTGTTTTGTGTTTTTATTAATTTATTTGGTTATATTCAATTAATTTTCAATTTGAATATTTTGCTAACAAAATTGAACTAGGTACCCTATGTTTCGAATATGTTTCCAATATTGTTTTTTCGTTCGTTACCAAGATCTTACATTGGCACTTGAACATAATAGAAGATAAGACCGTTCCAAATAAGAGGACAGTACCGCAATGGCATATGAAGATTAGAGGACCGTATCGCAATGGTCTATGAAGATTATTGGTGACGAGTGCAAAATACTTGTTTTGCTAAAACTGTTGCTTGATGGAATGCAATCAATTAAGCTTCGATTTTATAGCAACCATTAACACGGACGGATCGGAACATAAGGAAACCTGTTGTTGAAGTGAAAAATTTGTTTGTGCTGATTAGTTTTCAATAGACGGTTTGTAACATTTTGGAAATTTATCAAGTTTCTTTTGTTGAGACAATTTCTGATCAAAAATTTGTATACATGGGCTCAGCGGTGAACGAGATTTTTGTGCACTTTTATTTTAAGCAAAGAAGTGCAAACAAATAACATGCCTATTGTTTGTTGATATGTGAGTATGTTAATAAAAGAAATTCTTATTTAAAACAGCTTTGCTTATAAAGGTGCTGTTTATGCAGTGTCTAGGACCTATGATAGTGGCCATACTTTGGAAACCTAGAGTGTTTCAAAAGTAACGCAAAGCGGGTCTTCCCCTAGCCCTTATAAAATATGTATAGTTTTTTTTACAAATTGACAGACAATTTAGTTCATCTTTATATTTTATTTTTAATCAATTTAAACATTCGAAATTACAAAAAATCAAGTCTTAAGATAGCTATGCAAAAGGAAAATTATACTTACGTTGGCAATTCACCCACTGCAGATCCACTATGAGGTTAGAATTGAAATGATAAAAAAAAATATACTTGTTAATTTTGTTATCCGTTCAAAATAAAAAAAAAAACACGAGTAGTTGATTGGTTGATATGGTTAATGATGGGAGATATTTTTGGAACTACGGGATTTAGTTTTATTTGAAATACATAATTCACTTACTCTGGAGGACTTCCTCTTAAATTAAATGTCGTAAATACTACTTCAACACGCTGCCCGGGGCCTGCTAGGAAGATGTACAAACATTGTCGGGAATTATTTCTCGGATTTTGAACAAGGGGTGCTGAAAACGTGCCGTTCTGTGGGCCACCAACTCGTGACACGAACGTTTGGTCGCATTCTGAAAAATAAACAAAATGAATTTAATATAAGAATTTAATAACTGTTATTGTATCATAAGTATAGAAAAACAGTCAACTACAAAACTAAATATAAAATTTGTTATTTATTTATTTAGTATCAACCTATTTATAATACATTTAGATAATTATATATATTCTTAGCAACTATAAATTTTAATAATAAGAAAAGATATGTATTTGTTTTGAAAAAAATCATTTGCAACTAAATTTAATTATTGAATATCATAAGACATTCTATCGCAAATAGAAACAAGTATTGTATTCCAGTGTCCAGTGCAGTGAGTTATTTTAAAATCTAAAACAGACTTTTCAATTGAGATCGTCAATGCAACTAAGAAACCATAATAACAAAGCAAAATATTACAGAGTTTGTCGAGTCAACACAAATTTCAAAACTGCGTTTTATTTGGGTTTTGTATTGTATTCAGAAAACAGTTTATAATAACTGCTTGAACAAGAAAGTTCTTTATCTATAATATCGGCAAATTGGGAGATAAAATAAAAAAAAAAAATTAAACAGAAAAACACTGAAGGACAAAATTAAAGTACCTACATAAAATGTCCAATAAAATACTTTATTAAACTTGATAAAAACAACGGTTGCCGAGTTATTGACTTTTAAAGATTTTGATTTTTTTCTCTTCCTGTCTCAAAAACATCATTTCCCAATTTTTTCTCGTTCAAGGTTCTAGTTTTCGCTTCGATAAATATGTGTTTATGTATATTTATGTTATTTATATACATGTCCATACATATATGTATATATTACGCACATCCAGACATACTTATATGAATGCATTATTTATAGATACGGACGTAATGCAATAAATAAATAAATATATTAACTAAATTCAGTAAAACTAAAATTTGAAAATTAATCTTAACAATTCATAAATATCTGAATTTATTGAATAGCTTGAAATTAATCAGATTTACCTTTAGTTGTTGCCTTTTTTGGGTTTTTACCGTCATACAAAAATTAGTACCCCACCAATTGATGGGGATGTATGCCGAAATTCAGCTTTATAGGATTTTTTCCGTAACAAAATCCTAATTTTCTTGGGCTTTATTATTTCAGCTATATTTTCTTCTAAAGTTTTGATGTTTCATATATATATCCATGGACACAATTCGTGTCTTTTGGTGTTTCTATCATACCTATGAAATTTTTCTTTTATGACATGTCTATCATATTTGTACATGCTATATATATTTAAAGAATTAAAAAATTACGAAGATTTTTGATATATTTATCGTCGTAGAGGCGTATTTGCTATACAGTTTCCTCTTCTGTTGCAATGTTTTTGGCGAAATATGAACATTTACAAAACTTTATTCTTGTACCATAAAGGTTAAGTAGTTTTTGTTGAAAAATGTTGTTACTGAACAATCTAACTTTGTAAAAATACCTGTTGTCTTAAGTGTTATATAGGTTTTAAATATTTCTTCAAAGTTATCTTCATTCACGGTTTCAATCCCTACACTTAGTTAAAAATTCCTATACAAGGAAAACCACATAACCACGATGTGCGATCCAAAGTTTCAAAAAATCTCTTCTCTCGCTGTAATGCAAGATAAGGGAACCCTCCAAAGTGAAGAAGAGGAAAGTGTGTCATCAAGCTGAATGTGCAATTTCCATGATGCATATACGAATGTTTTCCTCAAAACAGCCCGCTGCATTCCAGAGGGAGAGAGACAAAAGGAAAACTTATTGCACCGGATTGTCATCGATGCTGGTAGCCAAAATGCCTACATTTGTGAAAATGTCGCCATGTAAAATTAAAATAGCAGTCCTTCCATTCGGGACAACCACGAATTATCCATAAAAAAACTCTTACAAAGGTGTTGATTCGTTTACGAAGCCAGTATACCATCGAACGTTTGCTTTGGTGGTACCACAAATATGTGTCGATCTTCTTGATGCTCCGAATGAAAAGTGCGTGTCTTATAATCCAATTTCAGACTGGCTGACAAGATTTTTTCAGAAAACGTGGCAGCAGAAGACGGGCTGAGCATGCTGACAGGCGCTGATTATTACTGGGACTTTGTCCCGTGGAGACTCTTTTCGGATGGAGGATCCAGGGACGTCATGAACATTCCACCTCATAAAACCCTGGTAATGGAGCAACCTTCTTCATTTCGAAGTTAATCTCAATGGAGGAGCAGCAGTGCGCAGAAAACTTATCGGCAATGTGGACGTTGGAATACAGGGCGAGGAGAAAGAAAGGGTTTCCTTGACAGAAACTTGCCCTCCCCTGGCTCTGGGCTACGACTTTTGTCTGCCAATATTTCATCAGTTCTTGTTAGGAAATTTTGAATTGTTGGTAATTTTTTGACTTTTTCGGTTAAATTCCATAAGAATCTGGACCTTGGTCGAATAAATACTTACATTTTATTGTTTTGTTCCCACCTCTTGTAGCCAATAAAAATAATTTACTGATCATAAAAATGGATTTAATTTTTCATTTCATGTTGAAAAATTGTTCACATAACACTTTCACTCTAAACTTATAAATCATAGGGAAAAATATTGGAAAATTGAGTTGGGTATGGAAAAGAATACAAGATTTGAACACAAATACATTTTAGTGATAAATGATGCAAACGAAGCGTCCAAAATCAGAAATGCTGTTGGACAGTTCTTTGCGAAGAAAATACATATATTCCCAGCATCCACCTGTTCCGTGAAACAAGATGGACAGCAAAATACAAAAGTCTACGAATACTTGTGGAAAAAGAATACATTCCTGAAGGGTCAACCCTGCCAACAAAATACACACCAACACCAAAGACTGCTGGACCGAAACCAATTACCATCTTTCAATATCAGGAAAGACAAAACAACCAAAAATAAGCTCTAAAGAAAATAAGAGAAAAGCAGGAGACAAAACCATTTAAACCAAAACGAAATCGAATCCCTGGAGGAAAGCAAGTAAGAGCACGAAAAGAAATTGCCGATCATCATCGTATTATCACCCTCACAACAGACAAAAAACAAAAAAACGAACTTATCAACAAGGTAAAAACACTGAAGAAACAATATTATGGGAAAAAGTCAGAGCAAACGGGAAACAGTGGTTAATAACAATAATATCCAAGAGCAAATTAACATGCCTACAATTCCAGAATCTGTGGTAATAGCCGCAGTTATTATCACCATCCTTTACGCTGCATATAAAATAAACAAATATTTTAAGAAGTATGTACATAAGCACAAGAATCAAATAACTAATGTATAAAAAAAGCTTCTATTATTAAATAACAAGAAAAAAATATATTTTTTAGTACTTTCACTTAGCTAAATGGAGGAATTAAAAAACAACTTAGAAACTATTCTCCTAAATATTAAGAAGAGTTCAGGTAGACCTTATAAATTTGATACAGTTAAAGCTAAAATTGAAGAAATAGAAAATCTAAAAGAAACTTTAAATAATTTAGAAGATAGCGCAGACAAAGAAACTAACAAAGCACTTGACTTAGAATTTGAAGGTATATATAATACTACTAAAAAGTTACTAGAAGACCAACTACAAGAACACACATTAGCTTTTGAAAAAGAAAAAGATATAAACAATAAAATGGCAGATTTTGATTTAGGAATGGCTATGAAAGCAATCCCAATGTTTTCAGGAAATTTCAAGGAGTTAGATAGCTTTCTTAAACTAGTTGAGATAATCAACAAGGGATTAAAAACTACTTGAAGACACAACACACAAAACATAAACAGACCAAACACACAAAACTTTAATCAAGTAGGCAAAGACCGTAAAAGATTCCAAAGAAACATGAATCAAAATCGATACAACAACAACATCCATAATCAAAACTATACCAGCAACAATAACTTCAACCGACATAATAACTGGGTCAGTAACCAAACCCAAAATGGTAAAAGAAACAATAACCAAAGGCATCATCAAAACCAATTCAGAAATACGAGACAGCAAATACGATTGCTACATAATGTACGACAAGAGGGAAACGAACATGGCTTGGAATACACAAATATTCCAGACAGCCAAAACTAAAAGTATATAGAATTTCGGATAGCAACACAAATTTTATTGTTGCAAAACATAAAAATAAAAATATGACATTTTTAATAGACACTGGTGCAGACATATGTATTTGCAAAATAACAAGTAAACTAGAGAATGAATAATATTACCCAGAAGAAAAATGCAAACTCACTGGTATAACCAATGAAGAAATACATTCCTTGGGAACACTCGATCTCAATCTCCAGTTATGTGAAGTAATCTATCCACATAAATTTCAATTAGTAGATGAAAAATTTCCTATCGAAACAGATGGTATTTTAGGTAGAGATTTTTTTACCAAATTTCTCTGCAAAATAGACTACGAAACATTTACGATATCATTAAGCGATGAAGAAAAAAACAATAACGTTGCCAATGCAATCATAACGTTTACATGCACTAAGAATCAAAATACCTGCAAGAACAGAAATGATTCAACCACTAAAACTTCATTTGACTCATGACACTCTTATTACAAATAAAGAAATAGCGCCAGGTGTGTTCATAAGTAACACAATAGTACCAAAAACTGGCATGGCACATATCAAATTGCTCAACACGAACGACAATGAATTAATCTTAAACGACGTTATTTTAGATACAGAACCACTTAAAGACTATGACATAATGATATACAAAAATGAAAACAAAAGCAATGACGATCGCTTTAAGAAAATAATAAAAAAAACCAGAAATCAATAAATTGCAAAGACTATCATACAAAAAATGAATTAATTGATATTTTTAGGAAACATCAAGAAATTTTTCACTTAGAAAACGAACCACTGACAACAAACAATTTTTATACCCAGAAAATTGAAACTTCCGATAAAACACCGACATTCATAAAAAACTATAGACTTCCCCATGCACATTTAGATGTCATATCCGAACAAGTTGAACAAATGTTCAAAGACGATATAATAGAACATTCAAAAAGCCCTTACGATGCACCTCTATTATTATTGCAAAAGAAAAATGTAGCCGACAAAAAGAAATGGAGAGTAGTATCAGACTAGTAGTAGTAGAAAGTTAAACGACAAAATAGTGAACGCCAAATTCCCCTTAACACGTTTAGAAAATGTGCTTGACAAATTAGGAAGAGCAAAATGGTTTTCAACGTTAGACATGACTAGTTCTTTTCACTAAATAGGACTTCACAAAGATTCAAGCCCACTTACGGCATTTTCCACCAACAATGGACACTACCAATTTAAAAGACTTCCATTTGGACCTAAAATTTCGCCCAACAGTTTTCAAAGAATGCTTACTATCGCTCTAGCTGGACTAGAATCTGAAGCCTTCTTATACGTAGACGACATAATAATCTACGGTTGCAGTCTCAAACACCACAACGAAAATCTAGTACGTGTCCTCGAACGACTCAAACAATAACCTTAAGCTGAATCCAGAAAAATGCAATTTTCTTTGCCCTGAAGTAATATATTTAGGTCATCTTATTACAAGTAATGGCGTCAAAACTGACCCTGCTAAACACAAAATGATTAAAGAATATCAAATACCAAAAAATGCAGATGATATTAGACGATTCATAGCCTTCTGCAATTATTACAGAAGATTTATACCAAATTTTGCCGATATTGCACACAGCCTTAACGCTCTTTTAAAGAAAAAAATCGATAGCACAATGGGATGAAATTATCATCATACATATACTTCTTGTCAAAGTTGAGAGTCTTAAAGAACTCTTTTTTGCCATAATAAGTGAATACCAACTATCCGGTGAAAATTTACCGGAAGCAAAATTAAAAAGCTTTTATTACAATAATAATAAAAAATGGGTCGCAGCCCATAGATCGAGATTAAATTTCATAAACAAAATTAAGGAAAGGAAAAAAATGAAACCGGACAAACAGAAGCAATGTGTGATCTCCCAACTACATCAAGGTCATCAAGAGGAAGGCCAAGGAAGTCACTCAATGAGTGCGCAACATTCACAAAAAAAAAACTAATTAATGCAACAGAGGAGATAAGTACTGAAAATCTCTCTGATGCTTAGTGATAAGATACCATAAAGACCATGAAAAGGCGAAGAGTGATATCATCAAGGCAATATCTACTGCAAGTCCACATCGAGTCAAAATAGTCAAAAGAGTCAAGGAAAGCATTCCTACTCCACAAAAGGATCCCATAAAATATATAAATAAGAATGCATTAGCTTTGTTTATGAATTTAGGTCTATCAAAAGAAAAGTATGAAATCCTGAGAACTTCGTTGAGGAAAGTATATGTAGATGTTCTGCCATCCTACAACACAATTACGGTAACCATAAAAGAAGCAGTTCAATGAAGAGGTTATAACCAGGATCGAAATAATACTTAATGTTTTAAATTGCAGGGAAGTAGTGAAACTCACACCAACTCTTCATAAAATTTTGGTTCATAGTCAAAATATCATCGAATGCCAATCTCTACCACTTGGAGAATTGTCAGAAGAAGCCCAGCAGTAAAAAAATAAAGACTACAAGAAATACGGATATCAAAACACGTGCAAAGTTTCAAGAATTTGGCAGAATGAAGACCTATTTAATATGCTAGCAATCTCATCCGATCCACTTGTATCTTCCTTAAGGCATGTAAGAAACCAAAAAGATCTGAAAGCACAATACCCACAGGAAATGATAAGTTTGTTACGCATTACGCCGGACTTAGATGACAGTTTCCAACATATTTAATGCTTATATAAAAAAAATCAATTAATACAAAAAAAAACAAAAACTAATTTGTATTATTTATTGTACTATTCATACTAGAAAGTCAGTTTTATTAGACTTGACCATTCTTTATTCCGTCAATTTCTTTTTTTGGACAACACTTTAAAGGTGCTACCACCAATTTGTTGACTTAATAAAATACTTTATAAATGAATAAATAGTACAATAAATAATAATAACAACTTAACAGTCTGGTCTGTTACCGATCTTCCTATCTCTCCCCCTTTGATACGTACTACGAATAGTAGTCTATCGAAGTAAGGTATGGAGAAAAATGGAGGCGGAACAAGACAGCATACTTTAAGGCGCTTAGAAAAATGCTGATGCTCCAAATGCATTTGATAAACAAAAACAACCCATTTTCGATATGTGACGTTAGTGGTCTCAAGCGGCGGAATGCGTTGTTCAAATTTTTTTTCCCCACTGTTTCACTCAAATTGGTTTGTTTTCTTTTTTCCCCACTGTTTCACTTAAATTACTCTCAAATTACTTCATAAATTGACTTTCGACCTTTTTAGAATTAAATACCAATTATGTTAATCACCTTTACTAAAACTTCTTATTTCACCAGCAGATTCTGAAACACCTTGTAATTTTTTTTTCTTTAAATTCACAAACTTTATAGCCTTGGAAATTTCCTTTAAGATAAAAAAATTTTCGGCGATATCTTTATTCATTTAAGAGATATGATTTTTGCAACCAAAAAAGTCAATACGGGCCACTGTGCGTGCGTCGTTGGTCCCTGGTCCCAGGGATCCGTCATCTTTGCGGGTGCTGGCTGCTCTTCTTAAGTTGTAATAATTACCTTGCGTTTTGGCGGCTCTCTGTAAATTTTGAGGGGTGTCGGTCGGTAGTTAGGGTTGTTTAGGGAGCCCTTCAAGAGTCGGTAAGGTTGTAAAGAAGCTCTTCTTGAGTTTGCGTAAGACGCCTACCTCCTAGGGGGCACAACTGATCCTGACTTTTAATTTTGGGGTTCTGAAGGGGTGCCAGTTCGTTGCCGCCTATGGACATCGAGAAGTTTAATTTCTTGAAGAGGCGCATGGCGGGTACAACGGGGTCGGTAAACTTTTTCAAGAATGTCATCTTCCCCTGGATCTGCTGATCCAATAGGATTATGAACACACTGTAGTGTTCTATACTTTGTATTGGGGTACCATTTGCTATATATGTATGGAATGCTGATGATAATGCATCGGAATTTGTATTCTTTTGAGTAGTAGTAATGTTTATAAAGGACCTGGTAGCACCGGTATCTTTAAGAGCGGTGAAGCTGTGACCGTAAATGTTAATGGACTGGAAACACCAGGGATCTGTCAATATCTTGGGCGTTGCTAATGGTTCGGAGGTTATCTGTTCGGATATACCTTCTTCGCTTGGTACGGGTGCTTTATTGCTCATACTGGCGGCTACCGATTCCAGGGCCTTGGTTGTGTTTGCCTCCGCTGTTGTATATAATTTCGGCTCTTGTGGCCTTTGGAGTTTCATCCTCCGTCTCATTTGGCGGTTCCTCACTGACAAAACTGGCTGGGTATCACATTCAACATGGCAGCTCTACTCGTTTGTGGATGGCAGGGACAATCCCTAGTCATTCGCCCGTCTTCACCACAAAAGGAGCAGAACATCCGAAAAGGTCGGCGGCAATTTGTCTTATAATGCCGCCGCTGCTTGCAATTCCAACAGTGGGTCATACGGTCATATTGGTCTGATGGTGGTGGCGCAGGGTTACGGTCGTTTGGGAAACGAGGTTGAGGTGTCCTTGGAGTTGAAGACTAGATTATTATATCAAAGGTTTATTATTTCCAAATTTACAACTGTTTAGTCTTACAGATAGCTTAGAATTAAATTCTTTTTATTGACATTTGTATTTAATATTTTTTACTTTGAAAAATAAAATTGATTAATATAATTAATATTCAACAAGTGAGAAATGAACAGGTAAATAATAATTATCTACAACTCGTCCATCCTGACATATGATCGTCCCGATCATTCAAATTTATAATAATTAATAACAAATTTCTATATACAATTTTAAAGATCCATAAAATTTTAATTAACATTACACAAATTTTATATTAATTTACCAAACAAAACGGAATGCATAAGGCATGTTGCTTTCCTTACTCAGAATCCGAGTCCAAACCATGAACGTCGCGCCAATCAACCCACTTTCGCATGCGAGAGGCCTCGATAATACCATCATATGCTAGTTGTGTCAATTGACAATTTTCTATGTCTCTAACCACATATCGGTCATTCGGAAGCACCTTATGTATTTTATATGGACCCTTAAATTTCGGGAAAAACTTTTTATTCGTTCCAATAGTAGTATCAACATTCCGTATAATAACAACATCTCCTTCTGAAAATACAATCGGGAGACGGAAATTCTTTGCAATCATGTCAGAATTACGTTTCTGTGAACGTTCAATACACTTAGAAGCATTCATACGCATTTGATCAAGATCTCGATTATTTGATTCAAATTTGTCATCTAAGTATTCAGTAAGGACATCAAGTTCTATTCCTCTTTGTTGTTCACCACACAACAATTTAAATGGTATCTGTCCAGTGGCTAAATGAACGGAATTATTCATCTTGGCAACGGAAAAACACACTTCCAAACGATACACGTTAGAAACACTACACATAATCAATAACAAGAACAACATGAGCCGTAAACAAGGCACACAAAACATCTCAGCAGTTTACTGCTCCTTAGTTTCCAACAGTAAATCCAAAACTTGATTGTACTCATTGGACTAAACTTCATCTGAAGTGTTTAATAACTAATTTGCTCTTAAATTATTCAAGTTTAAATTATTGAATATTTCCAAATATTGTTTTTTTTTTTTTTTATATACATAATTGTTTAAAACTTTAATGTAAGTGTATACCACGTCCGCCCTAAATACATTGACACTTTTATGTAATTACTTCTCTTTTTTTACAAATAAAGATCGCCTGAAGAAGACGGCAACCACCGTCGAAACGTTGGGAAAAAGTAAATGAATTAATTTTTCATTTTCGTCATCAAAACGACCAACAAAGCCGATGAGAATTATCTTTATCTATTCTCAGATACACATCTAACAATCAACTTGGTCAACAAAATTCACTAAAAAAAGGAATTATTCATAGCAAACTCAACTCTCGTAAGCATTTTTGTCCAGTCAGAGTGTTGTATGGGTTCAGATATTTTTGCTAACATTGATTTCAATACTCGATTTACTCGCTTTACTTGACCATTTGCCTGTGCTGAACCAGTAGCAATTTTAACATGTTCAATGTTATTCTTAATAAGATAGGCGGTGAATTCTAAAGACGTAAAACAAGTTCGCCTATCGCTTAAGATTCGTCTAGGCCAACTAAAATATTCAAAATATTTGTCAAGAGATGCACAAACTTCTTTGGAACTTGTACAATTTACTGCATATAATTTAACATACTTTGTAAATGCATCTACCACTACTAAAATGTGTTTTCGTTTAGAACGAATACAAGGAAGAGGGCCAAAGTGATCAATATGAACGGTATCAAACGGAATTGGTTTCTTTGGAATAGAATGAAGTGTTCGATTTCTACATTGAACCGGAATAGCGTACATAATACACTTAAGACAGTTCTGAATAAAGTGTTCGATCTTTTCTCTCATCTTCGGAAACCAATACTGAATTCTTATTTGATCGATAGATTTATCAATTCCTAAATGACACATTTTTTCATGTGAGGAACGAATTACATTATTTTCCATTTCACTCGGAACATACAAAAGTAATCTATCAGCATCGTTCTTCCTATACACCAGACCATTTTCAAGAACGAAATTTGGTACTGAAGCAACACCCAACCGGTTTCTTAACTGAACAATAGTTTCATCCCTATTTTTGGTAAGGTGCAACTGTAAATCAATGTCACTGGAATCAATAACGGAGATTATTTGTTCATGTTTTTCATTTGTTTGTATGGAAATTGGATAGTGCCGACTTAATGCATCTACATTTCCCATCAACGTACCACTTCTATGACGAATTGAATAATCGTATTGTTCCAATTTCAGTGCCCATCGAGCTATGCGCGGAACTCATTTCTGCTTTTCCAAAGTTAATGCCAAAGAATCACAATCAGTGATAATCTGGAATTGAATACCATCCAAATAATTATGAAATTTTTCTACAGAGTAAATTATCGCCAAAGTTTCTAATTCATAACCATGAAATTTATATTCACACCCAGTAGTTGCCTTTGAAAAATATGCAACTGGATAAAATTTACCATCATCCTGTCGCTGCAACAGAATACCACCATATGCAAGTGCACTGGCATCACAATGTAACTCCGTCTCTCTTTCTGGGTTGAATATGGCCAACAAAGGACTCGTAACTAATTTGTTGCACAGAAACTTAAAGGTTTCAATACAATTCTTGTCAAAACTGAACGGAACATTTGGCTTCATCAAATCTCTTAAGGGTTTTGCAATGGCTGAAAGGGACGGAATAAATCGTCTGAAATACGAAAACAACCCCAAACACTTTTGTAAATCTTTAACGTTTTTCGGAATTGGAAGGTGCTTAATAGCAGTTAAATGATGATAATTTGGCCGGATGCCTTTTGTATTAACAGTAAACTCCAGATATTCAATTTCTTCATAGCAAAATTTACACTAACTTGGTTTGATCTCAAGTCGGAATTCAGCCATACGCCGTAAAACCCGTTCAAGCAGTGCAATATGTTAATCAATAGTCACAGTGGCTAATGTAATAATTATCATCAAAATAAACCACTACAGAACCTTCATCAATAAATTGACGTAAAACAAATATCATAAATCTCTGAAAATAAGCAGGCCCCTTTTTAATGCCAAATGGTAACCTCGTATATTCATAATGACTAGGGCTAGGATTTTCATGCACTTAAAAATGCAAAATATGCGCTTAAAATATGCTCTTAAAAATGTAAAATTTGCACCTAAAATATGCATTTAAAACCATTTCTCTTGCGAACCATTTGTATGGAAAAAAAAATTATTTTAATAAAAACAGAAAAATAAATTGGGATTATTGTGCTTGCTAAGCGGAATATCAGCTGCAACAAATGCCTCACATAAATCCATATTAAAATTTGTATTTTGTTCTAAACGAAAAGAGTTTTGCTAGATTGTTTTCCCAGTGCCGTATGTTTAATAGATTTCAGGTCTTGGTCAATTTGAAATTTTTTCTCGGAGGAGAAACCTTTGTGACACAATTTTACAAAAATTAATTGTTTCATCGATTGTTAAAGTGTGCGAGTTGTCCGAAACATATTTTTTCAGATTTGCATTTACAGACGGCTTCGCTTTCGGCATTGTTTCTGAATTAACTACAGATCTCAAATTAATCGCTTGATTAAATAATTGAATTACTTACAATTTCACTTTACAGCAAATCCCTAATTTAACACAAACTTTTATCTAAAAAAACAATACAAAAATTAAAAAACGATCATCGACATGAAAGTAAATCCAGAAACTAGAACTAGAATAGAACAAAGAAAACTCAAAACATAGATAGACCACAAAATTACCTCTTCCAAGTTACTCACACAGAAACAAATTGAAACCAAAACTGAAAAACATTACGATTTGGGAGAGTGTATAATATATCTTTATGTAAACTTGCAACTTCTTGCTACTTTTGGCTACTTGTCAAACATTTGTATGGGATTTGACAGCAAGTTATGCTACGTCGTACGACGTTTCTAGTTACCAAACAGACATAATATGTGAATACAAATGTGACCAAAAACAACTGCTGTCATATATAGGGCGTTTTTCTTTTTTAGTTCAGAGCAGAGCCTGAACTGTCAAAAAAAAATCGTGTTTCTTTTTTAGCTCAGAGAATTCACAGCTCCAATTTTGTGTTTCTTTTTTCGCTCTGAGCATGTTCAGAGCAAGTTCATAGCGCGCTCTATGAGCTCAGAATAATTTGATAGAGCAGACGGAGTTGGATAGCTGAACACTAATTTGACAAGTGGAAAAAGAAGGAAGGAAGAACTTTCAGAGCAGAGCACGCTCAGAGTATGTTCAGAGTGTTCTGAGCTCTACTCTGAACTAAAAAAGAAAAACGCCCATACGCAACTTAAACTAAGTCCGCATTTACATTGCCCGATTTTTCCAATGCCGATTTTTCTTTGTTGTTGTAATCGTGTGAGATTTCGAGGGACAGCCAACATGTTACACAAGATTTTTCCATTCTCTCTCACACGATTACAACAACAACAGAAAATCGGCTTTCAACGTAAACGCCGACTAACTCGTATGCATGTGTAAAATGGAATACTGTAATATGAACGAAAGCTGTCGTGGAAGTTGTCCACAGAAACTGATTAAAGTATAAATTTAAAGGCACGTGTGCATTTTTTACGTCAGGATTATTTTGTTTTTCGAAAATATGCACAAATATGCATTTATTATTGAAAATATGCAATTAAAAGTAAAATATGCATTTATAATAAAATATGCAAAAATATGCACTAACGATTAAATGCCATTTTAAAGCAAATTGATTGATTCGTGTTTGTATTTTATTCCTGTGTTTCTAAAGTTTCTCAAAAAAAAAGAGGCATTTGCATGAAAATCCTAGCCCTAATAATGACCATCAGGGGTAACAAAGGCGGTGAATTGTATTGAATCTACATCAATCGGAATATGATGGAAACCATTCCTTAGATCAAGGATAGTAAAATATTTTTTTCCATCCAATTTTCCCAAACAATCGTCTATCACTGGGATAGGAAAACTATCACGGACCAGAAATTTATTAATTGGTCGATAATCAACACATAATGGTTTTTCATTATTTTTTTTATTGGACTAAAACTAATGGGAATGCGTAAGGTAATTCACTTGGTCTAATAATTCCCCTTTCTAATAACTCTTTTAGTTGTTTATCAACAATTTGCTTATCAGAAAAAGATAGTCTTCATCGAAAAATTATGCTTAATAGTCGGAATGTTGTCAAGATCTAAATATTCGGAACGAATAATATTCTGTATTTTTTGTTTATATTCGGAACTTAATTTTGGATTTATGTCGTATATATCATCATTTTTTGCAATAATATCTATTGCAAATATACAAGGTAATGAATGACTTTCAATGTGGCCAAGTTCATTACATGAAGCAATAATCGTGTGAGGCAACAGACTACACAACGAACAAGGCTGTGAAATATCAGAATAGTTTTCGTTCAATGATTTGTACACACAATGTAACACTTGATTAGCAATTTTTATTTTATTTTCATCTGAATTTACATTAATTTCGATTTTTGGTTTCTGGATAGTATTTGGAACATAACACAGTTTTATTTGAAAAGATCGGAGAAAATTGCGACCTAACAGCACTGGATAAGGAACACAAGTATCCGGAACAATATACATTTGTATATTTTTAACAATACTATTGAATTTAATTTTAGCATGAAAAATTCCAAAAGTGCAAACTGGTGAATTCCCTACTCCGTAGTAGTCAGTTGCTCTTGAAGCTCCATATTGCACTCCCTTTGGAATTTCGGAATGCTTAATTAAACTAATCGGACTGCCGGTATCGAAAAGAGAAACATATGTGTTGCAATGCGGAACAGAATCATAAGTAGGAAAAGCAACACTTACAGTATTTATTTCTTTGAAACTCTTGACAGCGGAATCGTCATCAGAATGGGAATGGTTTTGATTCATAGAGTGGGAACAGAATTCGTCAATTAATGCTAGACTACCAGAGTTTTTTGAGGGTAGTTGAACCACATCTGAAACAGGATCCTTTTGCACCTTTCGGAAGTGGTCATGAGGTAGAAAAATATCCAGTACCAGAGCAATTATAACAAAGAACGAGCTTCTTTTCGGACTCACCAGCGGAAAACTTAATTTTTGGTTTTGTTCCCGTTTGATGCTGTGTAGATGGAGCTGAACAGGAAGCGGAATTAGTTGATCTGTAATGTGGGAAACTTAGTTCTCGTAGTTGAGCATAACGGTGAGAAAATTGCTTCAATTCGGCAATTGTACGTGCTGGATACAATATTGCAATGTTGGCAGAACGATCGTGGAATCCATCGATGATAAACTGAATAGTTTGCTTCTCGTCAATCTCAGCACGTGATGCCAGCTCTTGCATTTTCAAAATGTAGCCCATAATTGAGGTTTTAGCGGAATCGTAGCAGGTCTTTCGCATTTTGTCAATAATTTCCGAAATTGAATAATTGTGCCCGAAATTGGCTAAGAAATTATTTCGGAAATCTTCGTAAGTAGTTGATTCATCGATTTGTAAAAAGATTTCAGCAGCAGAATCAGCTTTCATCAATCTACGAATAGACTGCAATCGGAATACAAAATTACCTTGAACTGAATCACATGCTCGTTCAAAAGTATCAATCCACTTTTTGGCATCGTATGAGTCGTCCCCAGAAAATAACGGAATAGAATGCTTAATGTCCTGAAAAGTAGGTTGAATCCAATTCGATTGAGAATTTGTTACATTCCCTTCTAATTGTGCTAACTCACGTCGTAGCTCAATCAGTTTCAATTTTTTTCCAGCATCTGGATTTCTGCGTCCATCTCAGTTTCATTTTCAAGTATAGGTTCTTGGTTTTGGTGAGCCTGCGGAATATCGGAACTTTTGTTGCCATGAGATTTCTCAAGATTTTAAGCCTGGGTAGGTTGGGCGGAATGTGCTGCATAAAGTTCACGCAATTGAGCGACCTTTGCATCTGCTGCAAATTCAATACAGCGCTCAGTAAGCCAAGCTACCAATTCTTCTTTCTTCATCTGCGATGGCGACATATTGATCCAGAATATTATTTTGCAAAAAAGGAATTCAAATTTGAGTTTGATTTTGTGTTATCCTTTTAGGGCTGACCCACTTCTGAAGTTGAAGACTAGATTTTTATATCAAAGGTTTATTATTTCCAAATTTACAACTGTTTAGTCTTACAGATAGCTTAGAATTAATTTAATTTTATTGACATTTGTATTTAATATTTTTTACTTTAAAAAATAAAATTGATTAATATAATTAATATTCAACAAGTGGGAACTGAACAGGTAAATATTAATTATCTACAACTTGGGTAGGTCCTCTGAGTTGGTCTAGCTGGAGCTGCCGGGCCCTACTAACAAACTATACTATATATACATACTTAAGAATTAATCTCCTGTTATGAAACTCAAATTCGTAAGAGCTAAGCATTTTTTTTTAAATTTGAAAGTACCTGCTTAAATCTTATATCTAAATCTACTTAAGTCAAATAAGTATCTCGTTATGAAATTAAAACTCTAAACGTCCTTTTTTTTTAGTCTTTATAATCCCATAATAACACATCAATAAGACTGTTCATAAATAAGTTTTTTTCAAAGACTCGTATAGGAGCTACGACGACAGTATTAAATGTCAAACGAACATCTGTTTTAGTTGAATTGAACAGCGCGTTCTTTTTGTTCACAAAACTTGCTTCTGTTCATGTTTCTATCGGATTAGCTATTTGATAGGAGGTGACACTAGTTGTTTTAGATTTCGATCAAAAGTTTGATTGTTTTCGTGTAGAGCAAATTTCTTCGGTCGTTTTTTCTTCTCTTTGTTTTGATGTACCTTATTTCGGGACTGTGGAACTGGTAATAATGAATTTGATCATACATTTTATAACAACAATTTACACCACCAAAATATAATAAACAAAAAGCAAACATCTCAAACTGGCGGCAGTTTATATTATATAATTGGTGTTATTAAAAAGATAAATAAATCTCCCGTTTTTTTAGAAAAAAATTGTTTCAAATCGTTATTTTAACAAAAAATTATCGAAAAAAACCTGACTCGTTGTACTAATGGAAAAAAACATGAGTATTGCATAATGTTTACGGTTTCTTATATTGTTGCTGCATCTGCATCTGCAATCTTAATAGTAAAAAAGAGACTGACAACGCGTCATATTTTCTGCCACTTTAGATCTAATTCTTTTCATAAGAGAATGAAAACGACCATAATTAAAAACAAACAAGGTATGAATGATCGCATTTTGTGAATTGTATAAAAACAGGCTTAGTGATTTTTGCATCCAAACAAATATTAATGGTAATCCTCTTTCTTATTATAATTAAAAACAAAATAATTTAAATATGCATAATTTTGGAAGCGCGTGGTTATTTTTCGAAGCAAGATGTGAAAATTAGTAGATGCAATATTAATTGCAACAAGAATTCAGCCTACATATGCCATGATTTTTGTAAATATAATACGTCAATTAACTTGTGAGATAAATACTAGCCCCAAAAAACACATTATTTTTTGACATGAGAGAATCACGAACACATATAAGACCTATTCGCCTACCTTCTTCTAAAAGAAATATAAGATGCGAAAGATATTATATTCATCTATTCGTTCTCTTTTTAACAACTTCTGTTGTTACTTCTTCTCATATGAAGAGTTCAGAGAGCTTTACTAGATTTAAAAAGTGGGTCTATATTCGCATAAGAAGAATAAAACTCTTGCTATAGGAACAAGAGGCTCCCATAACTAGGCCATTTAAAGCTTTTAACAATAAGAATCTATAAGAACTCCTGAAGAGTGCATTTAGCTCCCTAAATAAGTCTAGTAAGACTTTAGAAGCATCTTATGAGAGGAAAAATGTTACTTGGGGCCCAGCGCCGTATCCAGGATTTCGTTTTGTAGGGGGCTGGCTTCTAAGTCTTACGAACAATTCTTTGAACAACAAATAAAAACTATAGATTCCAATAATTCATAGATTTTTATTAGTTTTTAAATAAATGTATTTTAAGTCCATAACGTACCTACATATTAAAATTATTTTTGTATACCTACACGTTTTTTACAGCAGAAAAAGTCTTGATTTTTTTTATATGAGACCAATATCCTCATCTGGATCAACATCAATACACAAATGAACAGATATCAAAGCAAGTCAGTAATCTTGCATTGCTCATATCGTTTCGGGACACTGTTTTAATCGGTGAAAAAATTCTTTCAACACGCTGTTGGGACTGGAAGTTTGACCAAAACCTTGAGCAAGAAGTTAATACCTCTTAAGTAAGTTTTGTCAAATATATTAAGCAATTTCAAAACTTTGGTAGAAGGATCACTCGACGATATTTTTGCTTTTTGTTTTGCTCTCTGGTGTGGTTTTTATGATATTTTGGAAAATTATTTTGCCAGCGATGGCTTGCACAGTGAACAAACCAATCGTTTGGATACTGTTGTCTAATTCTGCTTTATACTCCACTTAAGTGACCTGCCGTATTTGCGGCTGCGTCAATGCCTTGGCGAATACAATTGCTCATATATATCAAGATGTAGTTCTTCACATCGCTGAAGTACGGTTTTGGTCAGGTTTCTAGTAGTATGGTCATCAACGAGAACAAAACCTAAAAAACTTCCCGAAGAATACAACTTTTTGGGTCTGTTAAACAATAAACAGTCGACATATCGAAGACATATGGAAAGTTGTTCAGTGCCAGAAACATCCAATTGTTTCGTCAGTGAGGATGTTGGAACTACTTGAATGTATAGCCTGTTTATTGCATATTTCGGTTGTGACAATATCAGAACATGTCTCCAGGATTTCATTTTGTATAGCTGAGCTCAAAAAACCTGTTTTTAGAGCTGGTAATGACGTGATTCTTTAAATTATTGTCCCCAGATTCAATTCTGAACTGCAGGATAGCCCTTAGTTTTCCATTTATTGTTTGTGGGTCGAGTAAGTAATAATCGTCACCTCCTGTTATGCACAAAATAAAATAGTCTGAATAATAAGTTTTATTACTGCTCTATTTTCAGCTACTGCTTTTTCATTGGGTTAGCAGCATGTTTTTTGTTTTCCAGCAGCAACGTCTTCCAGTCACCCATATCATTATTTCTATTCATTTGTGGTTTTTATTATTCTGGATCATATAATTTTTGTTGTATTTATCTGCAATATTTTGGCTTCTTCTTCTCAATATAAACGAATATTAATAATTGAAGTCCTTAACTGATCCAAAATCAAATCAACTATACCTAGATAGTTTTTTTTATTTTTCTAGATTTGAATTGATATTAAAAATATTTAGTTTTTATTAAATTTGTTTAGATAAAAATCATTTCGGGACGGGCTTCAGCCCCTCAAGCCCTCCCCCTGGCAACGTGCCTGTTGGGGGGTCTTGTTTTGGCTTTCTCTCTGGATGTATTGGAATTTCTCTGCGAGCCCGTTCAATTCTTCCAAGATTCTGAAATCGTTACGCCAGATATAAAGATGATCATAAATTCGGTCGATGCTCTCATTGATTCGCATCGTGGGGTGTTGATGGATCAAATACTGAGTTGCTTGGATGAAATCTTTAGCCTTGCACTCCAGGGCATCGTCTCTTTTTGGCGATTTCATCTTCTAGCTTGTTTATGAATCGGACCGCCAGGAAATGCTCTAAGAACGCTTTGACCAAATCTGGCCAAGCCTTATACCCGTCTCGATTTATTTGGAACCACTACAGCGCAGTTCCTCTGAATATTTCTGGAAGCATACGTATCATTTCGTTGGGTAGGATTTTGTAGCACTCGGTTAGTTCTTCGATTCCCTTTATAAATTCCAGTGCGTTGCCAGACGTATCTAATTTGAGTCCCCATTTTCTGACTATATTCATCGCCTCTGCCTCTCGGCTAGGTGGCGATTTACTCGCAGGTGGTTATGAAGTGGTTGATTCATTTATGTCTTGTGGCCCTTGGCTGTTGTCAAGGCCAAGATCCTGCGGATAATAGAACTTCCTATATTCCGGCAACTTTGTTAATCGGTCGAACTTAGATGTGGCCGGATATGCTATCCGTTCCATAAGCTCACTTTTGTTGTGAAGGTATATCGATCCTATGCTAGCGAATATGTTAAAACTTTCTTCGGTGTCGGACATTTTGGGTTGGTATTTCTGTTTCGGTTCGGTTAGTTCGATATAGATATAGATCGATTCGGTATTTTTCGGATTTTATTTTCGTAACACGTGGGATTTTATTACGGGGTGTTCGGTATGATGCGGATATGTTGTTTCGGTTAAAACGTTTTGTGCCTCGTGGGATTTTGTTTCGGTGCGCTTCGGCATAGGTCGGTTCGGTATTTCTGGATTTTTTTTTTAATTAATTACGGTTCGATATGATGCGGTATAGATCGGTTTGTTTTTTTTTTTGTACCTTGAAAATGAAGGCTTAATTTGGGTCTAGTTTAAGCATAAAGAGATTATTTGGAATGGACCTTAAAGGTCCCTGCTCGGGCGCCAATTTGTGATGTACTTTGTTGTCTAAGACTGAGGTTTCACTCGTCGATCTCCAGGGTACTAACTAAAGTAAGTAGAGAAGCTTTAGTTTAAAGGTCTTTTATTTGTTTCTCTCAACTCTCTTTATGGTTTTGTTTAACAATATTTTACATTTAATTTTAAACTAGGCGGAATTCGGGTCTGGTCTGCTGGTATATGTTGCTCGCCCTTGTTAGCAGTTAGCAGCTTCGTTGATCTTCTATAGTCTCCACTGGCCATCCTCTGATCTTGCAGCTATCAACGGTTCTTACCGGCTATCAACGGCTTTCGCCGGCTATCACAGTTTTCTGGTTATCAACGGCTATCAGCGGCTTTCGCCAGCTATCACAGCTTTCACTGGCAATCAACGGTTTGCACCGGCTATCAAATTTCTTCAAAAACTCCTTACCTCTGGTGGGGGGTAGTCTAGGAACAATTACCTTTTTTGTTTATTACGAGTCCCGTTTATTTGATTTCGGCTGCTCGGCACTTGTTGGGTTGCTTGGGAAAAGGGAAAGGGGAATGGCTGGTTTGCTTATCTATGTCGTATTACACCATTGAGCTTCCTCGATCGTTGTCTAATGATCATTTGCTTTCGTATATTCACCACCGCATTGTATTTGTTGTGGTGAAATTACTCGTGCAGGTCGAGGTGTTTCCTTATTCTTTTAATTTAGTGGCTGATGGGCCCTTGTGATGCATGCATGCTTGGATGCTCTTATTGATGTGGGCATGCCGGTTCGCCGGGGGGGGGGGAGGTTGAAGTGTTATACGGTTTTCACACCGAACCGAAATCTCGGATTTCGGCAACAAGATTACTAAATCTCGTTGAATCTATCACACCACACATAAACTAGATTTTGTTTCACATTTCAAACGAATCGCAGTGTTGATAGAAACACCGAAAAAGAAAATCCATTGCAATTAGAGACAAAAGTCCCAAACAAATTGTACACATTTGATTTTCTCTCTATTCTTCTTTTGAAAACCCCACAAAACAGAATGAAATTCCACTACCTGAGTACACTACACTCAAAAGATGTAATAAACTCTCTTATCATTGACTCTTTTTTTGTGACTGAACTTTTATACTGAAGAGAAAAATGAGTAATTAATTGTGTTTGTTTAACATTCATACTGTTCCAAGAAGATTTTGAGAAGATTTCGCAGTAATCTACTAGATTATGAAGGGAGACTGACACAACTGAGAAAACCAAAACTACGAAAGACTAAACTTCCCAGTACAAAACTGCGCAGTACAAAACTAATAATGAACACAACTGTGCAGTACAGAACTTCTAACGACCAAAACTACTCGCGACACAACTACGAAAAAGGCGGATGCTATATTATCGCTTGGTTTTTGGATTGGCAACAGTTGACCGTAGTATGTGTGCGCTAGGCGATGGGTTTTAAAAAGAGGAATATAGCAAGGCTGAACGGGTGTGTTGACACGTGTTATAGCTGAGGCAGAATTATGAACAAAAAAAATATTTTCAGCACAGGGTGTCTCCAAAAAATGTCACTTTATTATTCTTTGAGCGATTTCGATGAAATTGACACGGGTTATAGCTGAGGCAGAATGATGAACAAAAAAAATATTTTCAGCACAGGGTGTCTCCAAAAAATGTCACTTTCTTATTTTATGAGCGATTTCGATGAAATTGACATAGAATATAGCTGAATAAATGTGCCTTTTTACCGATATAAATCAATTTTATTAATTTAATTATGTTCTATTTGCGAATATCGATATTATTTACAAGAATTCTTCTTCTGTACGCAGACTTTTGTGGATCACTGTACATTATATCGGGTTTTTCAATAAGAGCGCTACAAAAGTTTTTTTTTAAATAAAACAAAAACGGTTTTGGATATCAATGAAATTCTTTATTCCTGTGAAAGTACGTTTGATGCCATTATGTATGGAACTCGATTTCTTTTGCATAGCCACCACGCTTACAGACGTCCAGACGCTGAACCCAATTTTCGACAGTTTTCAAGCATAAATCGGCCGATACTGCTGCAATTTTACGTTCGATATTCGTACGAAGTTCATCAATCGTTGCTGGCTTGTTGGCATAGACCATAGACTTGACGTGGCCCCACAGGCAATAGTCTAACTGCGTCAAATCGCACCACCAAGGAGGCCAAGCGACTGGACCATTTCGTGAGATAACACGTTCTCCAAACTTGGTTTCCAACCGTCCTGTTGGAACTACATGTCCTCCAAGTCCATATCATCCAATTGGGGCCAAAAATATTCGGTTATCATTGAACGGTAGCGATTCCCATTCACAGTAACGTGCCGGTCTTGATCATCACGGAAGAAGTACGGCCCAATGACGCCGCCGGCCCATAAACCACACCAAACCGTAATTTTTTCGGGATGCAATGATGACTCATGGAGTTTGTGTGGATTGCTGCCTGACCAATACCGCATATTTTGTTTATTGACGAAGCCATTCAGCCAGAAATGAGCCTCATCGCTGAAGATGATTTTTCGATGAAAATCCGAATCATTTTCAAGTTGTTGCTCAGCCCAATTCACGAACATACGACGCTTCTGGTGGTCAAGCGGCTTCAGTTCTTGCGTCAATTTAATCTTGTTAGGATGTAGCCCAAGATCTTTTTGCAAAATTCGCCACAACGACGTCATAGAGATGCCCAACGCTTGAGAACGACGTTTGAGAGACACATTTCGGATTTCTGCAACTGAAGCCTCAGAGGCAGCAATATTCTCGACTCTACGGGCACTTCTTTGTCTCACTGGCACGGGAACATTTTGTACTGTGCCTGTGGATTCAAATGTTTCTACTAGACGCTCAATTGTTGATCTGCTAGGACGATTATGACGACCATAAATTGGACGGAGCGCTCTTAACGTTGAGGCCACTGACTCCGAATTTCGGTAGTAAATTTTAATAATTTCGACTCGTTGTTGGCTCGTTTATCTTTCCATCAATGGCAAACTTTACTGAAGAGAAATGTCAAAAGAGCGGCAAGAAATATGGCGTCGTTTGCTGTCCCTGTTGCTCTACTTTTGTAGCGTTCCTGTTGAAAAACCCTTTATTTCTAGAAAATAAAATTGCATGACAAGTAAGTCCAATTAAAAAAATTAGGTCCTGCTTGCATCCGTTTTACCTGCACATAGAACTTTAACAAGCCTTGTGTACACATTTCACTTATTCGGAGGTCTATGAAAATTTAAAATACTTCAGTTCATAAGTATTTGTCTTTATTTTTTCAGAGCAAACAGCAAACTCCAAACAAAGTCACCGTATTGATTTGAATGCGAAAATTTAAATTATGTACTTACACACATATTGTAAAAAAGATTTGTTTATTGTTTATTTAGAAAAATTAAATAGGAGTATACATATAATTTAAATTTTCTAATACATAGATACAGTGACTCTGATTAGCGGTTGCTATAATTTAGGTAATATAAATGTGAAATATTTGAAATGGAAACATTTGTTTTTTTAGTAGGTTATAGAGTATAGACCTCCGAGCAAGTTGGAATCGACCCCTCCCCCCGCCCCCTCTCATAAAATTTTTTGTCTTGATTTTCGTTTATAATTCTGCCTCAGCTCTATTCTGTGTCAATTTCATCGAAATCGCTCATAAAATAAGAAAGTGAAATTTTTTTGAGGCACCCTGTGCTAAAATATTTTTGTCGTTAATAATTCTGCCTCAGCTATATTCTGTGTCAATTTCATCGAAATCGCTCAAAGAATAAGAAAGTGACATTTTTTGGAGACACCCTGTGCTGAAAATATTTTTTTTGTTCATAATTCTGCCTCAGCTATAACCCGTGTCAATTTCATCGAAATCGCTCAAAGAATAAGAAAGTGACATGTTTTGGAGACACCCTGTGCTGAAAATATCTTTTTTGTTTATAATTCTGCCTCAGCTATAACCTGTCCCAACTAACAAACTCCCGGAGTTAAGCTCTTCAAATCTGAAAAAAGCTCCCATAAGATTCTTTTAAATCCTATTGTTATACTTAAGAATGAATCTCTTGTTATGAAACTCAAATTCATCTCATAGCATTTTTATTGTAAGAGCTAAGCATTTTTTAAATTTGAAAGTACTTAAATCCTATATCTAAATCTATTTAAGTCTCATAAGTATCTCGTTATGAAATTAAAACTCTAAACGTCATTTTTAGTCTTTATAATCCCATAATAATACTTCAAGTTTTTTTCAAGATTCTAATAGGAGCTACGACGCCAGCTTTGAATATCAAACGAACAGATGTTGTAGTTGAATTGTACAGTTCGTTCTTTTTGTTCACAAAACTTGCTTCTATTCATGTTTCTATCGGATTGGTTATTTGATTGGTGGTGGAAGATGTAATTTTAGATTTCAAAAAAAAGTTTGATTGTTTTCTTTGCGAGCAAGTTTCTTTGGTCGATTTTTTGTTCTGTTTGTTTGCCTAATTTGGGGGTAGTAGTGAATTTGATTATAAATATTATAACAACAATTTTTAGCACTGAAATATACTAAACAAAAAGCACACATTTCAAACTTAAGGTAGTTAATATTATTAGTATTATTAAAAAGAGGAAACAATCTGCCGAAAAATCGATCTCAAAAGCATTATTTTGATAGAATTGATCGAAACAACCTTATTAATTGTACAAATGGAAATCACCATGAGTATCCCATAATGTTTATGGTATATCTTATACTGTTGTTGCATCGACTGTCATCAGCTTTGGAATGATTTAAATAACACCAAGCTATATCCAGTTAACTTTGATTGTTACTTTATTCGAAAAATTATTAGGTTATAATTTTGTTCCATTGTTTCAAAATGTTAATCTAACACAATTATCGATTTTTTGCTTTCACATTTAAATAGTTGGCAATTGCAATAAAAAGGAACGCCCCACAGACAAATGTGTTTCGTTTGAAAGTAAAATGTCAAATTTAAGTCCCATAAGAGCATTTTAGTTCCCATAAGAAGTACTGTCTCTCAGAGAAAATTTATATTTACTGAGAGCGACACTTCTTACGGGAGCTCAAGCGTTGTAATGGGACTTCATCATCATCCAAAGATCTCATAGAGATCTTAAAACAAGAATTAAAGTATCAATCAACAGCAGCCATGTTGCAATATGAACAAAATGTTTTCATTATATTTTGAGGGTTACCGTAGTTTAAAAAAAAATATTCTAAATGAATTATCATATTTGGTTTTCCCTTCTGACCAAAACGTCATATTCATCTTGTTTTCTCTTATTTGCTTATGATATTAGTTGTATAAAAAATGGATTTGTATAACTTAGTATACAGCTACTATACCAGAGAAGAATGAGCGGGGACATTATTTTTGTGTTATGTCATTATTTAAAATTTGTGAGAGCAGTATATTAACACGACACAAGTAAAATGGCATCTTTAAAAATCAGTTGTTTTTGTCAGTTTTTAATGACAAATATATTGGAAAATTTCAGAAAATCTTAATAATGAAAAAGTGTCATATTTTGTTCACCTCTAGATCCAATTTTTGTCATAAAAGCACGATAATGACAGTAATTGGAAAAAAATATGGTATGAATGATCGCATTTTGTGAATTGTATAAAAACATACTTTGGTGATTTTTGCACCTAAAAAAATATAAATGGTAACCCTATAATAAGATTATAATTAATAACAAAATATTTTAAATATGCATAATTTTGGAAGCGCGATGTTATTTTTCGAAGCAAAATGTTTAAATTAGTAGATTCAATTTTAATTGCACCAAGAATTTTGCCTACATATGCCATGATTTTTACAAATTTAATACGTCAATTAACTTGTGAGATAAATACTCGCACCAAAAACACATTATTTTTTGACATGAGAGAATCACGAACACACATACAAACTATTCGCCTGCCTTCTTCAAAAAAAGAAATTAAAAATTGCTAAAGATATAAGTTTTTTTAAGTTTACACACACTCGTTCTCTTTTTAACAACTTCTGTAGGCAGAGACGCACTCCCATAGGAAGAGTTCAGAGAACTTTACTAGATTTACAAAGCGGCGTCTATAATCGCATAAGAAGAATAAAACTCTTCCTATAGGATCAAGAGGCTCCCATAACTAGGCCATTTAAAGCTTTTAACAATCTTATAAGAATCTAGAAGAACTCCTCAAGAGTGCATTTAGCTCCCTAAAATAAGTCTCGTAGCGCTCTCGGAGCGTCTTATGAGAGGAAAAATGTTACTTGGGGTGTCAATTTCATCGAAATCGCTCAAAGAATAATAAAGTGAAATTTTTTGGAGGCACCCTGTGCTGAAAATATTGTTTTTTGTTTATAATTCTGCCTCAGCTATATTCTGTGTCAATTTCATCGAAATCGCTCAAAGAATAAGAAAGTGACATCTTTTGGAGACACCCCGTGCTGAAAATATTTTTTTTTCATAATTCTGCCTCAGCTATATTCTGTGTCAATTTCATCGAAATCACTCAAAGAATAAGAAAGTGACATTTTTTGGGGGCACCCTGTGCTGAAAATATTTTTTTCGTTCATAATTCTGCCTCAGCTATAACCTGTGTCAATTTCATTGAAATCGCTCAAAGAACGACGAGGATACCATTTTTTTAAATCCAACGCCCTATTTTTATATTCGCAACTCCACACCCGTTCAGCCTTGCTATATTCCTCTTTTTAAAACCCATCGCCTAGCGCACACATACTACGGTCAACTGTTGCCAATCCAAAAACCAAGCGATAATATAGCATCCGCCTTTTTCGTAGTTGTGTCGCGAGTAGTTTTGGTCGTTAGAAGTTCTGTACTGCACAGTTGTGTTCATTATTAGTTTTGTACTGCGCACTTTTGTACTGGGAAGTTTAGTCTTTCGTAGTTTTGGTTTTCTCAGTTGTGTTATAGATTCGATTATGAAATCTGAAAATGTATTTGAAATCTAGTTGATTTCGATAAGATTTGGTGCTTTTCGCTCGAAATCTAGATTTTGATGCGGTGTGAAAAGGCTATAATGCTTCACTACACTGTTTATTGTAAAACAAAGTCTACATCATCCTCATTAGTAATTTTAGTCCAGTTATAGTTCTCAAAGATGTTAAAAAATCTTATTTCACCAATTTTTCGGATATCAGGAACACTTTCACTACAATAGAAAGATTTTGTAGGCCCGTCGACTGAAAAGCACCAAATTCCATCGAAATCAACTAGATTTCCTATACACAGATTTCATAATGTACTTAGTAGATTACTGCAAAATCTTCTCAATGTCTTCTTGGAACAGTATGAATGTGGAACAAACACAATTAATTATTCACTTTTCTCTTCAGCATAAAAGTTCAGTCACAAAGATATTGTCAATGATAAGAGAGTTTATTATATTACACCTATTGAGTGCAGTGTACTCAGGTAGTGGGATTTCATTCCGTTTTGTGGTTTTTGATGTGTAAACATCTATGCTGGCGGTAGAGTGAAAAAAAACCTGGACGTTTGTGTGCAACATTAAGTCGTGCAACGTTACGGTGCAACGTTACGATCTGCATACTAGGATGGGTGCGTTCAGTGAAAAAAATCTTAAGATCCCCTTCAAGCAAAAACAAGTCCGTTTTGGATCCGCGCACGTTGATGTTTACACATATTAACCGTGAGTCCCGGTACTCACACAATTTTTTTTCAATAGAAAAAGAGAAAGAAAGTCAAATGTGTTTAATTTTTGTGGGACTTTCTTCTCTAATTGCAATGGATTTTCTTTTTCGGTGTTCTTATCAACACTGAGATTTGTTTGAAATTTCAAACAACATCTAGTTTATGTGTGGTGTGAACGATTCAACTAGATTTAGTTATTTTGTTGCGGAAATCCGAGATTTCAGTTTGGTGTGAAAACTCTATTAATGTAAGCTGTTACTTTATTCGTATGTGAAATTTTGCGAATTTGCTGCAGTGTTACACAAAACACAAAAGGGGCGTTCACGATCTACTAAAATAATATAATATCGCTACATTTCAAAGGCTGTCGCATTATGTCGTAAATACCCCTACTATGCAGGTATCTCATCTCTGATGTGTACAGTTTGTATTATATGTATTTTTGAATTTTATTAAAAATAAAATTTGTTTATAAAAAAATTATTGTATCTTTTTTGTCAATGCAGGTAGAGAATTTTGAAAACGTTCTCCATACAACCGAACCGATCCGACCTAATGGGTGTGTGTGTAACGCTTCTATCTAAGTACATAATGTAGTTGTTATACATTTTTAAAATATTACTACGTTTACGGACAGAAGCACTAGGCCAGAGATGCCGAATTGTTACAGCGATATTATTATTTACGTAATCTGCAAAGATAGAAATCGATGAGGACACGACTGACTTTGAGGGAAAAAACTGTTATAATTCTCGTTCATATACATATAAAATTATATACCTACACCTACACCTACACCTCTGATCTATTATTTATTATTATTAGATTCATTTTATATTAGAGATCTGCTTGTACATACTTCACTATACTTTTGAACACAAATGTCATCTTTATGTGGTGGATATGAACGACTTTGAGAATATGTTGTTTTTTCTATTTCGTCCCCTTAGTTCAAGGCAGGGCAGTGAAAAAGAAATTAAAAAAAAACAGACAAAAGAAATTGACGGCGATGGTGTGGGATCCCTTAAACGACAAGGACTATTCAACCAAACAATGACAAGCGCATAGATAACGTTTTTATGTTCTTATTTTGTGGGTGAACAAATGGAGAATAGAGAGTTTTCCCCTTAAGCCACTTGACATAATACCAACCATATTCATAAGAAAGTGTGATATGGTCTGATGGTATGTAATCGTTATGGCTTTTATTTATATGACTATACCTTCTTGGAGATTTATGATTTGTAAGAAAATACAGGTCAGGATTGAAGAACGTTGTACCAAGTGGAATATAATAAAGTATTCACCTTATCACCGAAGATGTTTTTTTTTGGATTACCGATGAAAATCAATGGTGAATTTAATAATTTTATGGCATTAAATTTAATTTGTCGGTGTCGAGAAGCAAGGCCAAGTCCTTAGTTTGAATCCGACTTATGAATATTTTTGGTATTGTTTATTGGAATTGCTCCTTACCTCGGGTGGGGGGTAGCAATGACAAGGAAAACAATGTTTTGTAGTGACTTCTTAATTAAAAGTGATTTATTCTAAACTTGAAAGAGTATTTATACAGAGATTAAAATGAGCGTGTTCGAATCAGTTCGAATAAAATCCAATTTTTGTTTATCATCGTTCATACTCGATCGTTCCGCCTCTATACTCGTAAGTCATTTTATCCACGAGTAAAAATACTCATAAGTAAAGTCAAACAAATTGGTCGAACTCATGAGTATCGGTTGCCTTCTTTATCCATAACCAAAATTACTCATGAACATTTGCAACAATTTTCGGGTACTCATAACTCATAACATAGCGAGTATACTCGAAAGAAAATGGGTATTCGAAAATATTGTGAATATCATGAATAACCAAAGGGAATGGGATCGTGGATCGGTCATCGGTCTTGCATCGTAGTTCGTGGAAGGGTAGGTAGATTTTGTGTATTTATTTTTATCTATTCATTGTACCTATCTATATGTTCAGTGGTTTCAATTTGCAATAATTTGCAAGAAGTAAAACCTGTTTTTGTTGTTTTTTTTTCCTTTTGCATGGAATAGATTTATTATTGGGTTGGTAAGAAGATGCAACATATGATCGTCAATATCTGCGACAAGTGTATTTACGTATACCTAATTTATGTATGTAAATAATATACGCAACCCTATAGTGAAAATGCATTATAATGCTGTATTTTGGAATTTGTTTTTAAAAAGGATAACTCTTTTGCTTTCTAGGTCTAGGTATATTGCAGCTTAAACGACTTTACAAAAATTCATATACATAGCTATGTACATATCTGTATCTACATTGCGAAAAATTGTATGCGTATTGCGTAGGTATGTAAGATGTAGGTTAGGTGCATTTATATAGTGATGTCTATACAATGTTTTTTTAGGAACGGGTTGAATTCGCAGGAAAAAAACTGGTCTGTGTTTTTTGCGATTATATTGAAAAGATTTATGAATGGGTCGATATATGGAAAATATGCAATTATATGACACATAATCGTCAATATCGCGACAAATGTCTTTTTGTATGTAAGGTATGTATGTATATAATATACACACGAAACGCCATATGAAAGTTTGGGATATTGCGGTTTTTATGTCATTCCTTTTAAAAGGATAGATTCTTTTGTTTTTATGTGGGAGATTTTTAAACGCCTTCAAAAAAATATATAATTATATATAACATTGTAGGTATATATGGAAATATAATGACTGAAAAAAGAACGAGATTGAACCCAGAAACAGTCAAGAATTCAATGGTCGCGAATTTCAATTTGAAGATAAATCCAATTTCACTGAATCAACAATTTAATAATAAAATAAAAATATTATTCAATAAAAAGGTTTCTAAAATACATTAGTATAACCTATCTAATTTATCATTTAAAAAAATAATTTCATAGCTTTTAAGTTTTTTTTAGTTTTATTTATTTTTTATTAATTTTCTTCTTTTAGACCTAGGTACCTAACTATATCTTTTTTTTTTCATTTTATTTTGCTTGGATATCATATATGTATTTATGTTATGTACGTTCTTTATTAATTCATTTGAACAAAGTTGAACAAATTACGTTTCATCTATTAGAAAACTCATAATCCGAGAAACATTTATTTCTCACTACTTCTAAGACGTAATACTGAAAAAAGGAATTGAAATGACATCTCAAAAACCAACCACCATCCACCAATCTACACAAAATAGTTCAGCTACCCATCGTCAACCACCGACCTCGAATACACATCTTCATCTTCCGCCACGATTCGAGTTTATTTGATCATATCGATCGTGGACAATTTGGTTACGAGCGCTTGACTCGTTTTTATTCGAAACCATTTGAACTCGGTTGCAACGTATACTCGTTTGTACTCGCTCGATGTGTGTGCTGACTTACGAGTCATCATACTCATGAACATGAAAACTCGTAAACATTTTGGTTGTGTTTGACTCTGTTTGTTTGAACTCGCTTTTTTCGAATGAGTATTCGATGTTCATGAACTATACTCGACTCGTTTTATTCTCTGATTTATACTAATCTACATAAATGCAATCCGACAATAATATTGGGGGAAAATAAATGTATTTGGATAGGAAGCACCTGCAAAGAGTGTGAATAATTCTGTGGGAAAATAAGTGTAGGTAATAGGATAGGCGAGCAACAGTATAGAGTGCTGATCTTGAAATATGGAATGTGAACTAAAATTTCTAATGCAAGTGCAACAAGAGTAGACGTTTTTTTCGGCGGGTAAATTCCATCAAGTTAATACCACATAAAAATAATCATATCAACCCTCATTGTGTGAATTCATTCTCATTTAATTAATTGTTTGAAATCACGAGCTTAAATCCATCATTTTTGTGATTTATTTAAGAAATAATCATTAAAACTTTAATATTTTTGTTTGCTTACATAAATCTACGTTAAACCTCTTGTTTTTAGTATGAAATAGTGTCAAACTCTTTAAAACAATATCGAACCTCTTAAACAGTTTTCAACAATACATTAACAAATTCTCTTTGACAAAAAAAAAATGTACAACTGCATTAATGTCAAGGTACAAACGTAATAGGAAAAATTCAGATCTTGACTCTTTAAAACCAAACTCACCTCGAAACCCACTCAGCACACCAACACAAAAAAAAAAATGGCTTTTGATGACACTGTGTTATTAAAAAAAAGGATAAAATGCTTAAAAACCAAAGTAAACAAATAATTTCACTTCTCTCATCAAAAATGAAAGAAAATAATAACACTCTTCTTATCAAAATGGAAAACCAATTTGACGAATTTCAAAAAAATATCACGGATATTAGCAACAGAGTTTCACAACTTGAGGTCTCACATAACACAATAAATAGCGATATTGCTACTCTTTCATCTGATACCTCACATTTAAAAACCTCACTGGCAGTTACTAATAAAGTATTGTTGGATACTAAACACTCACTAAAAACTTCCACAAATGAGCTATCTGATTTAAAAATCCAATTAAAAATATCAAAATAAACCAAGACGAGCACGACAACAAAAGTGTAGCACGCAACTTGTTATTATTTGGGATCCCGCGCCTACCCGAAGAAAATCTAAAGACATATTTTAATCACCTTTGTCACTCCCTTAAAATCAAACCAACGATTATCAATGAAATTTTCCGCACTTTCCCAAAGACTGACGATTATAATCAAATTCCAATCACCGTATGAGCGAAACTTCTTTTTAACATCGATCGCCAAATATAGGAAACTAAATAAAAAACAATTAAACCTTAGTGATCTTGGGCTTAACTCTACTTCACCGATTTTTCTGCGCGAATGTCTAACAGAAAATAATAGTAATCTACTGCGTGCCGCATTACAATTGAAAAAGCAAAACAAACTCTCTTCAGTGTTTACGTTGCGCGGTCTTGTATATGTCAAATGCCACTCTGATGTCAAAGCAGTTCCAATTGAAAACATCGAAACATTGACGGAATTGCCAGCCTCTATGGATGACTGATTGCTGAATATTCAACATTAGTTTTTTTACATTCTAGTTATTATTATTCTTTCTTTTTACTTGTATTAATTATCAACTTTATTCACTCTTATACTACATTTTCACTGAGCACTAAATCGCGATTTAAGTGGATTTAGCATAAATCCTCTTCAAATCTCCAAGATTTACCATACAAATTGAAATCTCCTCAAAAGAAGATTTAAAATAAATCTTATTGAAATCTTCTTGCAAGAAGGAGATTTTGTAGAACGCACCCTTTTAAACGTCAGTTTTTCCATTGAAATCAAAAAAAATTATAAAATATTTTTGCGTGTTGGCTGTAGGAATAAAAATGCAAGTATTTATAATGTATTTCATATATTTATAATAACATTTTGGTAAACAATACAAATTCCAGATAATGCAACAACCAAAACAAACAAAAAACAACGGACAACCTAGACACTGGAGGATGGGGAGCTTCTCATTGAAGAGTGGGCCGAAAAATTGTGTTTTTTTTTTTCTGTAATTATGGATTCTCCTATACTCTAATGTTATTTTGAAGAATAAAATGGTGTGATAACAATAGATTTAGGTTACTAGACTCATTTTTAATAAGTAGTTTATTCAAAATTAATTGTTTTATTGCTCAAAAATTGTTTTTTCCGTTCGCTGTACGTTTGCCGATTATATTTGTTTTACTCTTGTCAAATTGAGTTTATACTACGTTTTCACTGAGCACTAAATCGCGATTTAAGAGGATTTAGCATAAATCCTCTTCAAATCTCGAAGATTTACCATACAAATTTAAATCTCCTCAAATGAAGATTTAAAATAAATCTAATTGAAATCTTCTTGCAAGAAGGAGATTGTCAAATCAAACAATCCTAATTTTGTAGAACGCACCCTTTTAAACGTCAGTTTTTCCATTGAAATAAAAACAAAATTATAAAATATTTTTGCGCGTTGGCTGTAGGAATAAAAATGCAAGTATTTACAATGTATTTCATATATTTATAATAATATTCTGGTAAACAATACAAATTCCAGATAATGCAACAACCAAAACACACAAAAAACAACGGACAACCTAGACACTGGAGGATTAGGAGCTTCTCATTGAAGAGTGGGCCGAAAAATTGTGTTTTTTTTTCTGTAATTTATGATTCTCCTATACTCTAATATTATTTTGAAGAATAAAATAGTGTGATAACAATAGATTTAGGTTACTAGACTCATTTTTAATAAATAGTTTATTCAAAATTAATTGTTTTATTGCTCAAAAATTGTTTTTTCCGTTCGCTATACGTTTGCCGATTATATTTGTTTTACTCTTGTCAAATTGAGTTGACAATTGAATGGCAATTCAGACTGAAAACGTCAATTTAATCTCCTTTTTTGTGGTGAAAACACTTCAAGATTAATTTTAAATCTCATACCTTAAATCCCGGATTATCTCTTGGTGAAAACGTAGTATTACAATTGAATGGCAATTCAGACTGCAAACGTCAATTTAATCTCCTTTTTTGTGGTGAAAACACTTCAAGATTAATTTTAAATCTCCTACCTTAAATCCCGGATTATCTCTTGGTGAAAACGTAGTATAAATCTCCTCAAATGAAGATTTAAAATAAATCTCATTGAAATCTTCTTGCAAGAAGGAGATTGTCAAATCAAACAATCCTAATTTTGTAGAACGCACCCTTTTAAACTTCAGTTTTTCCATTGAAATAAAAAAAAAATTATAAAATATTTTTGCGCGTTGGCTGTAGGAATAAAAATGCAAGTATTTACAATGTATTTCATATATTTATAATAATATTCTGGTAAACAATACAAATTCCAGATAATGGAACAACAAACACACACACAAAACAACGGACAACCTAGACACTGGAGGATGGGGAGCTTCTCATTCATTGAAGAGTGGGCCGAAAAATTGTGTTTTTTTTTCTGTAATTATGGATTCTCCTATACTCTAATGTTATTTTGAAGAATAAAATAGTGTGATAACAATAGATTTAGGTTACTAGACTCATTTTTAATAAATGGTTTATTCAAAATTAATTGTTTTATTGCTCAAAAATTGTTTTTTCCGTTCGCTATACGTTTGCCTATTATATTTGTTTTACTCTTGTCAAATTAAGTTGACAATTGAATGGCAATTCAGACTGAAAACGTCAATTTAATCTCCTTTTTTGTGGTGAAAACACTTCAAGATTAATTTTAAATCTCATACCTTAAATCCCGGATTATCTCTTGGTGAAAACGTAGTATTACAATTGAATGGCAATTCAGACTGCAAACGTCAATTTAATCTCCTTTTTTGTGGTGAAAACACTTCAAGATTAATTTTAAATCTCCTACCTTAAATCCCGGATTATCTCTTGGTGAAAACGTAGTATAAATCTCCTCAAATGAAGATTTAAAATAAATCTCATTGAAATCTTCTTGCAAGAAGGAGATTGTCAAATCAAACAATCCTAATTTTGTAGAACGCACCCTTTTAAACTTCAGTTTTTCCATTGAAATAAAAAAAAAATTATAAAATATTTTTGCGAGTTGGCTGTAGGAATAAAAATGCAAGTATTTACAATGTATTTCATATATTTATAATAATATTCTGGTAAACAATACAAATTCCAGATAATGCAACAACAAAAACACACAAAAAACAACGGACAACCTAGACACTGGAGGATGGGGAGCTTCTCATTGAAGAGTGGGCCGAAAAATTGTGTTTTTTTTTCTGTAATTATGGATTCTCCTATACTCTAATGTTATTTTGAAGAATAAAATAGTGTGATAACAATAGATTTAGGTTACTAGACTCATTTTTAATAAATAGTTTATTCAAAATTAATTGTTTTATTGCTCAAAAATTGTTTTTTCCGTTCGCTATACGTTTGCCGATTATATTTGTTTTACTCTTGTCAAATTGAGTTGACAATTGAATGGCAATTCAGACTGAAAACGTCAATTTAATCTCCTTTTTTGTGGTGAAAACACTTCAAGATTAATTTTAAATCTCATACCTTAAATCCCGGATTATCTCTTGGTGAAAACGTAGTATAAATCCTCTTCAAATCTCCAAGATTTATCATACAAATTGAAATCTCCTCAAAAGAAGATTTAAAATAAATCTCATTGAAATCTTCTTGCAAGAAGGAGATTTTCAAATCAAACAATCCTAATTTTTGTAGAACGCACCCTTTTAAACGTCAGTTTTTCCATTGAAATAAAAAAAAATTATAAAATATTTTTACGCGTTGGCTGTAGGAACAAAAATGCAAGTATTTACAATGTATTTCATATATTTATAATAATATTTTGGTAAACAATACAAATTCCAGATAATGCAACAACCAAAACACACAAAAAACAACGGACAACCTAGACACTGGAGGATGGGGAGCTTCTCATTGAAGAGTGGGCCGAAAAATTGTGTTTTTTTCTGTAATTATGGATTCTTCTATACCCTAATTCTCTCTAATGTTATTTTGAAGAATAAAATGGTGTGATAACAATAGATTTAGGTTACTAGACTCATTTTTAATAAATAGTTTATTCAAAATTAATTGTTTTATTGCTCAAAAATTGTTTTTTTCCGTTCGCTATACTTTTGCCGAATATATTTGTTTTACTCTTGTCAAATTGAGTTGACAATTGAATGGGAATTCAGACTGAAAACGTCAATTTAATCTCCTTTTTTGTGGTGAAAACACTTCAAGATTAATTTTAAATCTCCTACCTTAAATCCCGGATTATCTCTTGGTGAAAACGTAGTATTATCAAATTATATCTTAATCTCTACTTTCTTTTCTTTTTGCTTTTCTTTCTAACTTTACTTGTTTTGCTTATCAATAATATATTATTTACTTTTGATTACTTTTCTTTATTTTTTTTATTCTAAAAATAATAATAATTGTTGGCTTTGAATTCTCTTTAATATCACTTTTCTAAAATAAATAAATTACCACGTCTCACGTATCCTATCATCGTCATATCTGCTTCCAGTGTGCTGTTGTTTTTACTCCTTATTCGGTTTCTGCGGCATATTATGTTACCAGCGAATTGGTGTTCCATTGGGCACCATCCACTTTTGGTTTTCATTAATGGTTGGTGCCAATGAGACTAATAATAGGGATAAAACGCGTAAAATTGTAAAGATTTAAATGATGATTTCTGTCGTTTGAATGGTTTTCATAAACCTTTCGGTCCGATAGGGTTGGGCGGGTTGGAGGAGTTGCCGCAATTTTTGTTCGTTATAATTAACATTGTAATCTGATACGCAGAGGTCCGGTGGGTAGTAAAATTCATTATGTTTTAGTTGATATCACATGTAGGCTGAATAAACTTTAACTTGGATCAATGTATAGACCGAACAGGAATTTTGATACCACACCGATAATCAAAATTTTGGATGAATTATCGTACGTTTCTCCTTGTGGTGGGAGACTTTAACTGCAATATTCTTCAAGATTCGAGTCTGGTTGATTGCATGCGATCCCTTAATTTGTTCCCCGTAAATACCTCTTTACCTTCCCACTTTACAAAGTCTAATAGCAGTCTTTTCGACGTATTTTTTGTGAGTCATCTTTATAAAGCGCTCCATTTCAATTAGTTCTCAGCCTCATGTTTTTCACATCATGATCTCATGAACCTACTAGTTTCCAAAATTCGTTTAGTTTTCGTAACTTTAGAAGTGTCTTTATTTTATTTTATAAGCTTAATACAAGTAGAACTTAAAACTAAACATAATGGCGCAAAATTTTAAACATTTAAAACCTACTCTAAATCAATGTTAAATTGGACGCCGACTCTTAAAATGAGTTTTAGAATGAGAGTCGACGCTTTGATCATTTTAAACGAAATAAAGTATTCTTTAACGCTAAAGCACTCGTCTAACTTTAAAAGCAGCAAAATGCTTCTCTATCTTTTTTAAAGTATACTTTATCCATTCAACGTTTGTAATTTCATAACAAAAATTTAAGGAAAAATGTTTGATGAAGATTTCAAGCATGTAAATCAACAATCACGAAAACTGTCTCAGCTTTAATTTGAGGTGCATGCACCCAGTAACCATAACCACGATAAAACAACACCATCTCCACCCCCCGATTCAATAGACTACGAAACCAAACAATATACAATACAAACTTGTATTCGGTCGACCGCCCCAACAAAAACAAAAAAACATGTGGTACATATTGTTGGACTACCATATCGTGGCAAATCATTTTCTGCTCACAAAATCGCCCGTTATCTTAGCTGGAAAGGTGAAATAGCTATAGGGGAGTTAAAAAAAGAAAAAAAAATTACAAACAAATTTAATTTTCAAAGGGGACACCTGGATTTGAACCGGGGACCTCTCGATCTGCATTCGAATGCTCTACCAAAAATCATAACAAAACCCTACAAATGCGCTAAAAACCCTACAAATGCGCTAAAAACACTTCATTAGTTAGAAGAGTTGTTTAAAGTGTTTAAAATTAAGAAAAGGTAAGACAAGGACTCGCAACTAAACGACTGCGTTAACTAGAGTTGGTTTCATTCCTTAAACGAGGACTGTTTAGAAAAAAGGTAGAAATTTTCAGTATGGGAGAGTTAGAATAAGTAAAAAAGGACTAAGAGAAGGATGAGTTAAGAATAGCTTGTTTTAAAGCAGGCTTACTTATGTTGGGGTTGAAGGTATTTATGTTGTTGGCTTTGCGTAGCATTCGAGTCAAAGGTTCGTTGAGGCCATAATCGGTACGGTGGTGGGCAGTGAGGAAGAGAGGAACAGATCTTAACTGACGGGTGTTTGGATTTAGACAGATCTTTTGGAGAACAGTAGGTCAATCAATGACCTCATTTAATAAGTGGTGAACAAAAACGATGTCAGCAGTATCACGGCCTAATTTCAGGGGTTGAAGGTTCAGAACACAGATTAGCCATATGAAGATGAGAATGTTTCGTACGTTTCACCCTCCAAAACCCATTTGTTTACATTGTTGTATTTGTAATTTGTTCCCGCGTCGATGAATAGATGTGAATTGCAACAACAATTTGACCAGGTGTGTGAAGATCCCTACTGTCTATGTGTGAGATTTTTATTCACACAGTCTCAATTTTTATCTGATAACTGCCAGTTCAAGCTTGTAGGCAAATTAAAATGGCTGCCGGGGATTCTCGTCTTCATGAAGTTTAAGACGGTTTGCATAAGAAGGCAGGTTAGAGGGATCATCCCAGCCATGACCCCGCAAAGCGAAGCGTAAAAATCTGCGCTGGACGGCTTCGATACGATCTATGTGAACTTGATGATATGGTGACCAGGTGAGGCATATTCTAGGAGAGGTCTAACAAAAGTCATATAAAGGGATTTGGTTACATATGGACAAGAAATTTCTTTTGACCAGTGTTTTACGACCCCGAGTATTGAATTGGCTTTGCTTATAATGTTGTCGTAGTGGGAGCGAAAATTGAGTTGAGTGTCACAAATGACTCCCAAGTCCCGAATGGAGGTTACAATAAGAAAAGGCACTCCATTAATCGAGTATTGTCTTTTGGACAAGGGAGGGCGCTTTCGAGTGAAGGTTATGGTTTGACATTTCTTAATGTTTAGCTCAAAAAAGTTCTTTTGGCACCAAGTAAAAAAGCTATTTAAGTCTGTTTGCAGCATAAGTGCGTCGTCAGGGGTAAAAATTTGTTTCGATATTCTCATATCGTCAGCGTAAATTTCTTAATTAGATTGAGGTAAAATCAGCTCAACGTCATTTATAGTCAAAACAAAAATAAGTGTTCCCAAATGGCTTCCCTGGAGTACTCCAGATAATGCATGAATAGGTTTGGAGATGCTCCCTGTGAATAGAACTCGATACTGACGGTCAACAAGGTATGACTGAATCCAAGAGGTGAACAAAAGAGGAAAACCAAGCTTTTTTAAGTTTCAAATGCCTTACTAAAATCTGTTGCAATGGCATCAACTTCTATACCTTCTTCTAAGGCAGACAACGAATTCAGTGAGGTTAGTTGTTGTGGATCGTCCTTTTAATTCAATTTTAGTATTAAACATTTTTAGAAATTTAGAACAGTCCAAAATTCAATTTGGTTAGTGAAATATTAGCATTTTAGTGAGGCATCGGAAATACGTTTTTGTTTGTTGTTTAAAATAATTCAGTGAAATCAAGTTAACGAAATGTTTAGTTTAAAGTACTTCAGCTTGAGATTTTTATTGAAAATCAGCGTAAAACAAACTAATTATAATTAAAAAAAAAGTATTACCTACTTGGGGAGTCGAACCTGCGACCCCTTGTGTCCCAGCCGGCGCTTTTTTTTTTTGTTCATTTTTATTTTCCATTAATCTTAAAACTAACTTAAAGCTAGACAAAAATTCATAAAAACTAGCCTACTTATCAATAACTTACAACTAACTTACTGGCTTCATGCGGGCGCTCTAAGTTAAACTATGATGACTTAATACTAATGCCTTTCGGCCTAAAAACTATATTTAGGTATACTTAAATTCATATCGGTTTTTATTTTTTGCCGAGAAGAATTGGTAAAAAAACTCGGTTTTCTAATCGTTTTTTTTTTTTAATTTTTGATATAGAAAGTTTTTGTTTTTTTGTTTTTGTTTTTTTTTTTGTGCCACCCTGACTGTCCCTACTTAAAACTAATGCACCTAAACCTATGTAAGTCGGCCAAGACAAGATAGCTGAGTCAACTTTAAATATCCATGTTTCCATTTTCAATTTTCAACCACCAGAACTGGTTCTCCTACTTTACCCTATCTTTTCGGTCCCGATCGGACACAGTCCTACTGAACCGAAGGCGCTCAGCTCCGCCTTGTGCGAGGACGTCTCGGTTGTAAAGGAGTCGCCTATCTACAGTTCTACGGCCGACTTGGTAGATTAGCGGGATCGCCGCTCTATCCTGGACCAGGCCTCGACTATATAAATAGAGGAAAGCATCGGGCGGAATAAACCCGCTTAGACGTGCACTCTCATAATATTCGTCGTTAGGGTAGTAAGTCCCAAAAATTAAGCTGTTTGTTGAGGACATCGCTCTTGCAATGTGACCCCGAATCAGCTTGAACAAAAAATTATCTATTCTGTTTATGTTGGCCCCGTTGTATAGAACCTGGTTGGAATAGTATCGTGTGTACTCCGACTCTGGTGTTCTGTGTAATCCAAGGCAGCGTCTAAGGCACTGCCTCTCAAACACCCAAATCTTTTCCATTTGAGATGGGGCAACGTTGAACCAAACCGGGCATCCATAGGCAATCATCGGCCAGATGAGGGGCATGTAGAATATCGCCTTCACCCTGGTGTCAAGCCGCCTGCTATAAACAACCGTTTCGTCAGGGCAAAAGGTCCCCTAGCCCTGGTCAGGGCAGCACTTATATGTCTGTCGAAATACAAATACTGATCCAACAAGATGCCAAGGTACTTTACTACACTTTTACTCGATAGTGGATGTCCATTTGGCCCCACGATCACCAGCTTGCGCCAGTTCATTCTCGTATCCCTTGTAGCTCCATGCAACGAAGTCCTAAACTGAATTGTTTCTGATTTCCGAAAGTTTATTTTCAACTTCCAGTCATCGCTGAATCTTGTCGAAGTCACGCTGCAAAAGAATTCTGATAACCTCAACTTTTGGGGCATACGCAATCGGCATACGCAATTGCCTGAATTAAACTACCTATCAGATCGCTGGTGTAAATACTGAATAGAATCGGCGAGTTTACCGCTCCCTATTGAAGACCATTATTAATATGGAATGTTGCGGTAGAAGTTACATTGGCACTTTTGACAACAAACTTTCTACCATTGAGCATGTCATAAAGCATATACAATAGCGGTTTACTTATGCCAAGCCTGGTCAGCTTTAGATAAAGACCTTCTAGCCATACGGTGTCGAAAGCCTTCTCCAAATCAACCAGACGGGCACCCGTACACTGCTTTTTGGATTTGTTCCATTGAATATCAGAAACGAGTTTAGACGCGGCATGAATGGTGTCATGTCTCGCCTTAAATCCGAACTGATTTTCCGATATGATATTGTTGTCCTCTGCCCACTTAAACAGAGCTCTATTGATAACTTTTTCGAATATCTTGCTGTTACTCGGAAGAAGACTTATTGACTGGAGATTCGCCGGATTGGAGTTGTCCTTTCCCTTTTTTGGGAGAGGATGTACCACGGCTGTCTTCCACCGCACTGGATAATATGCATTATTCAGAGCGTTGTTAAACAGTGTGGTGTAAATGTCTACTACTTCCTGAGGTAGATGTCGTAGTACAACGTTGGATATACCATCGACTCCTGTTGACTTCTTTTTCTTTAGTGAGTCGAAGATGAGTTGAAGCTCGACCTTCGAAATTAACGGTGAACTTGGCCCGTTTAGCTCGGCGATAATGGCGTTTGCCAAGTGTTCTTCATTGAACTCAGTAAAACCGAGGTTCTCCGATCGCCATTGCGTAATATCGTTTCTAAGGTAGAAGTGGTGAAGCAGGGCCCTGTTTTCCAGGTCATGGTTTGGGCGAATGCATGCATTAACCTTGTACACTTGCTGGAAAGCAGCCCCCACAGCCTCCACTTTCTCACGATGATAAAGAGGTCATCGTCCAAGACGGCTTCCTCTGGATCTATCCCTGCTGTCAGAAGTACGTCTCTGTTCTCTGTCGTCCTTGGGAGCTTAAGACACGGAAGGTCGTTTTGATCGTTTTTTCTAAACATCTTATTAATTTGCGGAAACATACTCGGGTCGCTAGAATTAACGGCCCGAATTTTGTTGTCCCAATACAAATTAATGGACAACCGATAGTTCTTCTTGATCAATTGGTTGATGTTTTTGATAGACGACTTCAGTGTCCTAATCTCTGAATCGTGTGGGTCAGTAAACCGTCGGTACAAGCGTTTTAGTCTTGTCAGAAGTCCACTTTTTTGTCTGTCTAGTGCGTCAATGGTCGCGTTACGGTACATGTCGGTTGCGTCACGTTCTTTGTATTTTGGTATTGTTACCTCCATTGTTCGTTGGATTGTCTCGTTCATTTGTTCCAAGTATTGGTCTATTTCAGTATTTGTTAGGTTCCTGTCGTTTGGTGGGGATATATTATTCGACCGAATTTCGCTTGCTATGGCGTTAGTGAAGCGTGGCCAGGGCATCTTACTGTAATTGTAAGTATGCACCGGTACATACTCCTCCAACTCCACAAGCTCGTTCGGCAGCTGTTTTACGGCAGCGAGTCCGTAGTGATCACTGTCGAATTCGATGGTGCGTAAACAGTTCCTTCGTTGTTGACCCACAGTGTCAGTAATTGTCAGTCTTGAGTCTATCAGCAATAGATCCAGAAAGGCACCGCTTCTTGGAAACGATGGCCTATCTGTAGCCTATACCCAACGCTGAATTGACTCATCCAACTACACAGATGACTACCTCTAGGATTTTGTATTTGATTTCCCCAATCTGCGTGTTTGGCATTCGAATCACCGGCCATCAGATAGTAGTTATCTTTCGAGTTCAATCGAAGACAATCGAAAAGTTTTTCGAGCTCTGTTATAAAATAAGCTGGCAGAGGTGATTCCGGTGCGTAAGCCGAGATCACATACATTTGCTTCCCCTGTTGGAGAGAAATGCATATGGTGCACGCCTCAAGGAACCGAAATCTTCGCACATCACTATTATATATTACCTTATGATCAATACGTTTTCGAATGAAGATTGCGACACCGCCCCCTTGAGTGGAGTTGGGCCGATCTCTTCTAACTATATTGTAGTTGTTGTTAGTCAATTTATGTTTCTGGTTTAGCCTAGTTTCGCTAGCCATAAACACATTTGGACTTTGGTCTTTCAGTCTTTCAACAATTGGAAAAGATTAGCTCTACGTTCGCTCCTAATCAGTGAATTTACATTCACAGCAAGGATCTTAAAGGGCCTCTCCGGCAGCGCGCCCTTAACCTCTAAGTTGCGTGAAGCTAGACAAAACAGAGTAGAGATAGTCCACCCTTGTCGCCTGCTCCCTGATCTGCTTATGAAGACCTGATAACTGGCCCTGAATGGCTAGCAACATGCCTCTAATTTCGGCCTGCTGAAACGGCGGACATCCCCGATAATTTGCGGGATGCCCTTTTCGCCTCGGCAAAGTGCACATCTAAGCTGGGTCCTATCTGCAACCCGTTCCTGTCCGAGCTTACACTATTCTACCTTGTGGTTCTCACCACACTTGACGCAGCGTGACTGCATTTCGCAGTTTGCTGCAGCATGGCCGAACCTTTGGCCGCGCATGCATTGCAGCATGTCGCCGCGTCTCTTTAATCTATCCCAAGTTACAATCTGGTAGTTGAGGATGGAGATACTCCTCAAACTATTCAGTTTGCTGCTGGGCGAGAGAACGGTAGATTCCGCTTCTCCCGTCTGGCTCTGACTGTAGCGAACGGCTTGACCCCGATAAACTAGAGATCGTCGCTCGCTTTTGTGCGAAGCTCATTTAAGAGCACCTGTAGTTCCGTGCAGGAATCTATGCCCTTCAGAAGGACCGTTTGCAATTTATGAGATTTGGGGGTAAAGCTGAAGAACTCTGTCGTGGAAGTTTTTAATAATTTTATGCTGTGCCACTGTAAAGCAGTGGATAGCATGTCTATTTTCACTAAGTCTATTAATGGTAAAGTTTTGGCCTATGGCCGACTTACATATGTTTATGGTGTCTTGAAGATCCATCTTATAGGTGTTGATGAGTGGCACTGTTTCTTTTTTGTTTTTGGGCGGCTGTGGCTGCTTCTGTTGACTCTGCTGCTGTTGATTCTGCTGCATTTGTTGTTGTTTCTGCTGCTGTTGATTCTGCTGCTGTTGTTTCTGCTGCTGTTGATTCTGCTGTGGCTGTTCCTGTTGCTGCTGATTTTGTTGTTGTTTTTTTTGGCAGCTGTTCTTTCTGCTGAGGTGGCTGTTGTGTAAGCATCATTTGCTGTGAATGCTTTAGTTTGTTTTCTTTTTCTTGCTGTTGTAATTGCTGGTTAGCTGAGGCTGCTTAGATGTTGGCGGCAGCTCAGCATTGGTTGCATTTTCGTGCGCTACTTTTTGTTGCTGCCGTTGTGCCTTTTTGTTGATTTGCCCCAGCCGTTCTCTCTCCCAGCGAGCTTCTTGTTTTTCTTTCAGAGCCAGTATCAGGGGCGTTAGCTGGGCTCGGAGGAGATCGATTTCCCCTTGGACAGCACCAATTTCGGCCTGTATGGTTCGCTTCTCTTTTTCATCTTCTGAGGACGCCTCTGCTGAGGTTAGGTCCACGAACAGATTACTGTCCTCTGTATAATATCCCTTTCCCCCTTCGGACATATATTGAATTTCCTCGTCGGAACTTGGTTGATTTTCTGCTATCGATACCTTCGCCGTAGGCCCCATCTCCCTCGCTCCAGGTAGCAGCTTAACTGAAGTGGTAGTGGACTGGCGCTTCACTAAGTTCGGTAGATACCGAGTCTTCTTCCTCCTCTTCGTTGGCATATCGGTTGTTGGTGCCGTTGCCGTTGTTGCTAGGGCATCTTTCGATGTCCCCGCTGTTGGTGCCGTTTACGGCTTTGGTGTTGCTTCTTGGACACCTTTCGATGGTCCCATAGCTGATGATGCCGTTATGGGCTTTATTGTTGTTGTTGGGACACATTTTGCCGGTCCCATTGATGATGCCGTTGTTGGCTTTGTTGTTGTTGCTGGGACACCTTTCGATGCCCCTGCACTTTTTCCGTCTTCCATAAGTTGGTTCTCCCACTCAATAAAATTTTCAACTTCTCTCTTATGAAAAAAAGGTTCCAATTTGTATGTGCCCGACCGGGACTCGAACTCGTGACCCTCCGCTAGGCGGTTCGCCACCTCTACCACTGTGCCATTGCACTATTAAAAAAACCTTGGCTTAATTTAAAGTTGATCACACACGATTCTATTTGTAAACACTGGGAAAGTCGCTTACCGTTCGCTCACCTCCAAAGTTCAAGATCGACTGACCAGCCGGCAGCCGGCGACTCTACCAACATTTATGTACTATTCATAGCATTAGTTTCCGGTGGTTTATTTGATTTGATTTTAATTATTAATAATTTTCTACCAAAATTTTAAATATTGATTTATTAATTAATGAGAGGTGTGCAAATAAAAATTTTTGGTGTGCAAATTAAAACTCCAAATGTGCAATTTTTTAAGCCCCTGTATATTTCGAAATTCGACATGGCTACCGAGATATGGCCATTTTAAAATTGCATACAAAGTGAAAATTGTTTATATTTCTTAAAAAAAAGGGGGGGTCCAATTGTTTTTGATTGCATAAATGAAATGTGCAATTAGAAATACATCGGATAACATTTTTTTTATAGTCAAAATCAACACCTCGCTAGTTGGCGTCGCCGTGGTTTCTCCAATACGCTTGTCAAGTTTGGGCACCAAACGCTTGTCATATAGCAAGACTTGAACAGTGCCGAGATTCGAAACCGCAGCGAGTGAGTGAGATGAGTCACTTTTCGTTGAAAATCTATTTAGCTAGTAAAGCGAGTGAGTTGGCGAGTGAAATGAAATGACAGATTACTCGCCGGATATTTCAGCCGCGACTTGGTGTTTGTGTTGGTAAATTTAGTTTTTTTTGCATAAGTATGTGTTCGTTTCTTATGAAATTGTTGCACATCTATTCACAAATGAGAAATGAAATAAATTGCAAAAACAACATTGTAGGTAAACATAAATCTTTCTGTAAAGATATCTATGCTTGATAGTAAAGAAATAATTAAAGTGTAATCATTGTGGTCAGAATAAATGTATTATTATTTTATAACATCATATTTATATCATAGAATAACAATAAATACATGCACATGCATGGTAAATTTATTTTTATACATTTTATACAAATAAATACGTTCATACACAAAATAATATTTGACGAACACTTTTTTTGATTTCTTGTTGTTTACACTTTTCTTGTTTGCATCTTCCTTGTTAACCTTTTATTAATATTTTTCTTCTTTATGTCAAATAAATAAAAACAAAGACACAAAACATAAAAAAGAGTCTTTGGTAATGACATTTGAGTGTTCGAAACTAAATTCGAAGTTACTCATTTCACTTAAATAGCTTAATCACTTTTGCGAATGAAGTGAGATGAGTCAGCGAGTAAGGCGAGTCATCTCATCTCACTCGCCGAAATAGCTAAATCTCGGTACAGGTGCGAAAAAGGTTGCTGAGATTTGCGTTTAGAGGGTTAGGATGGAATAATCTTTGATCTGCCTCCCTATCACAACAGACTTAAACTTATCGATATGCCTAGTCTTGAGAGCAGACGTTCTTATTTATGTTTTGTCTTCTTTTTTAAATTAATAAATGGAAAAATAGATTCTTTGCATCTTTTGTCTCGTGTTAATTTTAATATTCCCCAAAGAAACTTGAGGAATTTGCCCAAATGCATACATATTTCAAACTATCGGACTAATTATGAAGGATTTTTTCCTTTAAGTAAAATGTCTCAATTATTTAACTTATTCAATGATAAATATTTTAATTTGTTTGATCATACATTAAATTTGTCAAGTAAATTTTAATTAACTTTCTTTAAAAACTATACATAAACTGTAAACGTATTTTTAAAAGCTAGTAATTAGCTCAGTTATAAATTATATACCTCTAAGGTATTTTCCAACTTTAAAAAAATTTTTTTTTGGTTTTCATTTAATGTATTATACATTGACAAGGACAATTTTTGGACTTATACATTGAAAAAAATGGAAAATAAATATATAAATCTATACTTTTCACACTGAAAAAGAAATAAGAACTTAAATAGAATGTTCTCGAAAACGGCTCTAACGATCTTGATTAAATTTCGTACCTGTAATACCTGTATAAAAAGTGCGTTTCAGGTTTTTCTCGTTTTTAGAGAAAATGGTCTTATTTTTGGGTTATTCAAGTATATATTTTTGAAGGTTGGACCAATTTTGTTATAATTTATGCTTCTCAATAGTCTAAACATTATTTTGAGTGGAAAATAGGCATTGAGTAGAACTGAAAGCTACCTTAGCTTATGAAAATGAAACATTAATGATTTCAACTGAATGGAGTTAGGAACATAATACGCTCTACGGTGTGAATTGTTTTTTTTTTTCTTACACTTTGTAGGTTATTTTTACCCCTTTTTTGTTTTATTTAAAAGAAATCAGTAAATTGCCCTTCTTTTTGTTCGGGATGTGGATTTGTGCATTGTGCGCGTTGTCTTTTTTATTAAATAAATATTTTTTCGTTCTATAAACTTAAACTTTGTGACTTTTACTATTATCCTTAGCGAGTACATGGATCCTTTTTCATACAATTCTCTCTCAATTTCCTTCCCCAAGATACCCTTCGCACAAAGTGGTGCGAAAAATAGATCGGCGCGCAGCGATGCCAACAGCGGCTTTTTATGTCTTTTAGGCAATATTTGACCACCTGAGGATTTGAGGCATTTTTTCCCCAAAAAGTCTTTCTTTTTCATTACATATAAACCACATTTTTTTCAATTAGTTGTGTTTTTCTTCTTCGCATTCGTTTAATTGCGAGCCCTTGTCTAACCTTTTCTTAATTTTAAACACTTTAAACAACTCTTCTAACTAATGAAGTGTTTTAAGCGCATTTGTAGGGTTTTTAGCGCGTTTGAAAGTTTTTTTATTATGATTTGTCGTAGAGCATTCGACTCCAGATCGAGAGGTCCCCGGTTCAAATCCGGGTGTCCCCTTTGAAAATTAAATTTTTTTGTAATTTATTTCTTTTTTTTTAATTCCCCTTTAGCTATTTCACCTTTTCAGCTAAGAAGACGGGCGATTTTGTGAGCAGAAAATGATTTGCCGCGATATGGTAGTCCAACACTATGTACCACATTTTTGTTTGTTTTTGTTGGGGCGGTCGACCGAAAACAAGTTTATATTGTTTGGTGTCGTAGTCTATTCAATCGGGGGGTGGAGATGGTTTTGTTTTGTAGTGGTAATGGTTACTGGGTGCATGCACCACAAATTAAAGCTAAGACAGTTTTCGTGATTGTTGATTTACATGCTTAAAATCTTCATCAAACATTTATCTTTAAATTTTTGTTATGAAATTAGAAACGTTGAATGGATAAAGTATGCTTAAAAAAAGATAGAGAAGCATTTTGCTGCTTTTAAAGTTAGACGAGTGCTTTAGCGTTTAAGTATACTTTATATAGTTTAAAATTAAATTATCAAAGAGTCGACTCTCATTCTAAAACTCATTTTGAGAGTCGGCGTCCAATTTCAAAATGATTTAGAGTAGGTTTTAAATGTATAAAATGTTGCGCCATTGTTTTTAAAATTTTTTTTTAAATTTTTAGTGTAAAAATAGGAAAAAAGTGTAAATAAAACTTTTTTTTTGTTATTTTTACTTGATGTATGTGTTAATTGCTATAATCAGAAATGAAGAAAACAAAATGATAAATATTTTTAAACTGCTAAATTTAATGGGGCATATTCATAGTCACTTTTAAACTCCAGTTTATCTTAGACATGGGTTTATCCTATCTAAATAACATTGAATAAACCCTAGTCTTAGATAAACTGGAGTTTAAAAGTGACTATGAATATGCCCCAATATTTTTTGAAACACCCATTTTTGCACGCTTTTTTGACTTTACACTGAGTAGAAAAAAAAGGTTCAAACATAATCAAACTAAATTCGACGGATAGTAAATCCTTATATATCTCTTCAAATAAAACGAAAAACTCAGCTGCATAAAGTTGCATAGAGCTAGAGCAATTTGATTTGATGAAGTCAGTAATTTTTCCTGAGTTTTTTTTGTCAAGTGCAGCAAAAAAAATCATTCAATAAATTCTTGTCAGGTAGTTTGATGGATAAGAGTTTTTAACTGGATTAGAATTTTTTACCAACAATATATAAATTTGATGAAGATACAACTTTATTTGTGAATCACGAGTTCTTTTTAACTATGATTGACGGAAAAGTTTTAAACAAATTAACAGAAACAAAGTCTACACGGCCATGTCCGATATGTGAAAGGACCCAAAAAAGCTTCAATAACCAGGATGAATTAAATAACGACGAACATAACTACGACTATGGAATCTCTCCATTGCACGCTAGAATCAGGTGCATGGAATTTATTTTGAAACTGGCCTATAAGCTTCGACAAGAGGGAGAGGAATTTGATGATTCTATTGGAATCAAGGAGCCAGAAAAAAGAAGAGAACAAGAGATTCAAAGGCGTTTTCACAATGAGCTTGGACTTAATGTAGATAAACCAAAGCAAGGATTTGGAAATATCAATGATGGAGACACTTCAACCGCAACCGCTTGAATAACTGGATTCAATGAAGAGGTTATAACCAGGATCAAAATAATACTTAATGTTTTGAATTGCAGGGAAGTAGGGAATACAGTTAAATTTTGAGAGTACACCAAAAAAACCGCAGAGTTATTAAAACAAAAGTACCCTGAGAAACAACTCACACCTATACTCTTCATAAAATTCTGGTTCACTGTCAAAATATCATTGAATACCAATCACTACCACTTGGAGAATTGGCAGAAGAAGCCCAGGTGTCCAAATATATAGAAGAAATACAGATATCAAAATACGTGCAAAGTTTCAAGAATTCGGCAGAATGAAGACCTATTTAAAATGCTAGCAATCTCATCCGATCCACTTATTTCTTCCTTAAGGCCTGTAAGATTCCAAAAAGATCTGAAAGCACAAAACTCACCGGAAATGATAAGTTTATTACGCACTACCCCGGACTTAGATAATAGTTTCCAGGAAATGTAATGTTCGTATGTAAATTTTTGTTCCTTTTATTTTGTTTTTATACTTTTTGAATTGTAATCTATCAATGAAATACTTTATAAATGAACTCTCTTATAAAAAAAAATTAAAAATCAATTAATAAAAAAAAAAAAAACAAAAATTGATTTTTTGTCCCCACTGTTTCACTCAAATTGGTTTGTTTCCTTTTTTCCCACTGTTTTACTTAAATTGCACTCAAATAACTTCATAAATTGACTTTTTAGAATTAAATACCAATTATGTTAACCACTTCAACTAAAACTTCTTATTTCAGCAGCAGATTCTGAAACACCCTGTAAATATTTGTTCCTAAAATTCACAAACTTTATAGCCTTGGAATTTCCTTCAAGATAAAAACAAAATTTTATTATGGAACTTTTATAGGGCAATAGAGTGATTGTGCATGCAAACTGCGAGTGTATGGTGTTGAATGTGTGGTTGTGCATGCGGCATGAGTGATTTCAAAAAAAATTGATATTTTCTTGTTTGTGCATGCAAGCATGTGTGGTGTGTGCTACATTTACTCATTCAAGTATGACCTATTAAGAAGTTGTCTACTCAGCGATGAAAACGACTAAATATTGTACAGTTTGCATGAGTAGTGTATGGTTGAAGCGTGACTGTGTATTTGCGCATGCAGGCATGTGTGGTATATGGGTCCTATTAGGATTTGAAGCTTTTGAGAACAGATTCATGAAGTTGAGTATTTTAATGGTGAATGGTTATTTATAATTCAAACTACGGAAACCCTGGAGAGCTTTAAAGAGGGACAGGTTTATGCAAGCCAATGTAACCAGACTGAAAGGCAAAGTATTTCCCGTGCACTGAGAATTTTTGTTGAATAGAGAATAATGGCGTCGACATTTTGAGTGAGTATGTTCTGACGTTAGAGCTTAAATGTATTAGTGCTTGTTGAGCGAATTCTGATTTCAAATCGAGAAGCGAAATTATCTTCTCAGAAGCGTCGGATAACTGTTATTCTTGCCAATGGAAGGTTTTCAGAAGAGTTCCGGATGCTTCTGGACGTCCAATGGAAAACGACATTAGATAGTTGCGCTCATTTATTGTAGCGAAACTCTTCCACAGTGCAAGTATTATTGCCGGTATATCAGCCATTAAAACATTTAAAATTATAGATACTTAGGAAAACATCTTCTAGTTTTTTGAGAAACTTGAATAGATTAAACAAAATTAACATCATCAAGAATTTATAAGTGAAATAGGACAACTTGAAACTTTGTATTAAGACTTGAGAACTGGTTTAAGGATTGTAATCTTGATACTCGGAAAATTCCCGTGTTTGTTTGGATGTTTGTCCTGCATTCCTTCCCAAAGGGCTAGGTGGATTCTAATGAAATTATTATTTATAATACAAACATACCAATTTTTATTAGTAATACATACCTAATGTTGTAATTTATTTTATTTAAAAAATTTTCTCTAGGAATTCTTTTATGCAGTGAGCTTTTATTTTGTATATGTGTACGATAAGCGAATGTTGTATATAGGCTCCTCTTGTGAGGTATCTATACCTTAACCTACTTTTCTTAGTAAGATATGATATATATAGAATAATTTGTATTTATTCATTTGGGACATAAAAATAAACATATATTTCTTATGTAGAAAAACTTACCATTTTACTAACGACGTTTGTTTAAACAATGTTGGTTATATTTTTATTGAACGTATTTTTTTTCTCGCTGTGATTTTATGTCCATATATTTAAAACTTATTCATCATAGTGTATTGAATTAATCAAATGAACGTTGTTTGACACAACAAAAGATTTAGAACAGCACATTTAAAAGGTATTTTTATTTTATTAAAACTTAACAATTACAAGTGATCATTTATGTTTTATTATTATAGTTAATGTTGTCTAATATGTTACTTATTTAGATATTACAAAATATTGTCTACCACGTTTAAATAAAGTGTAAAAAACTTATCTCAGATAAGACACTTCACTATCCCAGTTTTAACTAATTCAATAATTAATTAATTTAATGTATGGTATTTGTTACATAAAATATATAAATATAAAGTTTAGTATTTGTATATTATCTTTAAAGTTTTTCCGAAATGTTGACTGGTTTCTTTTTACTTTAAATTTAATGTTATAGTTTTTGAGCACGTAAATGTTATTTTCGCAATGCATATAGATGGAATTAAATTTTTTTTAATGAACTGAGTTTTGTTTTTTTTTTGTTGAGAAATAAAACTGTCAGCAAAACGCTGAACAATTTAAACTATTGACGACTATTTTATTCCATCCGTAATCGATTCTGATTCAAATACTTATGCTTTAAAATCTTATGGATTCACTTAAATAAAAATATTATTTAAAAAATTAAAGCTGCAAATTTTTTCTTGCGTCGTTTCTTGCTTTTTTCTTTCATTTCTGTTGAATTTTCGTCGGTGGTGTTATGTTTTTGCCATTTTCTTATTTTACTATGGCACTGTTAAAAGCATCAACAATGATTTTAAAATTGTGTGGTTCTTATAAAACTTAAATTAATTTGTATATTTCCTTTTATAATGAAAATGAGTGTATTTTTTTTTTCGTTTTGAGTACTTGTTAAAATATCTAGCACATAATTTCAGGCATTTGTTATCCATCTGGGAAATTTCCTGGTCCCAGTTGAAGTTTATCTCACTTAGATTCACCCATACTCTGGCCAACCACTATAATGATCACGATAAAAACGGCCAACAGAATCAAAATGCAACAAATAGCTACGGCAACCATGGTATTATTACTCATTAAAATCCTTGAAATTTAATATGTTTAATAAATTGTATATATTAAGTCACTTTTACGTGGTTTGGTTATTTATTTATTATTTTGTTGTGTTTTATTGTTATATTAATATTTTACGAAGGTTTTTGGGTTTTATTTTTTGGAGGATTAACTCGGAAGCGAACAAAATATGTTAAAGTTAAAAGTCAATAACAAAATCATACAAGAAACCGAAAAATAATTATATGTTTCTTATTGGATTTGAATCAAGTAGAAAATAGAAGAAGAGTTTTAAAGTTTAATATTTTGAAATGATTTAGCATTAGCATTTTATTATTGTCTGTTCCAATTCAATCTTAATTATTCATTATTTGTTTATAAATGTTTATTTTTCAATATTTTATCCTTCAATCATGATGATATTTTCAGAACTGGTAAATAGATACAAGTTTTCACTTTAGATATAATTTATATAATAATATATTATAGGCATACGTTATTCTATCAAATCAATGCCGGAAAATTTTAAACAATCCTCGTTAAAGCAAAAACATCGACTCTTGTTACAGTAGTCGTTTAGATGCGAGCCCATATCTAACTTTTTGTTAATTTTAAACACTTTAAACAACTCTTCTAACTAATGAAGGTTTTTCAGTTAAACGCGCCTATTTGTGAGATTATTTGCTTAACTACGAATGTTATTATTGCAATAAGTGCTGGATCTGGTGGCTTCGCCAGTGCTTCAGATGCTGCTTTCATTATTTCCATCGTATACACACAATTGCTAAGAAACCGGGTAGAAAAAAAACCGTGCACATTAACTCACAGAGAAGACTAATGGATTTTGACTCAGATCCTTGAAGTTCCTTCTCATTGATTGAATCCTGACCTACGTCCATTATAACTGGCTGTACCATCTAGGCAATCATTTCTGTACTACGTCAGATATGTTGCTCTTGGCTTTCTAAAAAGCTCAGAGCTTTTCGTAATGAAATGACTTTAAAAAAAAGAAGAAAAGCACTTTGATGCTTTTAAAGTGAGAGGAATGTTTTTGCGTTAAACTATACTTTATGTCTTTTAAAATTAGGAAAGAGTCGACTGTCGTTTTAAAACAATTTTTTAGAGCCGACTACCGATTTAAAAGTGATTTAACGGCAATTCAATGTTTAAAATTTTGCGCCAATGATTTACACTGCAGGATCTTATAACCCCATGTGTGGGATATTGGAAAAAATATTGTTTTATCTAAAAGCTCAGTAATTGGTGAAAAAATGTCAACTACATTGTATTATAAATTGGTAAACATTAGAAAATTTTTAATCAATGGTTAAACTTTTTCAAGGTCAGCAGCGATTTTCAGCACCTCATTTGTGGGATATTCGCTAACAAAGTAAACCATCTACAAGGTCTTAGTGAACTCATAAAAGGGCAACTAGTTTCAGTAATTGGTTAGCCATAGGTTTTTTTCAACATTTCAAGATCAGTATAGATTGTTAGTACCTTATTTTCGGAATTAAAAAAAGTATTAAGTCACTAAATGGTCATGTAAGGTCAGCTAGTTTTAGTAATCGGTCAGCCCTTAACTTTGTATCAATTTGTTTCAAGATCGTAGAGATTTTATGTAGGTACGTATTTTCTTAAAAGACATGACGTTGTTGTGGCTCAATTTAAAGATTTTTTTTTAAGATCAAGCTTTAACTCTTTATACACTTTTAAAAAAATGAATTTCTTGTTATTGGATTTTTTGAAAATAACCTTAAACACAAAGATTCATAGTCCCTCAATCATGATAAAAAAGTTTTCTTTATTAGAAAGTTTCCATTTAAGAAAGGTTATTTTATATGGTGGACAAAGAGCATATCGATCAGTTCGTGCAAATGGTGGGAGAAAGAACAAAGTATCAGTCAGTAATTATTTGTTCATTACTTTATTTGGGTGTGTCAACGAGGCCTAACATTTTATGTTCAGTAAATAAATTACGAAGGTTTCATGTAAATCAACATACCTAACATCTCACAGCTGCCAAACATATCTTCTGGTACCTTGACAATTAACTTTAAGATTTATTGCAGAGAAACGAATCTGTAAGAAGAAACTCGATACATGAATGAATAAATAAATATATACATGTTTTAATAATTTTATTACCATAACTGGGGTGCAGTTAAAAGATTTTGCTGATGCTGACTGGGCTTGTGTCACCAGATATTTTGTAATAGCCTGGCTTGTAGTTTGAAGGGACCAATTAACTTGTTTTCAATTACATCTGCCCACGTATTGACACTGAGTTTGGGTTGAAACGATGATGTTTACTAATAAAATCGTTGTCACCCGCTCCAGCAACTAGTTAGACAACTCAATTACTCAAGTCACTTTTACAAATCATCGGGAAGGAGTTCCTGCACTGGTAATATAGATAAAGATTTTCTCCATGCAATACATTAAAAAATATGCACGGCTAGATCGCATTTACTTGCTCTTGTGAACAACAACTGTGTGTAATTATAAATTGAAGAAACATAATGTATATATTTAACGAGAAATTGTTTAAAGTTTCAAAAACTAAAAAAATGATTTTTTGTTTGATTTTTTTAAACTATAAATCAATGTTTTTCAAAATTTTCAAATGCAATATTGTTTATACTATTAATAAGCACCAGATTGCAAAATTATAGCAAAATCAGCGTTACCATCAAAGAGATATATGCGAATAACCCAAAAATAAGACCATTTTCTCAAAAAAAAACGTGGAATACCTAATTCCGTTATGTGAATTTTTTTAAGAAAAATCAGAAACCCAGTTTTATCACAATTGACTTGAGTATTACAGGTACAAAGTTTAATCAAAATCGTTCGATCCGTTTCAAAGAAAATTTGAAGAAACCAAAATATTTGTATGGCATCTACCCGTTCTAGATGAGCTAAGACAAAAATTCGAATTTAACTTCTTAGGAATCACATAAAAATACTCTGTACTAAATTTCATGCAAATCGGTTCACCCGTTTAGGCTCTAGCTCAAATTACAGTGGACGCACAGACGCACAGACGAACAGACGCACAGACGCACAGACGCACAGACACACAGACACACAGACACACAGACACACAGACACACAGACCGACGGACGACATGACGAAACCCACTTTTTCGCACTTCTCGATTATCGTAGTGTTAGTTTTGATTGCAACCTCGAATTTTTTTTTACACGAAACCAATATTTGCCCTATAGGTAGAGCAAGTAAAAATGTATGCTTGGAAATATTGCGTTGCAAGGCTTAGCGTCTGATGCTAATTGATGGAACAGTTGTGACAGCTTACAGTATTCTTTTATCAGCCAAAATACTTCTTAGGCGGGCTTTCGTGTTTGGTCGTGTATTTGAAACTGATCCCGATTCTCGATGCCGTCAATATACTTATTTCCGAATTCTCCTTCACTAGGAAGCAGTGTTGCCAGAAACACCGATTTAAAGTATTTCTCCCGATTCTTAGAGCTATTTCCGATGCTCCGATTTTTGATGTAAATAGGGCACATTCTCCCGATTTTCATATTTAAAAATACGTTCGTATATTTTCTGCTCTTAAGTTTACATAATTTATTATTTTATTAAAAATCTGTTAAATCTTAACCTGGCAGTGCCTAACTTAAAATATCCCATTGACATTTTCATGAAATCGGTTTTCTCTTTCTAACTTTAGTATGAAAACCTCATCCTTGCAATTTTTGTTAACCTCGTCATTGCCTCGTCGTTGTCTTGTCTTTGGGTTCTTCTTCTTCAGCGTGTTTGATTTGGTGTGGCGGTGCGTGTCGGTCGGTAGTTTTGGTAATATTTTCAATTAAAATGGAAAAGTATTTTCAACGACTACGTAAGTGATTTTTTGTTCGCCAATAATACAAATCTATGTATTTCCATTTTCTTTATCTTTAAGCGAAATGTCAAAATCAGACCGTCGCCAATTCCAATAAAATAGTAGATGTCCAAGAAAATGGACAACGAGGTTTCTCAGATTCATTGCTGACAGAAGAAAATATGCAGACGGCAGTGACGGTGGAGGCGGGTGACAATTTAAACACAACCAACACAGATTCCGATGTTATATTATCTAGTCCCAAGGTACGTACAGAAAGTTGAAAAAAATTTGAAATTAATCATTTTTTTTCAATAGAAAAAAACGGTGGCAATATGTCCAAAAATATTCGAAGCAATGGGAGCTCGAGTCAGAGCTGAAACGTTGGCTCAAACCATCTGAAAACCCTGCATACTTAGCTTGCTGCAAAGTATGTGGAGTTTTCATAAAAGCTTTATCTGGAAAAACGACTTGAGAAAACACTCGTCAACAAGTGCCCACATCAAAAACTCGAATGCTGTTGCTGTTCAAGTTCAACCAGCAGCAGATATTTCATTTACTCTGACGTGGCAGAAAAAAAACAAACTATTAAGGCCGAGTTGCAAATAGCTGCTTTTGTTGTTGAGCATAATTTATCATTTTTGGTGTCAGATCATTTAGTTAAAATGATAAAAAATGCTTATGCGGACTCGAACACTGCTAAATCCGTAAGTTGTAATCCTTCAAAAACAACAGCACTCGTGAAGAATGTTATTGGAGCACAGAAATTGGACGACTTATCGGAAATAATGCGAAATAATATTTTTTCCATCTGCATCGACGAATCCACTGACATATCAGCAACTAAAATTTTAAGTACAGTAGTAAGAGTTTGTATCAATTTCAAGATTTACGATTATTGTTTTGCTCTTTCAAAAGTGACGAATGCCGATGCAAAAACATTGCATTTAACAATTGTTAACAGTTTTATGGATGGAGCAAATAATATGACAGGTAATAAAAACTCTGTTGCTTCATTACTAAGGGTAATTGCCCGAACATAGTAGTTTTGAAATGCATCTGCAATTCTTTTGCCCTCTGTGCATCCTATGCCTGCTTGAAACTTGCACCAGTTGTTCAAACAATGTGTCGTGATATTTATAACTACATTCAAAACAGTCCAAAAAGAGTGGCGAAATATCAAGACATTTTAAAATTGTTATAATACAAACCATACAAGCTGCTTCATCCATCACAAACGCGTTGGTTATCATTATAATGTGTTGTTTCCCGGATCTTAGAATATACGATCCTCTTAAAATTTACTTTGCATTCGAAGCCAATGCAGACAACCTTGAAAGTGGAGAAGTCATTTTAAGTTATTTAGAAGATCCTGTTAATGAATTATATCTTAAATTCTTGAGATTTATTCTACCTGAAATATAATGTGTTGTTTCCCGGATCTTTGAATATACGAACCTCTTAAAATTTACTTTGCATTCGAAGCCAATGCAGACAACCTTGAAAGTGGAGAAGTTATTTAGAAGATCCTGTTAATGAATTATATCTTAAATTCTTGAGATTTATTCTACCTGAAATAAATAAATTGAACCGACTTTTTCAAAGCGAAGAACCACAGCTCCACAGATTATACACTGAAATTAAAACATTGATACTAATAATTTTAGATTGTTTTATTAAGCCAGCTTATTTAAAGGCAACGGTTATTGAAAATATTAATTTTAAATGTCCATGTAATATATTAAGTAATGATAATTTGTACCTCGGGAGCGATGTTAAGTTACAATTTAAAAAAATCTTATTTCAAGCTCTGAAGTTGAACGATATAAAAACAACTGTAAAAGCTTTTTTTTTTTAATTGTTTGTTCAATCAAAAGGAGCAATCAAAGTTTGGCCTTTCCATTTATGGCTCACTTTATTTCATCGACATTAACATTACCAAACTCTTCGGCTAATGTTGAGAGAACTTTTTCTCAAATAAATTTAAATAAAACAAAGCTCAGAAGTCGCCTTGATGTTGGAACTTTACAAGGAATTTTACTATCTAAAGAAGTTTGAACCTTATGGTTTTTGATGATTTATTCAGAAAATTTAATCAAAATAAATATATTTAATTTGATTAAAAATTGAAACACTAAGGGTTTGTTTCACAATGGCTCAGTAAAGATCCCATTACTTACTCGTCATTTAAATTATCCGAAAATTAAATCCTTCCAGTAAAAAACTTTGCGTTTCACAATTTATCTTAAAATTAAATATATGTTTCAGTTAGTTTTCCATTTTTCCAGACAAAATTGTTTTTATTGATGAAAAATAAAAAAAAATAATAAATATTTTCGTTGCCATGTAAATTCGATAATCGACACTTCATCTGGCCTTTAAAATACTTAGGGCCAGTTTCACAGTCGACACTTACCGGAATAAGTGGCACTTAAGTTTCCCATATGAGGAATTTAAGCTAAATTTCATAGCCAGCGTAAGTGGAACTTAAGTCACCAACATCGGAGGCTTAAGTGCCACTTATTCAGATAACAGAGCCCTGTGATATTTGGAATTAATCTTTCACATTCCCCACTTAAGTGTCACTTTTCTGACTGTGAAACTGGCCCTTACAACTTTACTTATAAGGTTGACTATTCAGATATTGTGAAACGCAAAAGAGGTTGTTAATTGAATTGAAGAGTAAGTTCCATGTAGCCTAATTGAAACTTTAATCAGACATTGTGAAACAAGCCCTAAATACGTTTGTGAGTACGATACGAAAAGCTATAGTTTCTAGATAAATATACATATGTATAAACATATAAGTTCAACTTAAACGCTAATTTTGTTAGTTTTTCTTTGTAAGCTAGAAGCACTTAATGTTTAAGTTTTTTATAAGCTACCTTATACTGTTTATTTTAGAGGAGAAATATTTATTTTTTACTTTAAGAAATTATCTACTGTGTTCAAATAATATGAATTTTAAAAATGAATTTAAATAAAATAAAATAAAATAAGATGATGAAAAAAAATTTACCTAACTATTTCAACCTCTCATTCCCCGATTTTTGATGCGGGAATCTCCCGATTTCCGAAAAATATTTTATGGCAACACTGCTAGGAAGTCATCAGTAAGGATTAGGATACAGTATTGAACTTCGATTGCACAGCCCATTATCGTAAATAATGTCTGCGTATTCTTGGTTTGTAAATGCAGACATTTCGAAAAGCGTTTCTAAGCAACTGTAACCTTGGCGTTCAAAACTAAACTTATTAATCAATTCCTTTTTCAAATTTTGAATACTATTTTTGTTTGGTAAATTTGCCAAATAGGATTTCATACCCCATACTGAACTCTTTATGAGAACTTTTAAGAAATAGGATCTTGACAGGTAGTCATATAAACGAGGACGATTTTAAAGTTTTGAATAGTTATGCAATTAATAAAAAAAATATTAGAAAAATATTAATTCTTGGAAAACCACTCTTAAAAAATCATAAATTCTTTTTATACCTGTTGCAGGTTTTGCCAAGTATAATAAAATATGTGGGGTTTTCCGCATTGTTTGTGATTAGGTAAAAATTAAAAAAGAGTATGGATTATAAAAAAATAGGCTTGGAAATTAGATATTAAAAGATTTAGGTAAATAAGATATCAATTTTATTTGTTTATTTATTTGCTTATTTCATCAATGGATTTAATCTGTTGATGATAAAAAAAACTTTTTACTTATAAAATAACAATTACAATATTTTGGTTTATTTTAAGAGTTTAATATAGATTTGGAACAATATTTTTAAATATATGTCTTCTTATTGAAAGATCGACTTCATTGGAATTAGAGTTAAACAATATTAGAGAACGAGTTATAGGGTTATTTATACAGTAATTTGCCCAATGCGTAGCAACATAGAAAAGATCGTTTCTATTCCTAAGATTTCTTTCGGGAACATAGCAATATATATGCGCAAGTAGCTCTAGAGATTTGATTTAAGCCGTGTTTTGTTGAGGCAGCCAAAGCCATCCAGTTAAAATTAAACATGCAATACAACAATAAATGGCTGCCAATTACATTACGTTTTTTCTCCAGTCAAATGTTACTCTGGATAAATACTTTGGAACAATTTGGAATTATGGGATTCACAAAAAAAAAGAGCTTTATAACCCAATTGGTTTCCCATCGTTATGTTGCAAAGCTTTTACTAAGTTGTATATAACTCTCAACAAAACGCGACTATTGTTACATAAAATAACTCTTATAAAAATAACGCATTGAGTTTGTGTGCGGCTTTCTAGGGTTTTTAAGTCTATTGGCGCACATCATGAAAAATAATCAGGTATTCCATCGGACTATCTCATATTCCTCATTGCAAAACGCGTGAACCTTCTTTGTACTCTATCTATTCTGTTAGTAGCATTTTCATAAAATGGTGACCAGAAGACAGCAATATTCTAACACGGGCAGTACTTATGACTGAAAAATAGCCTTCAATGTATACACGTCTTTTAAAACTGCTGAAGTTAGTTTGAGGAATCCTAACATAGAATTTGCTTTCGATACTAAAAAATCGATATGAGCCGAGAAAGTTAATTTGGACTTTGAAAGTGGTTCATCACCAAACTTATAGATAAAAACCTCGGACGATAATGTCCTGTGAGCACTACAAATATTACATTAAGATGGTTGTATTAACACCAATTTAAAAAGGAATCAATATCTTTCTGAAAATTAAGGCAGTCATGGTAACGTCATCCGCAAACATCAGATAATCCGAATATTTAAGAACGTCAGGAATATCGTTCACGAACAGAGCGAACAAAAGTGGTACCAAATGAGTACCTTGTGGAAGACCTGACTCAGCCTCAATGAAAAACGATTGAAAACCATTAATCTGCACCAATTGTTTTCAATTGTCTAAATACTAAATGTAACAATAGTCCATGGTGAATTCTATCAAAAGCCTTAACAAAATCTGTGTATAAGACATCGACTTGCTTTTTACTGTCCATAGATTTTAAGCAAAAATGCGAAAAAAGACACAAATTTGTCGCAGTTGAACGGCCACTAACAAATCCATGTTGTTTTGACGTTATCGATTCATTAACTGAAAAATAGAGCCTTTGAGACACTAGCTTTTCAAACAACTTAGGTACTGCAGAAAGTTTTGATATCGGCCTGTAATTTTCAACGTTGTGTTTTGTACCACTTTTATAAATTGGATTTACGAAAGAAAATTTCCAATCGTCACATCGCGTCGATAAAAACACTTGTCGATAAAGATTCATTAAAAATAATCTTTAATGCTTTGCAAAGTGACGAGGCACATTTGAACAACAAAAGTGGGGGAATTATATCCACTCCAGCTTTTTAGTTGAATTAATCCCTCGAAAACGTCTTGGTCTGAAAAACAACTCAATTCAAAATCAGTAACGGGAATAAAATGTGGATACAAGTTGGCAATATTAGAAATAACGTCAGTATTATAATTCGATTGAAATTGCTGAACGATTCAATATTATTTGATTTTTCGTCATCAAGTTCTATAACTGTTGGAAGAAAAGTACTTTGTAGTTTAGAATTTAAGAAAACTCAAAATGATTTACTGTCCCTTTTGATTTTACTTACGGCAGCGCTTATATGCTGATGATATACAAATTTATTCCAAAAATCAAACTCTTTCCGAAAACGAGATCGATCCTCAGGATTACCTTATTTCCTCGAACGTTTAAATGCCTTATTTTTAACGTGTTCTAGATTCTTTAATCTTTTATTGAACCATGGGCTCTTAAAAGAAGATCTTTTATTAAAAACCGGATCAAATTTGTCAACGCCTGTAAATATTAAATCTTTAAGGGAAGCATACATCAAACTAAATATAAAAATTATTTAATGCAATGAAGTCAGCCTTTCTGAAATTTAAATTCAAACAATTCTCAGTCGAGCATTCTGAATTAAATTCAAAAATTACATAAGCTGCTTATGATGAAATCGATTCCAAACTAATGTGACCTCACATTCATAAAGATAGTATTTTATATCATTATTAGAAGAAATTAGATCTAATGTCCTACTTAGACCAGTCTTGGAATGGTTTATTCGAATTAAATTTAACGAGGCTAGAGAATCAACAACTTCAGTTTCTATGTCTGATGTGACATTAAATGGGACAAGAGTTAGCTTTTCATCCAAGAAATACCAATCAACATCACCAATGTTGAAGTCACCTAACACATACGGAATTTCGTCCATTGTCAACTCTTTCACCATTTAGTTTATATTCAAAATAAGTTGAGAATATATATTGAAGATTACTATGTTAGTCCAGTCATTTGGTTGAAAAAATAGAGGTTACCTGGAAAGTTTTCCGGGAGTTTTGAAAATTTTCAATTTTATAGATTTCGACGTGCTATTTCTGAGTTTCAACTTTGCCACCTGGTACATCTTTGCCGCTCGCGCCGCTATATTAGAAAAATGGCAGTTATTTGATAATAACTCCTTTCCGACACATTTTACAGTAAAAACACATATATACAAAATGAAACAAGAGAAAATTTCCTACAATTTATGTCGAAACATTTTTTTTTCGAAAATCAACAGTTTCGGGGTACGAGCTTCGCAAAGTATAGTTTAACACACGTTCCGACAGAAAAACTCATTTCCACACCAACTTGCCCTCCCCTGACCCTGAGCAACGACTTTTTTCTACCAACACTTTATCAGTTCTTAACAGGGAATTTTGACTAATTGTCCATTTTTTTCACTTTTTTCGTCAAATTCCATAACTTGCCCTCCTCTGACTCTGGACCTTGGTCGAATAAAGCACTATGTTCTATCGTTTTGCCCCCCCCTTGTAGACAATGAAAATCGTTTACTAATCATAAAAATGGATTTAATTTTTCATTTCATGTTGAAAAATTGTTCACATAACTCACGTAACTCTTTAACTGTAAACGTTTAAGTCATTTAACTGTAAACGTTTAAGTCATACAAAAAAAATATTGGAAAAACTGACTGGTGATATGCTGTTGGGACGATATAAGAAATAATTCTTTTATTCCAGGACAGTTATTTGCGATGTAAATATATTCCCAGCATCTTCCTGTTCTGTGAAACGCGATGCACAGCAAAATACAAAAGTCTACGAGTATTCAGGGAAAACATAGCCATTCGTTGTAATGGAAGCACTTCACTGTGTAACAAAACAAGGAGCCCTTCAACTTTATTACTGGTGTTCGAATTCGTCTTCTTTAGTCTTCTTGTTCAAAATGGCTCTTTACTCGTCGGTACTTGAGCCAGTCAGTCAGTCAGGGATTTGTCCATAATTAATTAAGTGTTAAAGATCAGATCATTTTCTTGAACAGCATTTTGAAGAAGATCGGAAGAATGCTGACAATTCTTTCAAAACGCTTTGAAAAATAAATGAAAAATGTTTGAGTGAATCAGTCATTGAATTGAGCTACCCATAAATTGTAAAGAAACAAACACACCGATCCAATATTTCTTCGTCCTCACCCAAAAATTATTTTACAACACCATAATTTTCGTTCCTCATTTGGGTTCTCTGATAATGTCCCTTAAAGAGCAGTTTTCAGAATAAAATAAATCCGAATATGCAATATTTCAGTGATCTCCTATATAATATATGCACAGCATGGAATCATCCAATTTCAACTTGGCTGTCCAAAAAAAAAAGCTGACAAATATGGATCCTTTCTGGATAATTTTTCTGCCGAGTCCATCATGTCCACAATACGATGAATTTTGACCAAAGTTAATATACTAATACATGTGATGTGTTGAAAAATGCGGAAGAATTTTATCGGTTTTCGCAGCACTACCTATAGGCCTTTCCATTCCCTCCACAATATGAACAGCAGAGCGATCTTTCAGTACATTAAGAAAAACAAAAACTTGGCTAAGCTCAAAAATGAGCGATGAAAGTCTTGATGCGTTGTGAATGATGAACATTCACAAAAACCTAGTAAAAGAAGATTCGGAGTCTTATAATAAAATTATATACCGTTTTGGTAAACAACAACGAAAACTGCAATTCCTGTTTTCAACGAATAAAAATAAAAAAAAATGTTTTATGTCTTGTAATGAGCATTATTATAGTATTTATTATTTACATAAAAGAAAAAAGTGAGCCGGGTTTTCAATGTATAGTACAAAATTTAGTATAATTTTTAAATTTTATAATTCAGTTTAAATTAAATGTTGCGGCTTGACGTAGACATATAATGGTTTGCGACGCTCGTACGTCGAAACTATTGATTTAAGAAAAAGAGGTTATAACATAAATTGTAGGAAATTTCCTCTAGTTATATTTCGTGCATATGTATTTTTACTGTAAAATGTGTCGGAAAGGAATTATTATTTAGTCGCCATTTTTCCAATATGGTGGCGCGAGCGGCAAAGATACTAGGTGGCAAAGTTGAACTTCTGAAAGGATTAGGCCTACTAAAAAAAACGCCTACTGGGCCTACTCTACCTCAAGGTGGTACTGTACTATGTGGCCTAATATAACTTATAATAAAACAAATTACATTAGTTTTAGATTTAACGTACGCCCAGAGTTGTTCAAAATGATGAATGTGTTGGTAAATCACACTGCCGGCTATCCAGAGTTGAACGTACTGCGATTAAAACTCCTCCACCTCGTTCCATTCTAGATTCGATCGGACGCTCGATACGATAAATGACATAAAATGAATCAATTCTGATGATAAAAAGCTTGCTTTTAACTAGGTCTCGGTAAGAATAATAACATCATACTCATGCAAAGAATGTATGAAAAGCTAATTTGCTTTTGTGTGTAAGCCGCCAGCATTTTGATAATACACACTTATTTGTGTCGGACGATGTGATGATGAGGAAGCAGATTTTAACCTTACGCCACCTCCGTCGAAGTATGAGTGCCTTCGTTTTATGGATGACTAAAAAACTTCTTTGTTTGAAGACCAATAGCCTATACATCTGGATTTAAGGCACTGTCAAATGCATGAGCCGAAATTCCAGGTTTAAAATTGAGAAAAAGTAAAGAAGAAACATCAACTTTTTTTTTACAAGTTTGTTACACTGAAGCACATTTCCCGGTAGATTTAGTCTGCTTACTGTGTTAGAAATAACATCACCTTCGCCTACACATTTGTTAAGACGCGAGGTGTAGAAAACGAAGTCTAGGAACCGATGCCTAGGTAATCGAATCATCAGCAGTGTCACTTGCAATTGCAGTACCAAACAGTTTAGGAGTTCGTTGAACCTTGCGCTTATTTTGTTTCACCCAATCGTTCTCTTTTGACACCGTTTGAATAGCATCATCATCGTCACCATCGGCGCTTTGATGATTGCTTTCAGCCTCGGCTGAAGATTGTTGTTGGGATGATGTGGGTGCAGTAAAAATAGGTGCATTTAGGTGCGTGTTTAGTGACTCGCTTGTAGTTATGTGCTGTGCTGCAATTATTGCAGCTCCACAATAAATTTCGATCTCCTGCAGGGCCTTAGCAGATTCTTCACAGAGCTGAGCACACTTTTTATGGAATCGAATGCCACAAAAACCTTCAAATTTAATAAAATTATCGCGAAGTAGTCTATGGCCACAACTTGCATAATTTTTCATTATTATGGATTTAAGGATGGTAAGTAAGAGAACACAATTATGTGAAGAGCAAAATTGAAACACTACCGACTCTCAGTCTCACGAGCTTAACTCTTTTTTTTGAATTACAAAGGCTAGTAGGTATTTATTTTAAAAATAAAATTCGAAACGAAGTTTTACTATTTGTATTAACAAGGCAATTTGTGATAACATGGATCAGGGTACACCAGTTAGCCTTTTCTTTAATTCCTGATGATAAATGGTGTCAATATTGAAGAAGAACCCTTACTGTATAGCGATTTTCTCTTGTTATATATCCGAAAATAATTCCCAAATTCCCTTGATGAATTAGGGGACACGCTGAATAAGTTAATAACAATCATACTATCAACATAATTTCCCACATTCCTACACCTACCAGAGCACATTTCTATACCCTGGCACCCTATACTTTATTTCCTGCTATGCAAGCAATAACAGAATTAAGCTCGAATTGAATTTAAATAAAACGAATAAAACGAGTTGTAAACTCACAAGACACGAATAAACATCATTTATTTACTGGTCTGGTACCCAATCTATTTTTTTTTTTCGATTTATTGTAGCTTAAAAATATCTTTGTAGAAAGACAACTAGCATTAAAACACAAAAAACGCGAAACTGAAAACCCACACCAACTTTTTTGTGTGCTCCGAAAATCTCTGTATTAAGGGAATAGGGTTCTTAACTTAATTAAACACAGAAACCGCGAAACATGAGAATAATAAAATTAATTACTGAGGTGTGTTCCAAAAATCTCCATATAGAGAACTGATTATCTATAATACATCGTGAACAAATCTAATAAAGCCAACCCAACCTTTTTTCTTTTTTATCTTTTTTTTGCATAGTTTGTTTGCTCCAAAAATCTTGGTACAAAGAGAATAGAGCATTTGTCTACATACGCACAAGAACTTGAGTAACTTAATAAAAACCCAATAAAATTATTGTCGTGTGCTCCTAAATCATTCAACAACAATCATCCAGAAAACGATGCTGTGTATTGTATTTTAAGAAAAACTTTTAACGTTCCTAAATTCATTTATTTATAATATACTCAATTTACTCGTATGGGTACCTATGTATATTCATATAAAATATTTTTTTTGTATACAGTATTGTGAAATATAAAGATTAATGATGTCGGAACAAGCTAATGGAATATCATCAGCAGTGCAGGTAGCTGTTGAAACAGCATGCGAAACGTTAGCTAGGAAATTTCAAGAATCAACTGCAGAAAATAGGCAGGTAAACGATAAAGTTAGCTTGCAAATTTCGCTGTTAACGGAAAAATGAAATGATTGCCAAATAACTTCAAGTGCGGTCGTGGCATATGAGCCAATTTCTGTAACGACACCCGACATTCGATGTCAAATATCACTTGATTTCGTGGCGACAAGCGGCAAAGACGGCTATAAAACTTTTTACACCATATGAAGGGTCAGAAAGATACTATCAGGCTGTGGCCATTATAAGAAACAAAATTGTGGGATCCGAAGATTTGATTTTATCTTAATTCAATACGGTTCTCAATTTTGATGCCATAATTGGGCGCTTATACCATTCATACGCAGACAAACGCCCACTACATGTCCTAGCTAATCAAATGAGCATCTTGTGCAAAGGACATACATAATGTCTATTTCAGAGTACTGCGATAAGAAAGAGAGGCATCTTATTTCTATAACAAACAAAATTGCAATGGAGTACTCAGGTAAAAACGAATTAATCAATTCATTAGCAACAACATACAGAGCAGACGTATTGCGTGAATTTGTTTCAAGCCTTAATAAGCATATTTGTAATATCCTGTTTTCCACTAGCTGGTAAGACAACAACTAAACAACCTCAACATTCCGAAATTAATAAAACCTTTAAACGGCCTCGTGAATCAGATAGAGGACCTATACATTTGGCCTTCAACATTTAAATACTCGAGAGATGAGATTGTTTTTATTCGTGATATTCTCGCTTATCAAATTGTTTGCTCCTTTATTCTTTCGTTGGTAAAAATATATGTTCCTTCAAGAGAGCTGCGAGTACGTAACTTATTTTTTGAACCGTTTCCGTAAGCAACGGGCTTAATGAGCCGATAACACGCAAATATAGTATGTAGTTATATTGACTTTCCAAATAATATTAGTCGTGATTTATTTAAAAGAAATGTGATGTATCACTTAAATATTCTTTATCCTGGTGGTTAGCTTGTAAGTATTTACCTGATTGTAAAGCATCGCATGTCGCTAATATTTCAACTAGTCTATAAGATTGTATATTATCAACATTGTATTAGTCTGCTTGATGAATAAAAAAATGAATAATAATAATAAAAAAAAAAATATCTAAGGCTCAGCGAATAAATTTGGAACAATCTCAAAATATAAACGTGGACCCAAAACATACAAAGTTTCGAATATGAAGTCGACTATGAAAATAAATACGAAGATGAATATCAAAACGAATATTCAAATTTGACTAACGAATATGACGATCAAATTAATTTTTTTTAGAGTTAAGTCAGCTCTACCATATGTCGAAAAGAAACTCAATAGAAAAATTACTATGGGAATCCTAGTAGACACTGGTATAGCCAAAAATTATATACGAGAAACACCTTATTTAAAGGATATTCCTATCCCTAATACAAAAACCTTTTAAAATTAAAACACTTAAGGTCCCAATTTTTCAATAGTCAGTTAAGCTATCAGTTAGTACTTATTCTTCAGATAGACCAAAAATCAGTTTATTCATCTATCAGATACAACTAATTCCTGGGAATACATCTTTTGCCAGTGGAATAAAGTTATCTGCTCATTTGAGAGCGGGATAAGGAGTCTAATTCTTAGAAACAAATTAATTGAATGTCAAAAAAACTAATTCATATTAAAGAATTTTATAAATATTAAATAAATAAAATTAAAAGAAAAACTGATTTTTGTTTTATTTTATTTAATTTTCATCAAATTAATATCCCAACTTTATTTATTTTTAATATATACGCTACGCGTTTCGCAGTGTTATATCTCCATCATCAGGCGAACTACTTTTCATTCATATTGTTTTGAATATTATATGAAAATGGACTGCTTTGAAGCTTTCGACGATGTTATTATGAAGAAGAAAATGCAAATGGTGTATTCGAATCATCAATCAAGAAAAAAGGTCATTAGAAATACACCTAATCAATTTTCGGAGTGGTAATATGTATCTACGTGGATTTCCGAAGAAGATTCTGGTTAATAATATGCACGACTTGATCGCATGAACTTGCTCTTGTGGTTAACCACTGTGTGTAACCACATATTGAAGATACATCATATTTATATTTAACGAGAATATATATTCAAATAGTCAAAATTACCCACCGAAAAATTTATTTTTTGTTTATTTTTTTTGTTTATAAAACAATTTTTTTTAAATTCTTTAAATGCAATATTATTTCAACCACGGAAAAGCACCACATTGAATACAAAATCGGTCGAACCATCAAAAAGATATACCTACTTGAATAACCCAAAAATAAGACCATTTTATCAAAAAACGTGGAATACCTAATTCCGTTATGTGAATTTTTTGAAAAAAAAAAAACAACTGAAATGCAGTTTTCATACAAAAATTCGAATTTCAACTCTACTGAATCACATAAAAATGCGCTGTACCAAATTTGAAGCAAATCGGTCCATCAGTTAAGGCTTTAGCTCAAATTACAATGGGCACACAGACGCACAAACCCACGGACGGTATGACGAAACCCACATACATATGTACCTAACTATTATTTTAAATATGCCTAATTTTTTCCATAACAAATGTTTAAAAATGCACTTTTTTAAAAACATAATTCAAATACCAATGGTATTTGGAATAAAACAAAAAACAAAAAGAAATACGAGTAAAAGTGGCGTCTGCTATCATTCTATAGAATAATTAGGTAACCGAGTGTTTATTTTTGATTGAAAAATTCAATGTTGTTATCTGACCGTTTAAGAGTCTAATAACTTTATTCCTCTGACAGTTAACTGACTCTTTAACTGATGATTGAAAAAATGGCTCTAAAAGTAATAATAAAATAACACACAAATGTAAAATACAATTTTGTGGCCAAACCACGGATTCTTCCTCAATTCAAAACTTTCGATTCAATAATCGGGTATATTTTTTTGGTGGCAAAAATTTATACCAAACACTCCGTCTTACCCTACGAAAATGGTGAAATGGAAATAAGTTTGTTTTTAAAGTGAATAGGTCAATAATATTAAAAATATTTATGATAACAAGATGTCGCATTTAGGCCTTGTATCCTTGATCTCAGCTCTGACGCATTGATCGCATCACTTAAGAGGATCATACGACGTAGGGGCTGTCCTTCAAAAATATACTGCGATAACGCAACCAATTTGTTGGAGCAAAAACGAAATTATTAGATTTTAGAAAATCATTTTTTAAACAATTAAATAAAAACACTATTATTGAGTTCGTTGCATATAAATGGAATCCAGTTCAAGTTCATACTGCCCCGCACTCCGCATTTTGGAGGCATTTGGGAGGCGGCTGTCAAATCCGCAAAAACTCTTCTTCATACACCTTCTTCTAACTCTTCTTCTATCCTTTGAGGAACCAAACACTGCAATTGTGGAAGTATGGAGGCCATACACAACTCAAGGCCAATTACTGCAGTCTCGCCATAGGTGGCAAAGGATCACAGTACTTGAACAACATTTTTGGAAGAGGTGATCGACTGACTATATTCGTAGTCTTCAAGAGAGATCCAAATGGTTCAGTACCAAACCAAATGTTAAAGAAGGCTCCCTTGTGGTAATGCAGGACGAAAATTTACCACCCTACAAATTGGCTCTTGCTAGGATAAAACGAGTGATCCGAGGTGACGACGACATGGTACGAGTTGTCGATGTGAAGACTGCAGCTGGAAGAGTTCGAAGTCCCATAACAAAGATAGCGCCGCTTAACTTGGAAATGAAGCACAGGTTGTCAAAGGCGCCAGAATATTGCGGCCAAACATATAAAATTTATAAATAAAATAAAAATATAGAATATTTGAATTTTCCTCCGTACGCAAATATGTATTACTTTAGTACAAAATTATTTAATTTTCATTTCAGTTGTTCTCTATTTAAGAAACTCACCACACTATAATCTTGCCTTCCTAGTTTCAATTATTATAAATGTAACTTGAAAGTTGGACATCAAGTCATACATCGTGTACGCAAAATCAGAGCTGCTTATAACATTAAAACTAAAGTGAATTATAAAGTTTTAAACAAGTCTTTTAATTTGTCTAAAACAAATTACTTTTGCAAATTTTACACACTGAGTATTTGCAAAAATGCTAGCCTCTATTCTTATTGTAAAATTGATCTCGAAAATTCCTGTCTCGCTCAACTCCTTAATAATAACACAGAAAAATGTCCAACTACTATGCCGATAGCTTAACAAAGATTGAAGCACTCCAGGATGGAATTATCATCGCCAGAGGCGAATATATCACATTCGGGTCCAAAATTAAAGTTAACGGAAAGGAATATCACCCAAACCAGCCTTAATAAAAAGTATAATAAAAAGATATCTCTACCGTACTCGCACATGTTGCATTTCTTAAACAGTCAAAAAATTAAGGAATTTAAAGTAACCCTAGAGACATGTAAGTGGATGTGGTACGCCATCACAGGCATACTTGCCATACTCATTCTTGTTCAACTGTGTGCAAGGATCAAACCAAGAAGGATTACAATGAGAACCAACGAAGATCCTGTGATAACACCATTTAATAACGACTTCATCAGAATGCGAGTTCTTAAAATTATGAACGAGGACGTTCAAACTTAAGGAAGGGAAGAGTTAATTTCAATCATAATATCAATATCAATATAATTGCTTTGCAAGCAATAATAGAATTAAGCTCGAATTGAATTTAAATAAAAAGAATCAGTTGTAAACTCACAAGAAAAGAATAAACATCATTTACTTATATGATTAATGTTCCGTGAAAAGGGAATAGATGTACTCAAAGTTGCCTGGAACAAAAGTACGGGAGAATTCTGTGAAAATTCGCATGAAAAGTTACAATTAATTATGTAATGGCTTTGACATTCACTTTCAGCCGATATCTTAATGAGAGGAAGTAACCGACCAACAAAAATTATTTTAGTAAGATCAATTTTTAAGACCCCAGATCTTAAGTTTAAATCAACAATAGTTATATGAAAAAGTACCAAAAATAGTCCGAGAGATAATCTGAACAAATACCTAGTAGTAGAAGCGTAGAGTTTATTTTCTCCAAAACCCCCTCCTTGAAATAAGGGGTCTCGGGTCTAGTAAAAATAAGTCAAGTTGGTTAAGAGCCGTTGATCAGCCGGTTAAAGCCGCTGATTATCCAGTCAAAAACAGTTGATAAGATGATTAAAAACATTTGATAAGCTGGTAAAAATTCGTTGATAAGCTGGTTAAGACCAGTTGATAAGTTGTTTTAAAGCTTTTTCAGCCACTGAAGAAGATCCGAAGGAGCCAGAAGTGAAGACGCAAGACGGAAAATCTACCAAGGAACCAGAAAATTCTTTAGTCTGCAAATACCAAACCGTCCGAAAAGGATTCATTAGAGACGATTATATTGTAAAATATAATTTATGAAGTATTATTAATATTGGAGTCTTAATACCTAAAGAAAGACTTTTTCTAACTTTTTACTAAAATTTATGTGTACCTACCTCCTTTAGTTAAACCCTGGATCCGATCCGATGAGTATATGCCTCGTCCTATGTAAATGTAAACCCAAGATTCTTCACAGATTCGATTATTGAAGATTTGATATCATTAAAACGTTGAAATCAAAAGAGTGCTTATATGTTAAAGCTGGAAAAAGGCAATAAAGTAAAAGTAATTACGAAAACAGAATGAAGAGTGTCTTCGAAAAGTGTGAGTACAGAGAAACAAAAAATGGTCAGAGGTAGTAACGAACTTATCAAAAAAGTGACCTTAGTTTTCGGCTTTAAGTTAAAAAGAAAACATTCAGTGTCTAACCCACAAGTTCCACTTATTGATAGAGTATAAGTATATATATATTATATATTGATATATATTGGCACAATGGCTAGTATATGAAGCAATTAAAGGAGATGAAACTATGGTGTCTTTTTCCAAAGTATTCTGGTCGACATTACATTGTGTTTGAAAAATATTTGAATGTGGTTGATTTAAATAGCGACAAAAGGGTATGTTTTTGAGTGTAGCTAAACTATAGGTTGATTTTAATAGCGACAAAAGGGTATGTTTTCGAGTGTGGATAAACTATAGTGTACCGTATAGGTACGTTGAGCTTGTTACACAGAGAAGACATAACCACATAGAATAGAACAAACACAATACCTCTATGGGTATTCATGCAGCGAAATAAAGGGCATTTATTATAGAACCTTGGCCAATAGTGTACACGAATGAGTAGGTATGGTATCAAATGAAAGTAGTTGACGTTGAACTTCTTATATGAGTGGAATATTTTCAAACTCGCTCAAGGAAAGTCGAGATATTTGAATAAAATAATGATTTAATTTTTCTTGAAAATAAAATTTCATAACCGAAGCAATCATGGGAAGCCTGTCCGCCCAGCGATTTTGTTAATGTTACGAATAAAAGTTAAAGAATTCAGAGGTCCCATGGCTTACGCGAGCGCTCAAAATGAGCGCTTACTAGATACGCTCGCCCGTGAGCCATAAAGTGTGAGCACTTTTAGTTTGGCTCACGCCCGCGAGACTTCGATTTATAAACGCTCATATCAAGAGCACTCCAATTGAGCACCGCTCTTGATTCTGCAGCAAGTGGTATATTTTGGGAATCTATTAGATATATGACTTGTGTCGATGACCAAGTTACTTTCATTAATGATGGCATTTCTTATTTGCATTGTAATTTCTTTCCATTGGCCGAACTTAGCTCCGAACTATGTTCCCACGGCTTACCCACAGGATTCTTGGATTAATTTCGGACTGAAATCAAGCCTATCTTAAATGGAAACGTTTTGGGATTTCTATGTTTTGGGACAGCTATAAAAGAATTCGCAATATAGTTAATTATGAAGTTCGCATTTCCAAGAAAAAACATTTTGAGAGAATCCTCAATGCTAAACAGCCAACTAAGCGATTATGGTCTAATCTTAAAAAAGCAGGGGTTCACCCGAAAAAAATCTATGATCAAACAGTCGTGTTGCTACGCAACATGCAGCAAAACCAAAAAGATGAAACATCTCTATCTACGAACCACAAGACAGTGCCGTCGGCAAAACCATATACCATACCCGCAATGCAAACTACCGACGGCAAAACCATCAAACTTCGACGTCATCATGATCATTGCCAAAATTGGGAGATCATAAATACGACACATTGTTTTTAAAAACGAACAACCAAATTGTGGGAGTTAACTCCACACATAGTCTACGATGCTGGTCGCCATTTGGTCCCTCCCACTATTCTATGTTTTTTTTTTGTATGTACATTCCTATGCACAATCTAATGGTCAAGCATGATGTTGGATGACGAAGATGAAGGTGCAGCACAGGGGCAAAGCATTGAATTTGCATTGCTAAGATGATCCGTAATCCCGACGAGGGTCAATGACCAAAGCGATGACCAACGGAAAGATCAGCTGTCTTGGGCTTTACCGAGGTAAAATGTGGACGATGATGATGCTGTGTGATACATTCCCAATTTGAAAGCCGTGTACGAAAGTTTAAATTTAAATAAAATAAAACTGATTTTTAAGTCCTTTGAAAGGAAAAAAATTAAGTCTTTAATTTTCAAAATAAGATTAAGATCCGACGGCAATCTATAGGTGATTTTCTTTTCGCGACAAGTTGACCGCGGAGATTATAGTCATTTTTTCTTTTTTTATGCTAGTGTCCTTGCGACATACATTGGTCCTTCGAGCCGGATATTAAGGATCTTAAAGGGATCATTGCAAAAAACTTATCTAAAAATACACTAAATAGACAGGGCGTATAACAAAGGTTCTGTATGTCGTTTTACATCAAGCCTTAAAGACAATCGGGTCGTGTGTGTAGCGTGTAAGGACATTTGAATCAAAAAAAAAAAAAAAAAACGGTCAGTTCTTACATACGTCCTGTGAGGATCTGGGTCTGGAGAAGCTGTGGCAACGTGGGAGCAACGCTTAAATACAGGTGTGTGGCACTCTTATTATAATAATATTATTTAATTTAAATCATTGATCCTTGTTGATCTAAATTCAATCGTGTGTTGTGTGTTCTCGGTTGAATAAATAAATTTTGAAACGAGTAAAAGCAAAGTCCCGATTTATATCGATGCAATCCAAACGATTGCTCAAGAGATAGATACAGATTACGGTTCATATGTATGTTTAGAAGCAAAAAAGAAAACTGTTCATATGAACGAAGCGCGTTTGTCTGAACTAGAAGCATCGTTTGAAGAGGCTAAAGCTTTACATCAAAAAATTGTTGAGTCTCCTACAGAAGAGGCAAAAGTGAAATATATGGAAGCTCTTACATTTCACAAATTAAAAGAATGCTTTTCAATTATTCATGCGATCTAAAAGAGCGTCTATCTAGCACCGATACTCAAAATAATTTCAACAAATCCCTAAATAGTGCAACTACACCGTCAGTAGAATTAAAGCTTCCTCATATCAAAATCCCAACCTTTGATGGTTCTTTAAAAATGTGGCCAGAAATTAAAGGTCTATTTGAAGGCTTGGTGAATAAAAACACTTCAATTTCGGATTCTCACAAACTTCATTATTTGAAGAGTAATTTAACCGGCGAAGCGGCGCGAATGCTGCGAAACACAGATACGAATTTTGAGTCTGCATGGGCGTTATTAGTAAAAAGGTTTCAAAATATTAGATTATTAAAAGATAGTCAATTTAAACTGCTTTTTGATCAACCTAAAATTTCTCACGAGTCATCTGAAGATTTAAAATTATTATTAGATACTACAAACGAATCAAAGCAATCTCTTAAAAATCTTGGTGTATGTGTAGAATCATGGGAAGATGTTCTCATTTTTCACACGGTACAAAAACTTCCGGCTACTACACGAGGGCTTTGGGAAACTCACATCGCAAATCATGTAGATTATCCAAGATACAACGTATTGGAGGATTTCATTCTCATGAGATCAAGAACCTTGGATGTCATTGGACAATCCTCATTAAGCTTTAATCAACAAAAATCCAAATCAAAATCAGGTACAGTTCGAGCTCATAACTCAACAGTGTTGAATAAGTGTTCATTATGTCAGGGTCTTCATTCGATTCGAAATTGTTACAAATTTAAGGCTTTTAACGTTAAGAAAAGGCTTGAATTTGCAAAGAAAAAGAATTTGTGTTTGAATTGTCTGTCAAAGGCACATTTAACAGAAATTTCACAAGCACTTTCACATGCTCTACATGCCGCCAAAAGCATCATTCATTACTGCACATCAACGATCCAAATAATGCAATGCGGGCAAATGAACCCGATCCAACAGGAGCTGCTTTACAGTCAACCCAACCAGTTTCCTCATCCGCTCATTACCCTCAATCAGGGTCATCAGAAAATCCTCCATCGTCCATCGAAAATGCTTCAGCTTACAATGCGTTTATAGCCGAAAACATTCAGTCACCTGTTCTTCTGGCTACGGCCCTTATAAAGGTTATGACACCTACAGGCCAACCGTTGCAACTGCGAGCGCTAGTGGATCCTGGATCCGAGGTTTCCTTCATTACTGAGTCAGCCGCCCAACTTTTATGTCTAAAAAAGGAAAGGAGCTGTGCTGATATAATTGGTGTGGGAGAAACCACCACCAGCACCTCAAAGTATAAAGTGACCTTCACGAAACTATCTTGCGTAAATGCAAGCTTTAGCTTACAACTTAATGCCTTGGTTCTACCCAAGCTAACAGCTTTGCTACCCTCGCAAAATATTCAAAATGTTAATTGGAAGCATCTTCAAAATCTTCCACTTGCTGATCCATCTTTCAACAAAACAAATAAGATTGATGTTTTACTAGGCAGCGATGTTTATCCGTTCATTCTCCTTGAAGGCCTTGTTAAAGGAGAACAGGGTTCCCCTATGGCTCAAAGGACGGAATTAGGATGGATTCTTTCTGGGGGTATTTCATCGAATAACAAGCCAACGTTAACATCACTTCACATAAAAACCGAACCGCAACCTTTGGACAACTTATTACTTAAGTTTTGGGAACTTGAACAAGTTCCACATCGGAAGCTACTTTCCCCTGAAGAAGAAAAATGTGAAACTCATTTTTCCAGAACTCATCAGCGTCAGCTGGATGGCAAATATATCGTCCAACTTCCTTTTAAAGAAGGAACACATTACTTGCTAGGTTGGTCACAGAGGTCAGCGTTTGTTCGTTTTTTACAACTAGAACGAAAATTCAAATTAAAGCCATCTTTCAATGAAGAATACAAACGAGTATTCAATGAGTATAAAGATCTTGGCCATATGACTGAAGTAGGTGCGTCTGCATTATATTCTCCTCATTATTTTCTTCCCCACCACGCAGTTATAAAAGAATCCAGTTCAACTACGAAACTACGCATTGTTTTTGACGCGTCCTGCAAGACATCTGACGGAACATCGCTAAACGATCATCTTTTTGTCGGTCCAAGATTGCAAGATGACATTTTTGACCACATCGCCCGCTTCAGAAAGCATAAGATAGCATTTACTGCCGACATTAACAAAATGTACAGGCAAATTTGGGTTACGCCGGCTGATTCGTTGTACCAACTTATATTATGGCGAGATGCTGAAGGAGAAGAAGTCAAAATATACCGTCTCAACACAGTTACATTCGGCACAGCCTCCGCACCGTATTTGGCAATTCGGACTCTTCAGCAAATTGCGGCAGATGAACGAGATGACTTCCCGATTGCATCGAAAATTGCCATGAGAAACTTTTATGTGGATGATGTTATCCATGGGGCAGACTCAATAGACGAAGCCTTGGACATGCAGTCTCAACTCACCACTATGTTGAAGCAAGGAGGTTTTCCTATACGAAAATGGGCGAGTAATTGTGAGGGGTTACTGACATCCGTTCCAGAGGAAGACAGAGAAGTACGAATTCCACTTTCGTTCAACGAAGAAGATGCTATCAAAGCGCTTGGGATACAGTGGCATCCTGCAAAGGACATTTTTATGTTCAAAATCTCTCTTCAAGAACTAAAAACAACTACAAAGCGAACTATCTTGTCAGATCTTGCACGTCTTTACGATCCAATGGGCTGGATAGCACCGTGTGTCATCGTTGGCAAAGTGTTAATGCAAGACATTTGGAAGGAAAACCATACATGGGATTCTGAGCTCCCAGGAGCAATCGTATCTGCGTGGCACAAAGTGAAGGTGGAACTTGATGTTTTGAAGGCCATCGAGATTCCTCGCTGGATTAACTTCACCAAAGAATCAAAGATCGAAGTTCATGGATTCTGCAATGCCTCTGAAAAAGCATATGCTGCATCAATCTACCTTCGAGTCACCACCGGACCGAAAACAGTCATCAATCTCATCGTAGCAAAAACAAGAGTGGCACCTCTAAAAAATAAGTCCATAGCTAGATTGGAACTCTGCGGGGCCTTGTTGTTAGCACAGCTGTTGGTGCACACCGTGAAGAAGATGGAGCTACAATCATCGAAAATATTCGCTTGGTGTGATTCTCAAATCACACTTGCCGGGATAAAAAGCGTACCCTACACAAGGACTACATTTGTAGCCAACAGAGTGGCAGAAATCCAGGAGTGTACTGATCCTCAGTGTTGGAACTACGTTCCATCAAAAGAAAATCCCGCGGATCTTGCATCCAGAGGAGTTTCTCCCAATGAACTCATCACAAACCTTCAATGTTGGCAACGGCCATCATTTTTAAAGGAGTTTGATGAAAAATGTTATCTACCATCCGAAATAAAATCAACCGATCTTGAGACAAAAGCGTCGGAGAAATCAAAAACCAAAATGGATTTGATCGCATCTGGGTACCCCATTATAAATATTTTTCAGCTCTGCGTTCACTTCACGGGTTTCGAAACAAATCAACTGCTATTTGAACGCTTTTCATCTTTAAATCTTTTTTTTCGAGCCGCGTCATACTGGCGTCGATATCTTGTTAATTTAAGATTTAAAGCAAAAAATATGTCGGCTCGAGTATCTGGGCCACTGTCCGTAGGTGAAATATCTTCAACTCGAAATAGATTGATTGTCTTAATCCAAGAAGAATTTTTCGCTCAGGAAGTTTCAAAACTTAAACAAGGTGAAATTGTCTCTGAGAAGATCAAACTGGCAAAACTTTCACCAATCATTGATGAAAAAGGAATTCTTCGTGTTGGGGGTCGATTAGACAACGCGGACTTGCCCTATTCACAGCGACATCCGATTATTTTACCTTCACAAAATTTCCTTACTTCTCTCATCGTTCACGATATACATATGAAACTGTTGCATGGAGGTCAGCAATTAATGATGGCGAAACTCCGAACTGAATACTGGATTTTGTACCTCAAGTCAGAAGTTAAATGGTGTATTCATAAGTGTTTGAAATGCTACAGGTTTAAAGCAACTGAGATGCAGCAGAAAATGGGAAATTTGTCAGCTTTGCGTGTCAATCAGGCACGACCCTTTCAAACGTCCGGGGTCGATTATGCTGGCCCTGTTCAACTTAAAGCATGGAAAGGTCGGTGTGCTAAAATTACAAAAGCATACATAGCCATTTTCATCTGTTTCTGCACGAAAGCAGTGCACCTCGAGCTCGTAAGCGACTATACGACACCCGCATTCCTCGCAGCTTTCAAACGTTTCACTGCTCGTCGTGGAGTCTGTACAAATCTGTACAGCGACTGTGGAACAAATTTCAAAGGAGCCGCAAATATTCTGGAATCAGAAAGGTCACATATGTCGAAGCAATGGACTGAGGAGATTGCACAATGTATGCAAGCCAACGGCACCAAATGGCATTTCAATCCTCCTGCTGCTCCACATTTTGGCGGACTTTGGGAAGCTGGTGTAAAATCAATGAAGTACCACTTAAAGCGGACAATTGGACATTACACTCTTACTTTTGAAGAATACGCAACGATATTAACACAAGTAGAAGCTTGCCTCAACTCACGTCCTCTTTGCCCAGTCACCGACGATCCTGATGACTTATCCATTTTGACACCTGGACACTTTTTGATTGGGTCTTCCTCCACACTATACCTGAAAAAAATTTAACCGAAATAAAAGACAATTACTTGAACAGATGGCAGCTCATGCAGAAGATTCAACAAAATATCTGGAATTAATGGAAATCCGAATATTTGGTTCGACTACAACAACGTCCAAAATGGCTTAAACCAAATTTAAAACTCAAAGTGGGACATCTAGTGCTCTTACCCGACGAAAAACACCTCCTACTCTCTGGAGGTTAGGCAGAATCACCGAAATGCATCCTGGCACGGATGGAAAGGTTCGCGTTGTAACAGTCAAGACTGCAACTTCCTCACTTAAACGCCCTATAGCAAAACTCTGCTTCTTACCTATGCTGAACGAATCAAACATACAAACCGAGACACACACACTCTAAAACCTATTCACATCTTTATATCACAACTTAACTAAATATTTAAACTTAATTTATATTGAATTTAATACATATCATATAAACTATATTTTAAACTAACGGGTGATTTTTTAAGAGGTTTAGAACTTTTTTTTAAAAAAAAACACAAAAAATTAAAAAAAATGAATGAAATATTTATTTGAATCGATAGTTTGAACCTTGCAATTTAATGTTTAAAGATAATTTCATGCAAATGTTGACCGCGGCTGCGTCTCAGGTAGCCCATCCGCTGAGTCCAATTTTGGCATACTCTTTAACACATATCGGCCCAGTATCTCACGAATGAATGCATGGATGTTGGCTTCCAGTGCGTCAATCGAAGCGGGCTTGTCCCTATAGACATTAGCCTTGACATACCCCCACAAAAAATAATCTAATGGTGTCAAATCGCACGATCTAGGCGGCCAATTGACCGGCCCGAAACGTGAAATTAACCAAACTCGCCTCGCAATTGCGCCATTGTTTCGCGTGCTGTGTGGCATGTGGCACCGTCTTGTTGAAACCACATATCATGCAAGTCAAGAACTTCCATTTCGGGCAAAAAAAAGTTTGTTATCATCGCTCGGTAGCGTTCACCATTGACAGTAACGCTGCGATTCGCATCATCTTTGAAGAAATAGGCCCAATAATGCCGCCGGCCCATAAACCGCACCAAACAGTGGCTTTTTCGGGATGCATTGGTAGCTGTTGCAATGCTTCTGGCTGATCTTCACTCCAAATGCGGCAATTTTGCTTATTTACGTACCCATTCAACCGAAAATGAGCCTCATCGCTGAACACAAGCAGCGCGCGATGAACATTTCGAACCGAGCACGAATTTTGATAGTAAAATTCAATAATTTGCAAGCGTTGTTCATTTGTAAGACGATCCATGGTTAAATTGCAAACAAAACTGAAGCTGTTTGACAGTGACACAAGGTACTAAACACACGTCAGCTGTCAAAACCAGTGTTGCCAAAACCAAACCAGCTTAAAAATCACCCGTTATAACCGATTATTGCCACACACCATTCACGCAACCTTCATTTTCTATTCTTTCATGTACACAACAATCACACATATCGAGGAGTTACAACCTTACAAAAAAAACCTACACTGGATATCTCGACATATAAGTTTCAACCAACCTTCGATGACTTCGTTTCCTATTCCGGAGGCCCGGCAGTATGTTGCTACGCAACATGCAGCAAAACCAAAAAGATGAAACATCTCTATCTACGAACCACAAGACAGTGCCGACGGCAAAACCATCAAACTTCGACGTCATCATGATCATTGCCAAAATTGGGAGATCATAAATACGACATATTGTTTTTAAAAACGAACAACCAAATTGTGGGAGTTAACTCCACACATAGTCTACGATGCTTGTCGCCATTTGGTCCCTCCCACTATTCTATGTTTTTTTTGTATGTACATTCCTATGCACAATCTAATGGTCAAGCATGATGTTGGATGACGAAGATGAAGGTGCAGTACAGGGGCAAAGCATTGAATTTGCATTGCTAAGATGATCCGTAATCCCGACGAGGGTCAATGACCAAAGCGATGACCAACGGAAAGATCAGCTGTCTTGGACTTTACCGAGGTAAAATGTGGACGATGATGATGCTGTGTGATACATTCCCAATTTGAAAGCCGTGTACGAAAGTTTAAATTTAAATAAAATAAAACTGATTTTTAAGTTCTTTGAAAGGAAAAAAATTAAGTCTTTAATTTTCAAAATAAGATAACTGACTTAGTACAGTCATTTTTTGTTTTCTATATAGTTCTTTTCTTGGTTCTACCTAGATTAAGATCCGACGGCAATCTATAGGTGATTTTCTTTTCGCGACAAGTTGACCGCGGAGATTATAGTCATTTTTTCTTTTTTTATGCTAGTGTCCTTGCGACATACAAGTCGATCTAGAAGAACTCAATACAAAATTTGTTTCAAACTTCACTAGCCCCCGTATCTCAAATATAATTCTATCTGAACCAACAGACCATTTACCCTCAGTTTCATTTTCTTTTATTAATGTAATGCCGGATGCAGTTTACCGAGCGCTTTGTAGCATCAAATATAATGCTTCAGGAATTGACAAAATTCCCCCAAATTTGTTAAAATGTTATGTCACCACTAGTTTTACCTTTGACACATATTATTAATACTATAATTATGTCATTAACTTTTCCTATTCTGTGGAAAAAGGCGAAAGTCATTCCTGTACCTAAAAATGGGCACTCAAATCTACAAGAATTTCGTCCAATAAGTGTCCTGACTTTGCTTTCAAATGTTGCCGAGAAACTAATGGTTTAGCCAATCAACAATTTTTTGCAAATTTATAATCTTCTTCACGAAAACCAGTCGGGTTTCAGGGCAGGTCACAATTGTACGACTGCACTTCTTAAACAAATAAACTCTTGGCATAGGTCCATGGAAGAAGATCAGCTTACCTTCATGTTATGTTATATTTCTCCAAGGCTCTTTATTCACTATGTCATTCAATTTTGTATCGTAAGCTTTTGACAAATTTTAAATTCTCACACCAAGCTGATTGGCCCTTAACTACCTTTGTGATAGAAGCCAATCGGTGATATCTGGCGGTAAAATATCCTCTTTCCTTCCAGTCTCTACGGGTGTACCGCAAGGATCTATTTTAGGATCTTTACTTTTCTGCATGTACATAAAAGATATTTTCAGTTGTGTAACATATAGAGAACTTGATCTATACGCCGATGATGCTCAATTGTCTCTAGCCAGATCTCTTAGTTGAGGACGGTATAAGTTGTATAAATGATGACCTGGAATCTATTCATCAGTGGGCCTGTAACAACTCATTGGTTTTAAATCCTCTTAAATCTTTAAGCATAATCATCTTCAAAATAATAATTTCAACCAACGAGTTTCCTCCTATACTGCTTAATGGAACTGTAGTGCCCTTTGTAAAAAAGGTTCGTAATCTTTAAGTTATAATGAACTCTACCCACACTTGGAACTACCACATAAATAGTATAGGTAGTTGGAAAAGTTTATTCCGTTAATTCCAACAAACTCTCAGTTGCTTTTAACTCCATATTACGGTACGTTCATACAGTGGCGATGCGTGAGTAAAAATTCTAGTCGTTCAGTTTATTTTTTTCTATTTTTAAATTTCAAATTGACATTGAAAAAGGTTCGAATTCAAACCTTCTTGAGTTGTTCAACAAAATTTTTTTTAGGTATACTTTCATAAAAAAATCTTCCAACTTTTGCCTTTCTTGCAAACGTTTTTTTTTTCAATGGTTATACCAAGATAATTTAAAGTTCTGTTCCTACTCCTTGTTAGCTATTTATATGTATACCTAATGCCCGATTTCATTAAGGACTTTTAAATATTTAAAAACCCATTTAGAGTTAAAATGGGATTTTTTGGTTTCACCAAGTGCTTTTAAATTTAAAATGCTTTTAAATGTCCTTATAAACTAAAAGCCCATTTTCGTCTCAATAAATTTTAAAAGCTTGATTTGTGAAGTCTAATATGTCAGATGTCAGCCGACGAGTAAGAAAATTATAGATGATACCTATTTTGCAGTCACTTTTTTATTTAATTTCTTGCAAATATAAATTGTGAATAGGTCGAAACAAAAATATAGTTTGTGTGTAAATAATAATCTTTTAAGGCTCTCCCAAGCCAACGCGAATACTGCCTTCATATTTTGTCTGAGGATGAAGAGCAACATATAGTAAGACGTCCAAGAATATTCCGAGTTCATATTGGAATCCGTTCTCCAAATATTTTTTTTTCGTTGCATTTTTTTCTACATATAATGCAACTCTGCTGTAAAAGTGTGTAGTTAAACTTTCATATCGCTCTATAGAATTTTCAATTTTAAATATTTTTCTAACGTATAATTAAATCTTAAAAGTGCACACAGTTGAATTTCTGCTTTAAATACCCGTAAAAATATTAAAATACCAGTTAACGATAGTTTTTAAGTCGAAATTTCAATAACTTAAACTGATTCCTGTGTCACATGACCGACAACAAGCGAAAAATTTGTCAAACTTCTCCTGAAGAGATACCAAATACTTCGTCAAATATTTATAGATTGTCCAAAATCTTTAAAAAGAACCAAATAATGTCTATGACGGATTCCGATTTCCAACAAATCAAAGCTATTGTCGATAGTTCTCTTCAAGTTGCCATAGCCAATCTGGCAACAAAAGATGACCTCTGTAAACTTGAACTTGATCTTCTGCTTCTTCAAAACCAAGATTTGTGCAAGCAATTACATGAGTTTGAAATGCCTTGCTCGATCGGAGCAAGCAGTCTCAAATCAAACACCGTATCCTACTTGGTTATCGAAAAGTGGTTAAAGTATGCAGTCCGGCGGAGGTGATATCTATTAAGAACATTGCATTGATTATTCGTGAAAAAACATTTTATTTGAACAAAAACAACATCCTAAAATAACAAAATAAAAGCGGAGAAGCAGAATTGCAAAACATTTTTGGGAATTTGAACTTTGGAGCTGTCACTAATGTCACTGAAAGCATGCTATCAAACAGACGTCATAATGGTTGGAGTGTAGCAGATGAACCAAATACACCAGGGATGGCACATAGAAACCAAAATTGTAATAGATCAAATACTAATTGAGATTTAAATGCCGTCAGCCAACTTAATAATAGTAACAATTTAAAAATCTAAATAATAAGCTTTTATTTGCAAACTTTTTTATTTACGTTAAGAATTTTGAAATATTTTTCTTGTTTGAAACGCATGTTACGAATGAAAATTTTAGTAGATTTGAGAATTATTTTAGTGAATTCAAACTTATGTGGATTGATGCAATTAAGATATCTGTAAAAGGGCGCGCAAGTGGAGGTTGTCTGTATGGGATACGAACAGCACTATTAAATACATACGTGTTTGGTGAATGTGAAGGTACAATAATAGTTAATTGTCTGAAAGAGAAGAATATGTGTATCGTACCCTACTACATAAATTGTAACAAATGGGCAAACGATTTTGAAAAATTATATGACTCAATGCAACAACTAGCTAATATGAGCGTTTTACTGATTGGTGATGTAAACGCAAGAATCGGCAATTCACAAACCACAATTAATCAAAATGAATCAAACCCTGCGATTTTTCACGCTAACAGGAATTCATTGGGCACAATTTCAAATAAAAATGGATTAGATCTGCTGCAGTTGCTTCAAATGTACGAGTCTATAATTCTGAATGGTTGTACGGAAGGAGATAAGGAAGGCCACTACACTTTCATCGGAGGTCAAGGCAAATCTGTAATCGACTTTTGTGCTGAAAACTACGACTGGATTGAACGGATCAATAAATTTGAAGTGGAATGTAAAAACTTTTCAGATCACATGCCTATTGTTGTGGAGCTCTCGTGTAAATCATCACCAACAGAAATAAATCTTCCCCTATTACCTCGTCTTTGTTGGAAAAATGAACAAAAAATTTCCTACCAGCGTACACTGGACGATTTATTCTCTAAAAACGAGTTCATCGCTGAACCCACAGAAGTACTTTCCAATCAGTTAACAGAACATATTCGAAATTCTGCACCAAACAAAATTATAACTCATATCACATCCAGACGCCTCTTTACCACTGGGCCCACTGGGCCCGGGCCCAGGGCCCCGCAATCACCAGCGGCCCCCAAATTGCTGAAACATCATACTTAACCTCTATTATTCTTTTTTCAAGAAAAAAAAATATTTCGATACAATTTTAGATGCATAAAGAAAGATCAGAATTCGTACTTTCTTTGCTGAACAACAACCTTTGCTCAAAATTTTAAATCACATTCCGTGCTAAATTATATTCAAGTTAAAACACAAATATGAAGCACCTATAAACAATGCTCCGCTGTGAATAACTAACTGAGTGGCAATGCAGTCTGATTTCTGACAGAATCAAAATAAAAACACACACATTTTGAATATCAGTGTATCTGTATGGAAAAATAAAGATAATGGTGTTTCTATATTTTGCCACGCGCATACAGGTTTGCATCAACGCAGTAACTCATACATAGGCGATTTAACTATCCGTCGGATGAACGACACTCAATTGTTTAAGATTGGTAGGAGTGCATGTCGCTGTCTGTGGTCCAAAAAAAGTTTTAAAAAGTCTTTCTCAAACAAGATGGTCGGCGCGAGCTGATGCACTAAGCGCCTTATATAAAGGTCAACAAGAAATTGAAGAAGCTTTTATGTCTATATCGCCAACGATTTAGGACAGGCATCACGAGAGGCCAGAGAGGAAGCACTTAGTCTTTGCAAAAAAAGTCCAAGCTTGAATTTACCATACTTACAGAACTTTGGAACTCTGTATTGCAAAACATTAATAAAACAAGTACTTTACTTCAAAAACTAAATATTACCCTGGATGTTGCAATAAATTTGCTGAGTGTAATCGATGAATTTATAATTGGGCTCAGGGTAAATTTTGATAACTTTGATTCATCAGTCAGACAAAAAAACCCGGATTCCAAATATAAGGACCTTTCTGAAAGGACGAGGTGTAGAAGCTCACGCCAGATTTTTTTTTTTGACGGCTCTGGACCCCCAGTAATTCTGACTGGGAAAGAAAGATTCAAAATTCAAACCTTTATTCCCATTGTCGATACTCTAAGCGGTCATTTGAAACAGCGACTAGGTTCGTATACGAAGATTGGCCAACGTTTTGACTTTGTTTTTTCGATTAAAAAATCTGAATTCAGAAGACTTAAAAGAAAACTGCAAATCTTTTGCTGAATTTTACACCGGAGATGAACTATCTACATGCTGAATGCCTGAATTTAAAAGACTACTTGAAAATTAGTCGACACGAAAATGAAAAAAAAAAAACAATATTCTAGAACTTTATAATTTTTCAAAAACCAAATAAAATTGAAGATGAATTTCCAAATGTTGAAATTGCACTAAGAATTTTCTTAAGTATGATGGTGACCATAATTGCAGTGGGGAACGTTCCTTCTCTAAGTTAAAAAGAATAAAAACGAACTCAGAACTACAATGATTCAAGAAAGATTGACAATATTGTCGCTGCTGACAATCGATCCATTTTGAAGATTTGATGAAGGATTTTGCTAATCTCAAATGAAGAAAAAGACTCATTCAATAAACATTCCTCTCTTTTATATATTGCTCTTTAAATTACATTCTGAATAACTTATTTAAATTTCTGTTATTTAAATTTTGTTTATTTTTTAATTTTTAAATGAAATATTTATTTTTTTGTTTTTATTTTTACATTGTTTATGTTTATGTTTTAAATGCTACAGTAATTATTTATCTTTTTAATGAATTAAAAAATATTATTTATTTACAAAATTAAAAGAATAAATATTAATTCAAAGTTATGTGATTTTTTCTGTATACCTTTATTACACAACAAAACATTTTTATATAATCATACAGGGCCCCATTCGCGAAAAGTGCCCAGAGCCCCCAAAAGGGTAGAGACGGCCTTGATCACATCTTATAAACAAAAGTGGTTTGATAAGGACTGTTGGAAAGCTCGTTCAAAATCTTTTGCTCTTCTTCGTGCTATGCGTACTTCGAACAATCATCAACTAAAAACTTGGTACATAGAAGCTAACACATATTATAAGAACCTTTGTCTTCAAAAGAAAATTGAATTTGAAAATCAACAAGCAATAACACTAGGTCAAACTAGAAACTCAAAGGATTTCTGGAAGATCGCGAGGGGGATCAATGGGATGAACTTTAAAATTGGTGTAGGCGTATCTGCTGCAGATCTGTCAGCCCATTTTAGGATCCTTCTTTCCAACAATTCTAATTTAATGTTTTCCTACGCTGAACCCTCAACTTTCGATGACTCATTAGATGGTAATATATCGATGGAGGAGATACAAGCTGTGATTTCAAATGCGAAAAATGGAAAAGCTCCAGGTGAAGATGGAATTCCATACGAGTTTTTTAAAAATGCAACACCTAAATTTTTTAACAACCTTCAAATTCTGTTCAACAAAATTTACTGCACAGCTGAAATCCCATCTTCTTTTAAAAAATCTGTAATTTTTCCTATACACAAAAAAGGACCTTTTGATGTTGTTGAAAATTACAGAGGAATTTCGTTTATGAATGTAATAGCGAAAATATTCTGCGGTGTTCTTGCTGAGAGACTTGAAAAGTGGGTGGAACGGAAAAATATTCTTTCTTATCTTCAAGCTAGCTTCAGAAAGAATTATTCAACCACTGATCAGATATTTTCTCTCTCATCCATTGTCAAAGCGTTTCATGCCAGGAACAAAAAAGTGTATTCATTTTTTGTTGACTTTAAAGCTGCGTTCGACCTAGTTAACAGAAATGCGCTCTTCTATAAACTCTCTCAAATCGGCTTATCCTCAAAATTCATAAGAGTAATCAAGGAAATGTACACTAATACAAACGCAGCAGTTTGGGATGGCACATCCTATTCAGATTGGTTTGAGACGAATGCTGGTGTGAAACAAGGTTGTCTTCTAAGTGCATTGTTGTTTTCACTGTTTATTAACGATATAGTGGATGATCTTCCCGGAGGAGTAAGAATTGCAAATTCTACCATTAATGTGTTGCTGTACGCGGATGACCTTGTCATACTCTCCGAATCGCCAGAACATATGCAATTAATGATAAATCGCTTATCGTGTTACTGCAAGAGATGGGGACTAACAATTAATACAGAGAAGTCAAAAATTATGGTTTTTGCGCGATATCAAAGAGCTCATAATGAAAGACAATGGACATACGATGGCCATGTTTTAGAAACAGCTAAGGAGGTTAAATATCTGGGAGTTAGACTAAATCCAACTTTAAATTTCAACAAACACCTAATCGAAAAAACCAATAGTTCTCAAAACTTGCTTAACCTTTCATGGAAAAATGTGTTTTCAAACAAAAGAATAATTTTATCTGCAAAATATAAAATATTCAATGCAGTTGTCAAATCCACTCTTTGCTATGCTTCTCAAGTTTGGGGATCATATGAGTACGAAGAAATTGAGAAATTCCATAGGAACTTCACAAAAAAGCTCTTTTATCTTCCCCAAAATACACCTAGTTACGCTATATACTTGGAAACCGGTCTACCAAAACTCTTCACGAGTACACTCAAGACACAGGCTGGCTACATAATAAAGGTATGCTGTCAATATGAGGAATCAAGACTTTCAAAAAAACTATTTTTGTACGAGTTGAGAAATAAGGACTGGTGGTATGAAAGATGGCTCTCTTTTCGCAACGCTCATGGAGAAAACTTACAAATTGATGTGAACAACCCATGTGATTTGAAAAACCAACTCTACCGCATTATTCAGAAAAACGAAGACACTATTCGAGATGCGTTCATCGTAAAGGCACACGAGTCTGAAAGCAGAATTTTATACAGTCAGCTTAATTTTAATCTAAATATGAACAACTACTTTCATGGCTCACTTAGCTATGATGAAATATCCTTGATATTCAAAGCAAGATGTGAGCTCCTTTCTTTAAATGGCAACCCCTATAATGGAAGCTTTAGTCAATTTTGTACGCTCTGCAACTTAAAATCCAAAGAAGATTGCTTCCATATTATAAGTATATGCCCAATATTCGCACCGCAAAGGCAAGTTTTCTTTGGAAAACAGTCATTAACTATGCAGGAAACTATCCAGATTCTAAACGAGTGTGATTGGAAAACCCTAAGCGATTTCTTAAAAACGGTTTACAAGTATAGAATGTTATTGATATTAGAATACGTTTGAAACTTTAATTCATGTTTTTTTTGTTAATTATTGAAAACTTACTTAAATTAACTACAAAATAAATATTTATAAATTTGCTAACCAGGCTGACGGCTTAGCCATAGCTCTTAAACTCATTTTTGTATTCTATTTTTTATATTGAAGTGTAAATAAACGAACTTACTTACTTACTTACTAATGCCTTTTCACGTGTATTTCGAATGTGAGAGGGAAACAATCTATTTACATGTCCAGGGATGTGAGGCAAACCCAATTTTAACTAAAATTTCCCTAAAATTTCCCTAAAATTTCCTTTTTTCAAATGGTGAAACTGGAAATATTTAAGGTCAAATGGCAATGAGAGGAAATGGGATATTTTGTGTGTATCTGCTAGTGGATTCCATGTATTTACATTTCGTTGCTAAAGTATTTGAACGAGTTGCAGAGGTTGTATGAGAGGGAAGTATTGCTGCAGGTATGTATGATGCTTTTTGATTTATGGCCAAATCACAATCACGCGTTAGGTCGGTCGGGCGTTGACGGGCTTTTTACCGACTTTACGATATCATGTGTCATTAAGCGCGACCATAGAATGTGCAAAACGAAATGTAGCTTCAAACTTCGGGCGTTGAGAAGTTACGAATATGACAGAATAAAAGTTCTGTTTCCTTATAAATGCACGTTAAAAATTCTCCGCAGATAAGAGAGAAACAAAAATGTCTCTGTAGTTTATGATTTCATTTATAGGGAGTAACAACCAGTGAAATAAATAGCTTTACTAAAGGAGGTAAATACTAATGTCCATTGGGTTTTCTTTTTTAATTATTTCATAATTTTACAACCATCTTCCGAAATTGATAATAACAAAAAAAACATTTCTTCAAGCATTTTTAACTTTGATAATTAATCCAAAGAATGACATTAGTCAACGATGTCATTCTTTGGTGTCAACAAATGCGTGAAAAATAAGCAAACGTTAGGAAAAAAGAGATATGTATACAACACCGTTTTCCCTAAGATCCGTATTGTTTTATTTTCATGCGATGATCTACATGGATCATTGGCGATAATAAAATGCAGCAACATCGCCTAAAGGCTTAGCCCAGAAAATTTTCGGGGCTTAACTTAAGGGCGGAATAAAACTGTGTTACACAATTCCAATCATGGTGAACAGTTCTAAGAATCGAAAAAAGTTTTATAAGTAAAAAGAATTTCAATTTTTGGTTTCTTACGATTGTCAAAAATAAAATAAAAAATACTAAAATTAAATAGCGTTTTCCTTGTTTTTCTGATTACTCCAGAAAAATGGTGTGTTTGACATTGACATCTTTTTGCAATATCAACGAGGAAATGTGGATCTACGCTCTCTCTAAATTAAATACATTGTAGCGATCACTGATCTTTATAAAACATTACATAGAGTTCAGTGGTAGCGAAACACCACTCCACAACAGACAACACATAACATGAGACAAGTGTGAAATCGGCTTTAGAGTACGTAAACCAGAGAAAATACCTTCTCCGGAACCAAATAACAATAACCTAAATCAAACATGTCTACTTCCAAAACAGCTGTTTACAATACAAAAAAAATCTTTTATAGGTATGTAGGTACGTTGAAATGAAAAAAATGAAACACAAACTGATTTCACAGAATTTTTGTTAATGAATTGTTTTTAGTTTAGAACCAATTAATGAAAATATACATTTATGCATCTGCTGTAATAATAAAAATGTGCCAATCAATATTCAAGGCTTTATAATATCCAATTCAATATGTATGTTGAATCCTAACTAAACCATTAGTACACATGTATGTACATAGGTATAATTTTCATTTTTGCTGCTACCTAAAAAAGTCACTCATTGCAAACAAACTTTCTTGGTTTTTCTATAAATTTGATGATAATCAATTGTTTTTTCTAAATAACAAATCATAAATTGCATAAAAACTTTAACATTTGAAAGAAATAGAATAACCAACACAAAAAGGAGAATTATTGTGAGCTGTAAAAGCGCCAGCAAAATAGAAAATAGATCTATTCGGGCGTTGGGTTCCAGCTTACGATATTTACGATCTAAAGCTGCGCAACGCCTGAGGTAACATTTAAAATCCATTGTTCCTATTCAATCTGTCAAAGTCGGAGCGAGCGAACGCGTGATTGTGGTTTGGCTATTAAATTGAGTGCACGAAAGGATTGCACGAGTTGGATGTTGGAAACTGGGATATTATATTGTGGAACTAAATCAAATTAGGAGAAAAATAAAAACCATTTGTGGGTGGTTAGGTTGATAGAAAATTATAATAATATTGTCTGAAAGTTAGGCGTTCATGACCGAAATGAACAATAGGACGCTTCGCCACTGCGTTCATAACCTACGCAGATTCGACCATATCTCGCAATATCGATCTTCCCTATTTGGATGCGATCTTTTTGCCTACCTTGAATTTAAATCAGTGCTTTTATTGGTTAAAATAATTAAATACCGTTGTCCTCGACACATTTATGTGAAACTTGAAACTTGCAAGGTCACGACGTACCTTTAATATAATTCTTCTGCGATCTAATTTACTGACCACAAGACGACTGTTCTTTAGCCATACTCTTAGGCTCTACAACTCTCTGCCACATGAAATTAAAACAACCATTTACAACCATTCAGACCCTTCAATGCAATTAAAAGCGACTTAGAACCGTTTGCTCATACGAAACATAACTATTTATGTTCTACTTAAATGCTTATGTTCTACTTTTTCCTCAGCGTAAACTGTCACATAACTTCTTATGTAGAACATAAACTCTTAAGTTTCATTTCAGCAAATGGGCCTTATTAAGTTATTTCTGCGGATCTTATGTTTATAGAGCAAACATTACCTACATAAATTTGAATAACACATAAAATTATTTATATTTTTTATTTTTCCATTTCTTTTTTGCTAGCACTCTAATTATAAGTTTACACACTATTGCTACATTCTACATATATAATTTTTTCAATTTTCTTTTATCTTCTTTTTTATTTCCAAAATGTGAAGCCCTATGAAATCTTGCATATCTGAAAGATTTAATCTTATGATTTATTTTTTTCGAATAATAAATATGAAATATGAAAATATTATGTGCGATGGCAACACGCCATCATGACGAGAGGGAGCCTTTTAGAATTTAGAATAAATGAAAACACATTAAATCGATTTGCGTAATATATATTTCAAATGTCAACCGATTGCCCTTAAATCGCATTTTTCTGGAGCAAAAAATAAAAAGCAAACATTTTCGGATTTTTCAGAGGTTTTGTAATCCATCGTCATCGTCGCCATCCTTCGATGGAATTTGAAAGTTGATAGCTTGATAGATAGGGGACATATCACATTTTGAAGTGTAGCGAATATTTCTTTTCAAATGTCATGCCCTTAAAACGCATTTTTCTGGAGCAAAAAGTCAAAAGCAAAAATTTTCGGATTTTTCAGAGGTTTATAAATCCGTCGTCATCGTAACCATCCTTTGATGGAATTCAACAGTTGATAGATTGACAGATAGTGAACATAGCATATTTTGACGTGTAGAGAATATTTCTTTTCAAATGTCAACCTATCTGCTTAAATAGCAGTATTTCGGAGCAAAAAATAAACCCACGAGCCACATGGCTCAATCGTTTATGGCGAGCTTACAATTTGTAATTCAAGATTCAAAATAACCGCTACTCAATATCTGGTATGAATAACTGTTACTATGGTATAACTGTAACTGTTATAACAGTTATTCAAACATAACCGATTTAGAAAACCCATTATGCTCACCATTGCTCATGAGCGCTCACAATCCCGCTCGCGAGCCATGGGCCATATGATATTTTTCATGTGCGGGCATTTCGCTAATGCTTTTTTCGCTCTCGCACATGAGTGGACTTTTCGCTCTCGCACATGAGTGGGCTTTTCGCTCTTGCTAGGTATGAGCTGAGATCGTTTTATGAGCGCTCGCGCTCTTGGGCGAGCGTTTTGGTACCCTGATTTCTATCAGTTGTTATCCTATTTTTTAACAGCCGCGATAAGATAATAAGAGACAAATTTTTTTTGTCTCTTGCAATAATTTAATGAAATTAAGTTTCAAGTAATATAAGGTTTCTTAGTGTTTCTTTATATTTAATAAAAAACGTCTGTGACAGAGAGTACATTTTTAAATTCTTATTCTAATGCTTGTAAAAATACAACTTCTTTTGTTGGTCCGCCTGGTGCGTAAACGAATAAATGAATTGGTTTTTCAACGCGGGAACATGTCATATACAAATGTCCATATGGGCAAAATATATTTTTGAAATCGTGTGAGCCATCGACTAAAAAGTGGGACAATAAACGGCTTACCTAAACAAATATTGTTTCAATAAAATATGAGGAGCTGTTTAAAAAAAAAATGAGATTTTGTGCTCAATGGTTTAAATCATACGTAATGTTATTTTTGGTCCACAATTTCCCATTAACTTTGTAAAAAATTTAAAAAAACGCTAGGTTTTAAGTTTAATGAAAATCCACGCAACCGTATCCGAACAAACCTCAGGTAAATTGTAGTAAGGTGAAAACTACGGTGCTCGCGCTCTAAAGAGTGTGACGAAAGAGACGGTCAGGAGGTAGCAAGGGGGGAAGTAGAACTACCCAACTATATTCAAGAGTCGGCAAATCAAGGAAGGTTCATTTTTTAATTTGAGCAATTAAAAAACTCGATTATGAATAAAACGAGCAGCTTTCAAAAATTAGCTTCGAACAAAATATTAAAAATTAGAAGTGAGTTTTTATTGTCATTGGGGCATATTCATAGTCATTTTTTAACTCCAGTTTATCTTAGACCTGGGTTTATCCTATCTAAATAACATTGAATAAACCCCAGTCTAACATAAACTGGAGTTTAAAAGTGACTATAAATATGCCCCATTATGTATAGGTTTTAAACTTGTAAATTTATACAAGTCGGCATTTTCAAAGGTTTAACATTACGAATATGCCTAATAATTAAAATAAAAAAGATTTATTTTTTAGTCAGCAAATTGACCGATGCCGACCGTCCTGTTTAATATCGAAACTCGGAGAATGTACCTATAGAGATTGTTGGGGTTCATCTTAAAATCATTATTATTATTTGTATATTCTATATTTCTCTTTTAATCGATTTAAATTGGAATTTGAGTTAGCAGGGCATTCTCGCCATAATTTTGTAAAAACTAATTCGCCTTACTCTCAAACTAAACTTTTATCTTCTCTGTTATGATTTAGTTATATAAAATTTATAATAAGTGTTATCCGTGTATTTATTCGTGCCTTGCTTTAACCTTATTTGTTAGATTAAAAAAAAACGTGTTAACAATTTAAAATATGATATCTAATAATGAGTATGGACATGGACACTCTTCACGTAAGTATATTTCTTATCATAAATTATGCACTGCAACTTTTATGTCTCACATGCACGACAAATTCAAGTGGCTGGTCAAACAATTTCATGTTTAAGCCTAGTACGCTGCTGATGCGAAACGAAAAATGACACAACGAAATCATTAACGAAAAATTTCGTCCTCCTTTTCGTTTTGCAGTACGCTGTTCGATAAGCGAAATTGATAATTGTAGCAGATTATTTGGAGAGGTCTCCGCTCTATTTTCGCACTCAATTAATTGCCCGGACCATTAATTGTGTGCGGAAAAGTGACATTTGAGGTTTTTTGTGTTTGTATTTGTTGAAAGCAGCATGGCTTTCGATGATTTATTTGCGTTTGCGTTTGTATTTTTTTTTTGTGTATTGGTGTGACGCTTTCAGTTGTCATTTTTTCGTTGTGGTTTCCGCAAGCATTTCGTTGTCGTTTTGGAGACCACCGAAAAATTTCGTTTCGCATCAGCAGCGTACTAGGCTTTAAAGTGCAAAATTTGACGGAAATTTTAGGAGCGGAAGAGTTGAACTTCATTGATGCTTTATTTTTTATCCGAAGCACAGGAGAATAATTTCAACAATTCAACAAATGAACTACGATGACGACCAATACCAAATCGATGCATTAGTAAAAAGTTCATCTTCATTCGCTGAGATGATTTTTCAACTTTCAAACCTTTTCAAAAGTTTTTTCAAATTTCAGTTGACAGATGTAATGCAACAATAAAATCAGTGGAATCCATTGAGAAATAATGGCAACCTCTATTTTTTAAAGAAGATCCAGAATGTTTGTTTTCTGAGTTGCAACTTTTTCTTGATTCATGTACAAAGTGTACAAATGTCGTAGCCATTACCAAAGTGGTGTTCGAGTTGAAAATTGTAATTCCTTAGCGCACAAACTTGTTTGCTTCATTTTGACTGCTCATGTGACGTCAGCCATAGGCGCCCGGAGGTAGGGGCATTCATTTGTTAGTATGAATTCTAACAAATATTTGTCTTCTCTCCATGATTTGTCCCCCCCCCTGGCTCTGGATCATGCCAAATGAAATGTATCTAGAAATATAATTAGTTAATATTTGATCAAGGACAATGCACAATGTTTAAAAAAAAAATGGACAAACTACATTTGAAAATGTGTGTTGAAGTGGAGTATATAAATGCCCCCAAAATAAAATACAAATAGGAGTTTAATGTCATAAGAGCCAAACTCATGAGTTTGTTGTTTAGAAATGAACAAGACGGAGATAAAGCCTGATTACACGATTCTTTTTTTTCGGTCGTTTCGTGTCTCATCTTCTTGACACATTTGGTGAGGGGTGTAGAATTGTAGGGAATGAAGTAACCAACGCACGTATGAAAATTTTAAGATTTTTTCCGTTTACCTTTGACGTTTATGATTTGGCAAAAGAGTAGAGGCGAGGGTGCTTATAAACTTCAAATAATAAGCTTTAAAATTGTTTTTCATGATTACATATGTAAAAATTTGAACAGGAAGTGATTTAAAAATATTTTTAATCATTATATCTGTCTATTTTCTAATAAATGAACCTCAAATTTTTGAACGTCAAATACCCGAATGGACTTCTTTCGTTGTGTGTAATCGTGAAGGTACGTACCTGTTGAAAAGACGAAAGATGAAACGAACGAAAAGTCGAATCATGTAATCACGCTCATATATTAGGTGTGTTTTTTTGCAAGCCCAGAGGAATCGGACGAAAAAAATGTTGCATTTAACATGGAAACTGCTTTGCCCCGACATCGTTTTTTATCCATAACAAGGTATGTTGTATATGAGATGAAGAGTCGCCATATTTTGTTTTGTGTGACGTCACATCAAGTGTTCCACAACACATATGTAACTTTTAACGATAAATTACTTTTTGTTTGACTTTAAATTTAACAACACATAACTTTAAAACATATGAATTTATTGGTTTACTTTGAACTTAAACAACAAATAGCTTCAAAACATAAATAATTTATTGTATACTTCCTTGTCAGACAAACGATTGAGAGCATTCACTTTTCTATATCTCCGTTTTTAACTGACTCAATGGCAACGTTTTGAAAATATTTTTTCTTTTTTAATTCAGAAATCTATCAAGGAACACTGTCTGTCCTTCCATACTTCATCTTGCGTAACTTTGGCTTTTCGAAACTTTTTCCTTTTGTAGAATTACATTTTTCTTTCGTGAAATGGATCTTCAATAGTTCTCGCATGATAAATTCGGAACGAATATCCTAGTGGTTCGATCGTGAAAATTAATTTTATTTTAAAGGAACCAAAAAATAAGATTTGCGATCGAAACAAAAATAAAATTCCCTTTTGATTTTTTCACGAGAGAACGAATGACAATAAATATAAAATATAAAATAACTTTACGATGGACAACTATTAACAGTACCTCCCATAGAACGTTATTTTTGATTTTTTCAGTATTGGCTGAATGCAATTAAATTAAATTATTAATAGAAACTTCCAAAAAACTCAAATTATATTGCATGTCAAAATTTAAAAAAAAATAATTTTTATAATACACATTGTTTTTCGAAAATTCGATATCTCAAAGTTGGGTTTGTGTCTGCTCCCCCGTGGAAAAAATCCTGCGGGCGCCTATGACGTCAGCTCCTTGTAAACGTTATTTTAGTAAATTAAAACGAAGTAGTTTTAAATTATTTGCGTACGACAATAGGTGATGATCGCTTGAATGCATTGATGATGCTTTATTCTTCGAATGATAAAATTAGTCTAAATTGTATACATTATTTAATATACAGCGTGTTTCTTATTTAATATACAGAAAATTGCTAAAATGTCCTGTACTTTTTGAGAAAATTGAAAATAACTTAATGTGCTTTACTACCTATGTAGTGGATATAGGATCTTTATAGTAACTTAAACAATGGATTGAAGTCAAATTAAGGGAATTTTATTTCTGTTATTTTCAATTTTCTCAAGAACTTGAAGAGATTTTAGCATCTGGATTTTGATGTTTTACTAAAAATTAATAAGATCATTGAATATTAAAAACAAAAATACTACCTAATATCGTAAAGTTTTGAACGAAATTGTTTATACAAAATTAAAAAAAATGTTTTCAAAATTTTGAGTTTGAAAATAATTTTTCAAAAACTGTTCATTAAAAAATTTTATTTGAAACGAAAAGATTTCTCTTTTTATAAAAAGGTTAAGCATGCCATTGTGAGCGTAAACGTTGTGTTTTAACATTTTGTTTCTGTTTTAAGTTATTTTTTGTAGAAAATTTCCCCTCCCGGCTAAACGTCCTCCTATAATATTATTTTCTTGTCTCGTTCCAACCTACACGCTCTATCTTTTTGTCACATGTTATGCAAATCACCCTGTATAGCTTAGGTATTATTAATTTTGTATTATAAATTATTGAATCACTGCAATGGTAAAGCTTTAATTTATTATAATTAAAAATTTTGTATTATTAAATAAATAAACTGCTGTAACAATTATTTATTTTTTTATTTATTTATCATCATCTATCAGAGCATAATAATATTCTTATAGACTATTAGTGTTCGGTTTCACAAATATTTAACAGGCTTTTAAATTTTTAAATGACGTATTTTGTATGGAACAAACGTCATTTAAATATTTAAAAGCCTGTTAAACAGTTAAAAGGACCTTATGAAATCGGCCATATATGGTACATAAAGTAGATTCAAATTTACAATGTTTGCAGGTGGGTATTTAAAAAAAATAACAGTATTATTATCTTATTACAGTTTATATATATATTATTTGATAACTATAAATCCAATTATTAACAAGTAATTTACTTTACATTTATTTAATTTCGTTAAGAATTTATTGTTGATTTTAGTTTCTCTGGTGCAAACCATACAAAAGTCTACCTCAGTGCAAATGAGATTACATTGTGACCGTAGTTTGTGCGATGAAATTGCTCGTAAATTACAAACCGATCTCGGGTTACTCTTAGGAGAACACTACCCTCATTGACTAAAGCTGCTAGCGGAGGACAATTTATATGGCCAGTAATGATATCTAGAATCAACATAATTGAAAAATTACGTCGAGTTTAACAAAATAAATAGACATCTGTACCGAGATTTAGCTATTTCGGCGAGTGAAACGAGATGACTCGCCTTACTCGCTGACTCATCTCACTTTATTCCCAAAAGTGATTTAGCTATTTAAATGAAATGAGTAACTTTGAATTTAGTTTCGAACACTGAAATGTCATAGCTAAAGACTCTTTTTTATGTTTTGTGTCTTCGTTTTTATTTATTTGAAGAAAAATAATAATAAAAGGTGAACAATGAAGATGTTAATAAGAAAAGTGTAAACAACAAGAAATCAAAAAAAGTGTTCCTCAAATATTATTTATTTATATAAAAATGTATACAAATGAATTTACCATGTGCGTGTATTTATTGTTTAATGATATACATAAATATGATGTACTAAAATAATTATACATTTATTCTCACCACAATAATTAGATATCTTAATAGAAATATTTATGTGTATTGGTTTTTGATCATATATATTTAACTTTTGATAATTTCAAATTGGGCTTAATGATCGATATGAAAAAAATGCAATCAATTAAAAAACTAATTCGTTCTTTTTCCCAACGTTTCTCCGGTTTTTTCCGGCTTCATCAGGGGGTTTGGATTTATTAGTTCTTAAAGAAACAATTGACAATGAAATGTTTGGTGAATAAAAAACTAATAATAATTTGTACATTTAAATAATTTAAACAATTTGATAACTATTGCACTTACTTTTGTTGTTAATAAATTACATTTAGGAACAATTTATATAAAATAAAATAAAAATAAACTTTTAAAACTTTACAGAAAATTAAACACTTCTTATTGGCAAATGCAAACTAAAAGAATATTAATTTATAGTAGATTATGATATGGCAACACTGTAGACAGCGCTTATGTCATCAATGTCCTCTTTGTGGTTCATCGTTACATTCATTTTTTGTTGGATACGAAGACTTTCTAGGGTGAACCTTGTGTTCATTCTTCTTTCTCTATCTAATATTTTGACGTTTTCAAAATCTGCATTGTGTTGATGATCTAGCATATGTTGTGAGATTGCTGTAGCTGTCTTCTTTTTCCTTATGTCAGCTTCATGTTCTGACAATCTCACTCCTAATGCGCGTTTTGTTGTTCCAATATATATTTGTTGACAAGTTTCATTAGAATTTCCTTTGCATGGGATTTCTTCGTATCCAACAAAAAATGAATGTAACGATGAACCACAAAGAGGACATTGATGACATAAGCGCTGTCTACAGTGTTGCCATATCATAATCTAATATAAATTAATATTCTTTTAGTTTGCATTTGCCAATAAGAAGTGTTTAATTTTCTGTAAAGTTTTAAAAGTTATGTCACTAAGGCATAACACTAGTGGTAATATGTGTCGAAAAGTTTTTTGGTGTTTAGATCAATAATTAATTTAGATTAATCGTCTGCTTTGGTTTTTAAAATTTTGTTTTTACAATGGTGGGTAATTTTAGAGTTGATTATTCTAACATTCGGGGGCTGAGAGCGAATTTCTGTGCCGTGTACGTCTATACTGTAGTTAACAGGCCAGCTGTTTTGGCGCTGAGTGAAACTCAGGTAGGCGAAAACACCGATAACTCGGAATTTAACCTGCATGGGTATAACTTAGTGCCATTATTCTTTTCCCATCACGGTCTCGCGATTTATATTAGGAATGATGTTGCGTACCAACTTCAACCACAATACAGTCCCTGTGTGAACACAAATTTCAACTTTATGTGGTTTAAATTTTCGGTTAATAAGCGCATCATACATACCTGCTTCATTTATCGAAGTCCAAATCTGGACAGAAATTCAACTTCTAACGAATTTGATGCTCTGTCTGACTCCATCCAAAGAATTGTTTCGCATTACCCTCACACTGAAATCGTCATTACGGGCGATTTCAATGTACACAATTCTAGTTGGCTTCGCTTTTCAGGCCAGACAACACCCGAAGGAAGGTACGTCGAGGTCTTTGCTGAGTTAAACCAACTGACTCAGCTTGTTGACGAGCCAACTCGAATACCTGACGTTGCAGGTCAAACCGCCAACACTCTAGACTTGTTTCTTACCTCTGACCCTGGTAAATATACTATCAGTGTATTATCGCCTCTAGGCACGTCAGACCATTGTATCATATCTGCAAATTTCTCGTGCCAAATAAATCCAGTTAAAGAAAAATCTCCCAAGAGAACCGTTTGGCAATTCGAGAAAGCCAACTGGGACGGCCTCAACGATTTCTTCAAAAACTTTAACTGGTCACTATGCTTCCTCGGTAGTGACGTAGACTCTAGTACAGATATGATAACAAATTTAATTCTTTTTGGAATGAGAAATTTTATCCCGAATAGGGAAATATCTATCAAACCAAAAGAAAACTCATGGTTTGATTCGAGCTGTAAAGAGGTTATCCGGGTTAGAGAAGTAAGTTTCCGAAGTTATAAAGCCAACCCCACTGAGGAAAACCGGAATAAGTTCAAACAAGCTAGAAAGACCTGTAACGTCCATATTCGACGAACCAAATTCTTGCATGACCAAAAATTAAGGCAAAAAATACTACAATATCCCAAAGGTAGTAAAAATTTTTGGTCATTTGCAAAAAAAATACGAAATACTACCTCGTCTTCGGTTCCAACGCTCGTTTTCAATGACACCCCTGCTGTTAGCTCGTTAGAGAAAGCCAATTTGCTTGCAGCACAGTTTGCTGTTAATTCGACGTTGCCAGTAAGTGTTATGACTCCTCCTGTACTTGAGAGCGCTAACGATTTCATGGGACGAATCTTCTTTCGCACTCGTGCAGTCGCAAGAGTTCTCAAGGACCTTGATGTGCACAAATCCGCTGGCCCGGATCGTATCCCTCTTATTGTTCTGAAGAGGTGTTCTTCAACGCTGGCAAAACCACAGCGTAAGCTTTCCCATCTGTCCTACTCTACTGGTCTCGTTCCGAGTGGATGGAAAACAGCATTTGTCCAGCCTGTCCCTAAAAAAGGCGAATCTTCTTCACCCTCTAACTATCGTCCAATTGCACTTACGTCCCTTCTTTCCAAGGTCATGGAAACGCTGATTAATCATCAGCTTAAGAAATATCTTGAAGAACGAAAGCTTATAAATGACCGGCAGTATGGATTTCGTAGCAGAGGTCCACTGGTGATCTGATGGTTTATCTCACCGAACAGTGGAACAAATCTTTACATCGTTTTGGCGAAAGTAAGATTATTGCACTTGATATTTCAAAAGCGTTTGATAGAGTTTGGCATCAAGCTCTCTTATCGAAAATGCGTGCATTTGGTATCGATGAATCTCTTCTTCGTTGGATTAGAAATTACCTTTCTAACCGCTCAACACAAGTCGTATTGGATGGTTTTAAGTCTGATATTCATAACTTAAATGCTGGTGTCCCCCAGGGCTCCGTTTTGTCTCCGACTCTCTTTCTCATTTTCATCAATGATCTTCTGTCTGAAACTTCTAATCCATTAAATTGTTTTGCTGACGACAGTACCCTCAGCTTTTCATATTCGTTTCTAGATTCACATCCTCGTCCTTCGGATGTGGAACTAGAGCGGCAGCGTATGATAAGCTCATTAAATTGTGATCTTGATAGCATTGTCCAATGGGGAATCAAAAACCGCGTAGAATTTAATGCTTCAAAAACTCAATGCTGTCTCCTGTCGTTGAAGCGAAACCCACCCTCCATGCCGCTATCCATGAGCGGTACTTGTATTGAAGAAACTAAACAGCTTTCAGTTCTGGGAATGTACATCACAGACCACCTCTTGTGGAATGACCACATATTTAACGTTGCCAAAAACGCTGCGAAGTGTTTAGGCTTTCTTCGGCGATGCAAGAAATTTTTCTCTCCTTTTGATCTGGCTATAATCTACAAAGCCTTTATCCGTCCTAAGCTTGAGTATAACTCCCACATCTGGGCAGGTGCTCCTATAACTCACTTGAATCTCTTGGACAGAATTCAAAATAGAGCTTTAAAAATGATAGGTGATAGAAAAATAACAGATACAATTACAACTCTGGAACACCGCCGCAGTGTTTCATGTCTATCTTTGTTCTATCGCTATTTTTACAAACAGTGTTCTAGCGAAATAGCCAGTTGCATTCCTCCCCTAAAACAATTCCACCGTAATACTCGCGCTTCTAGGAATGCACATAAGCTTACCCTTGAGCCCAATTTCGGACGTACAGTCAAGTATAGAGATTCTTTCTTTAGCCGCACAACTCGAATGTGGAATGCTTTGCCTAGCTCTATTTTTCCCTCCCATTGTAATATCCAGAAATTCAAAACCAATGTGCATCGGTATCTCCTATTAAACCCTACCCTATTTTCCTAAACGCTCGCACTATGTTTATCATTATAAGGGTAGTCATAACCCCTTGAGTGCGCGCAAATATATAAAAAAAAAAAAAATAAATAAATATTCTTTAAGTTTGCATTTGCCAATAAGAAGTGTTTAATTTTCTGTAAAGTTTTAAAAGTTTATTTTTATTTTATTTTATATAAATTGTTCCTAAATGTAATTTATTAACAACAAAAGTAAATTGTTTAAATTATTTAAATGTACAAATTATTATTAGTTTTTTATTCACCAAACATTTCATTGTCAATTGTTTCTTTAAGAACTAATAAATCCAAACCCCTTGATGAAGCCGGAAAAAACCGGAGAAACGTTGGGAAAAAGAATGAATTAGTTTTTTAATTGATTGCATTTTTTTCATATCGATCATTAAGCCCAATTTGAAATTATCAGAAATATTTATGTTTACCTGCGAAATTGTTTTTGCAATTTCATTTCTCATCCGTGAATAGATGTGCAACAATTTCTTGAGAAAAAAAACAAATGCTTATGCAAAAAACTTATTTAACCAAAACAAACACCAAGTCGCGGCTGAAATATCCGGCGAGTAATCAGGCATTTTTTTTAACTCGCCAACTCACTCGCTTTACTAGCTAAATCGATTTTCAACGAAAAGTGACTCATCTCAATCACTTGCTGCGGTTTCGAATTAGCTAAATCTCGGACTTTCATAGGATATGTACCTATATGGGTTTTGTGACCTCTCTTTTGGTAATATGTTGTTCTCTTTTTGGACTTTACCTAAAGTATAAATATTCATTCATTTAATTCATTATTAAAAATTATTTACTATTTTGATAAATTGCTGCCATAATAATATTTATTTCGTGTTTGTTATATTCATTTTAAACTAGCTTCGCACGGGTAGACAAACCTAAGCTAAAATATATATAGATAAATATTTGAGCTACTTTTTGTAATTGATTAATACTCTATGGGTTTTAACCCACTTAACGTTATGAATGCGAAATTCTTCTCTAATGTTTTTTCCCCACATCACCCTATAATGAATGGCCCAGAAAAAACCTTTGATATACAAAAGGAATTTTTGAAATCAAATACAACATTTTACTTTTACCCCATTACACACTATAACTAGGTTCCATTTTTTTTTAAATGACCGGAAAGCCATCCAATAAGAATAACCTTTCAAATACCAAAATAATATCTAAAATCAAACGATTTTTTTATTGTTACCCCATTTTCCTTGCAAAATGCAAACATAAAAAGAATTTCCTAAGTCGGACTTTTTTTTATTTTCACCCCACAGATATCAAAATCTATATACCTAAGTATACCTAAGGCCATTTTGTAAGAAAACCCTTCCAAACAAGAGAAGAATTTCTTAAATTGGACAATGTTTTTTGTTTTTACCTACAAATTGCAATTTAAAAAAAAATATCTTTGAAGCCATTTCTTAAAAATAAACTTCCAAACGCAGGTAGAGTTTTTAATTGGATACGTCTTTTTCATACTACCCCATTTCACCCTACAAAGTGAATTTTTCCGAATCCAACAAATCTAAGATCATTAAATCAGTTGAACTGTTCTTGAGTTACAAGTGTTGTAAATAAATCGACTTTGTTTTATATATTAAGATAACACTCGCACAAAACCAACAAATCGATCAGTAATGCAGCTTAAAAACAAATCGCAGACAACATGAAATAAAAAAAATCACTTTCCCGACCTATAGCATCTATATACTGACAGTATGGCTGATTGGCCGAATAATCAGGAATGATTAAGACTTAAAAGATGAAATATAAGAATGAAAGATGAAAATATGAAAAAACTGCGGCATTTTCTCTAATAGTGTGTATTTTCATACTTTTTGTGATCGAATACTACTTTCAGGGTTGTAATCCACTCCACGTTATGAAAGCCTTAATTTGTAAAAATATAATCCTCCAAGTCCAACCTTTATTGCTTTCCCAACACAGAAACAATTTTTGTATTCGAAAACCACCGCTTTATTTTTACCCCATTTCACTATAAATATTAAAATATTTTAATTTGTTTACATAACCTTTCAAACATAAAAAGAATTTGTTAAATCGAACAATTTTTATTTTTAGCACATTTGACCCTACAAATAATAAAATTTGAAGAAGAATATCCCTATAGATATTTCCTAAGGAAACCTTTCTAAACAAAAAAGAATTTCCTAAATCGGACATTTTTTTTTAAGGTACCCTACACATTTAAAATTAAAAAAAAAATACCCTTGAAGCCATTTCCTAAGAGTAACCATTTCAACGCAAGTTGAGATTTTTAATCGGATACGTCATTTTCTTTTTACCCCATTTCACCCAACAAAAAGAATTTTTTTAAATATTTGTATAGTTATTCTGCTATTCGAGGTGGAGACGAATCCAACAAATCAAAGATCATTAAAATCGGTCCATCCGTTCTTGAGTTATAAGTGTTGTAACTCAAAAAAACTTTGTTCAATATAAAGGGTCCGCCAAATAACTTCTTTTTTTTTGTTAAATGACGCAAAACATCGAGTGTAGCTTCGGCTGTGTGGCACGTAGCGCTGCCGTCCTGTTGGAACCAAATGTTGCCAATATCCTCCTCTTCAATTTTTGTGAAAAAAAATTCGTTCAACATGGCCCGATAACGATCGCCATTGACTGTAACGGCCACTCCTTGCTCATTTTCGAAAAATGTCCTAATTATGCCTCTGGACCAAAATCCACACCAAACAGTGACTCGTTTTGGGTGTATCGGCTTTTCAATATATGCGTGCGGGTTTTCTGTGCCCCAAACGCGACAATTTTGCTTGTTTACTACCCGCTAAGATCAAAATGAGCTTCATCTGAAAAGATGATTTGTTGGCAAAATCGGCATCTTCTCTTAGTCGATCGCAGGCCCACTTAGCGAAGCGTATACACAACCATATTCGTTTAGCGGAAGGATAAAACTAATTATCTGTCAAATCAGATATGAGCTAAGTGTTACCATTCACAAAATAAGCACTAGTTGAAAAAAAAAACGTTAGATGGCGGACCCTTTATTAAGATAATAATATCATCGATGTATTAATAATTTATGTCTTTGACCTATTTCTTTAACATTATATACTTTCTGACCGTCGTCGTGTACAGACGCGCTTTTTTCTTTTCGCTCCATTCTTCCAGTTGAATGCTGAAAACCCTGGCCGACCTGAACTTTAAATACCCTGACCTCAATTTTTAATTAATTTAAAATAATATTCCACTTATCTGACCCTCTTTCATTTGTCTACCTTCTTCATATTCTCCGCTCTACGTGTGTCAAATCAATTAACAATAATGTCAAAGTGCTGTGCCTGCAACAATAGTTTCTAAAATCGACGTGAGTGCAGATCGTGTTACGTGTGGTGGGCTCTGTGGAAAGTCATTCCACCCGACTTGTATTGGGCTAAATATACGGTCGCTCATCTATATATACTCCTCGATTCGTATTTTATTGTGACGAATGCAGGGAAATAACCTTGACCCATATTCTCTTGGCCATAAAATGCAACAATATACTCCTCGATTCGTGTTTTATTGTGACGAATACAGGGAAATAACCTTGACCCATATTCGCTTGGCCATAAAATGCAACAATGATTCCCTTACATCGTCGCTGAACGAAAACAATAATAAGTGTCGACACATATGTAGTGAAATATCTAACATTGATGAGCTTATAAAATGCTTTGACGATTTACACATCAAGCTTAGACCTCTCTCGTGTATTGAAATCCAACTTTACGGAACTTTAAAAGAAAATTTCCGGTATTAATGACTCCTTTTGCCGATTTACTATCCTATCTGGGTTAGGTAAAAGCTTAAACGAAATTTCAAAGGCATTAAAAAACCTGAATCTAACCGAGCCAATATACTCTTTACGCGAAGATATCAATCGCTCAGCAAAAACATAATATTTACATCATCTTCCCACGTCAAAAAACCTCTACCAACCATTGAAATAACTCATCTCTCAGTTATTGGTGACGCGATTCAATTTATTTCGAACAACACCATTGAACTCGTGGCGATCAGAGATAGTGTCAATAAATTGGTTGAAAGCCTTAAGGTCGCTAATACTAATTTGATAGTCTCTCAATTTGACCTAAATACAACTAGTAACCTTTGGGATATTTGAAACAACTCTTCCCTGCATGACGAGCTACGTGAAATTTGCCCGCTCCCTTTAAACCACTCACAACGACCTCCTCCAACGACTCGGATACAACCACATCGGAAGAAGCACATGCTCCTAATGATGTAACAACAGAAACCATCATTATGGCTGAATTGCTAGTTGATGTTTCTGATTCTGAAAGCCCTACTGAAACCGTAAGCCCTACTAAGCCTGAGAGCCCGACTGAACCCATTTCTTCTTCCTGCGATCCCGAACTGCCCAAAGATACTGTGAAATATGTAATAAAAGGCTTACCTAAGCTTATTGATGCACGATGGCTCTCTGAATGGTTATCCGTTAACTACAAAATCCATGACGCACGTATCAAGAAAATTTTTCCTTTGATTTAGTGGTTGACACATTCTATACCCACATCTTTAACTGTTTATCTAGTTCAGTCCCTATTTTGTACTTCTCCTCTTAGGTATAGTAAGGAACTTCGTTCACTACGTCCAGCGCAGATTTTACGCTTCGCTTTGTGGGGCCCTGTCTGGGATGATCCCTGTAACCTTCCTTCTTATGCAGACCGTCTTAAACTTCTGAACCTTCAACCCCTCAAATTACTCCGTGACACTGCTGACATCGTTTTTGTTCACCAATTATTAAACGGGGTCATTGATTGCCCTATTCTACTCCAAAAGATCTGTCAGAACCCAAACCCCTGTCAGTTAAGATCTGTTCCTTTCTTCCTCACTGCCTTCCACCGTACCGATTATGGCCTAAACGAACCATTGACTTGAATATGCAACGCAAAGCCAACAACATAAATACCTTCAACCCCAACATAAGTAAGCTTGTTTTAAAACAAGCTATCCTTAATTCATCCTTTTCTTAATCCTCTTTTTATTTATTCTAACTCTCCGATATTGAACATTTCTACCTTTATATGTTAAAGTATAGATTTAAGAAATATTGGGGCGTATTCATAGTCACTTTTAAACTCCAGTTTATCTTAGACTGGGGTTTATTCAATGTTATTTAGAAAGGATAAACCCAGGTCTATGATAAACTATAGTTTAAAAGTGACTATGAATATGCCCCATTATTTTTAATTTTAAGTTCAGCTTATATTAATCTTATAATAAAATTAAATTATAATTCCCAATATTTTTAATTTGTTTCATGGAAAATCATTGATCTTCTTACTCTCCGATATTGAACATTTCTACCTTTTGATGTTAAAGTATAGATTTAAGAAATATTATGTTTAATTTTAAGTTCAGCTTGTATTAAGCTTATAATAAAATTAAATTATAATTCCCAATATTTTGAATTTGTTTCATGGAAAATCATTGATTATCCATAACATCATACACAATTGTTTCTTTAATACGGATGCTAAATCTAAATAGTAGGCAAATTCGTAAAATAAGTCAGCATTTCAATTAAAGTCACCCCTACGGCTGGAACCCTCGCTACGCCCGGCCCCTAGAAACGGTACAGAAATTACACCGCAGTTCGTTGTGTTTAGGAAAGAGATCAAATCCTTGAACTTCAGTGCGCAGTTAACAAAACTATTAAACTGGACTATAGACATCCAAACTGACAAATAAATAGTTTCCTTTTCCGCACTAAACGTAGTTTAAAGTTTTTCACATCAGTTAAGTAAACGTTAAGACAAATATTTTTTATTTTTAACTTTTTTTTGGCTTGTCAGCTTAATAAGAAGAATTTCGCGAGTGCATTGTATAATTTTTCGAAATACCTCCAGTATATTTATGAACAAAAACTGTAAACTATTGAGGAAAATGTATGTGTGTCTGTGTATGCATATGTTTGTGCATTATTATTCTGCTTTTGTAATTTTAAATAAAATAATAATATACATTTGTATCTATTTGTACATAGGTAGGTATAAAGGAGTTCAGGTTTCTTTTAATTTTTTTTTTGTATTAACTTGTAATAGGATTTGCGTTGCTATTTTTACATATTTACTTTAACCACACCACGGAGCATTATTCAATAACGTAAATTTAGATTAGCTTTGCAAACAGTAACAAATCACCGAGAAAATATTATAATCAAAAAAAGCTGCCAGAACTCGAAAATGCGGTGAGCTAGTGATACACTTTTGCTATTCACATAGGTCTTAAGATGAAAATATATGCTGTCAAAAAAGAACCGACCAACTTAATTAAGCGGTAAATATAATCAAATATTCGAAGAAATTTAAACAAAAAAAATATTTTTAACAGAGTATTTAAAATTTTTTGAGGAACGCAAGTAGGTACGACGCGTTTAGTTTTGTTATCTCTGCCAACACAAAACGACTGAACATTGGTAGATGAACGGAATTTTCTTATAATTCAACGCGTTCTCACCGTTTTAAAAAAAAAAACATATATGAAAATTCCAGCTCGGATGAATCGGTGGGAAGAAAATTCACTTGGAATGTTCTCTTTGCACTTTCTAAAAAGCTTTAATAGAAGCTTTTTGTTGGGGGTTGATAATTCACCACTGGCTTATATTTGAAATTAGATAGATACAGAAACCTGTGTCTGCTTCTTCATTTTCATGATGGGATGATTTCTCGCTGAGAGGAATCCATTAGGCGTTTTTCTTTTTTAGTTCAGAACAGAGCCTGAGTTTCAAAAATAAGTTTTCTTCTTTTTAAGTTCAGAGCACTCAGAGACAGAGTGTGTTTCTTTTCTCGTTCAGGGCTTGCTCGGAGTGTGCTCCATGAGTTCAGAATAAAATGACCAAGCAAACGGAGTAAAAAGCTGAGTGCAGCCAACCTCATACAATTTTCATGTTATTTTACAGATATGAAAATTAAATGCTCAGGTCTCAGGTGTGTTATGTGTTTCATTATTTATTAGGAGAGCTCTGATCATACTTTTACTTTACTCAGTGCTTACTTGGTTCGCTCAGGCTCTGCTCAATGCACTGCTCTGAATAGAAAAAGAAAAACGCCTATTGTAAACAAACAACAGATAAGGATTAGGTATATACCTACCTACTATAAGGTTAAAAAATGTTTCAAACTAATGTGGTAACAATATGTAATGTGTTTATTATCGGATTTATAACATACCTACTTTTTTTTAACTCATTTGTGCAAAATATAATATGTGGATATAGCGACCAGATTATTTTCAATCAATGCGGAGCACATTTTTTGAAGAAATAATAAAGGGTTTTTCAATAATAAAACAAGCAGTTTTGGAAGTGTGAGGTATTAACAAAATATTTTTTTTATTTGAAAGTCCCATGTGTGGTAAACTGGGGCACATTCGTTAATTTTTTTGTCATACGCCTATATTGCCGTTTTTTTATAATTTGAACATATTTTTTTTGGCTTAACAGATAATTTCAATATTTGTGAATAGTTTTTGGAAGAAATGTTTTTAATATTATTTACCAAATTGTCATTTTAACCTTTTTTGAAATTTACCTTTGTATAATGAAAGTTTCGTCATTCAAGGGGGATCATTCAGCATTGAAAAAAACTTTAAACAAATGCGCGAAAAGTTCGTTCATAACATATGTATATATTTTTCTTTGAGAATACAATTTAAACAAAACAAAAATTCATGTTATGAAACTTAAAAAAAATGAATAACTAAAAACCAAAAATTACAGACAAATATAGAAAATAAAACATCACATGTTTTAGGACTCAAATTCTTACAATAAAAAAAAAAACAAAAATTCATATTGTGATTAGTTTCATAAATAAATAAACACAAACATAACTTCAAGTCAACATAGAAAAATAAATAAATAAATAAACATCACATGTTTAGGAACTCAAAAAACGGAAATTGCTGTTAGCTCATCAGTTATTAGCTAATTGCTTTCAGTTAGATGTTAGATGAGACTTATTTGATCTTGTAATCCTTAAAGTCAAAGTTGAAGCGATATTTTTTTCGACATCTTGAAATTGATGCTGGAGTGGCTCAATCTCAATCTCACTTTTTAAAACTACCGATATGTCTTCGTTCGGAGGGTCAACAAAATCTTTTGTTGAATTATATACTTTCCGAAGGAAACTTACATTTAGGGCAGTGTTGCAAAAAATTTGTTTCGCGAACCGACTTTAAACTATAATCGTAAGGCTCAGGTTTCCATTAGGCACATTCACAAATAAATATGAAAAAATGTTTTTTAGATGTCAGCTGAGCTACAAAACACGAAAATAATAATTATTTTGCACGGAAACTATTATTAACAAAGTTATTAACAATTTAAGTTTGTATTGTTCCTTCCTATGAAACTACTAACCTATACCAAAACTATTAAAATGCTTTTTTCCTAAATGTATGCAACTCTTTTGATTTGCATCATTTTTAGGAATATGGAACACGCCAAGTGAGCCTTTTATCGTTGTGTTTATTACAAACAAGTTGAAATCAAACCAACTGACGACATAGGCGCCTGCCTGGCGACTGGACATACCCTAAGCGGAGCAACGGAGTTGCGTGAGCGGGTGTGCCCCCGAAAAAGGGAGTTAAAATCCTTTGAACCCGCGAAGCGGGCCACCTACCGTACTGTTTATTAGAAAAAACTTGATACCAAACCAACTAACACAAAAAAAAAAACTTTTTCCGACACAATTATATCAAAAGTGTAGTATACTCTTGGGTGAATTGCACATTTGCTTTAGTTAATGCTCTTTGGTTATTATTTTTAGTCAGTCAATTTATATTCACTTTTAATTCATTAAAATTGTTAATAGGTTTAACTTTTTATACTGTTTTATGATTGTTTTCGACACACTGGATATTGTTTTACAGGAATATGCCACAATAACCATTTTTCAATGCATATATTCAGTAAATTAAGTAGTTTTCATGAACCTACGGTGCAAACTTTAATTGTTTATAACTTTGTTAATAACAATTTCCGTGCAAAAATTTTTTTTTTTTCTTGTTTTATACGCTATTTCACAACAATTGAAAATTTTTTTTTTTTATTTCGCGTATGTGCCTAATGGAAACCTGACCCTAATCGTAATATTGGAAAACGGATTCCAATATCACGATCACAAAACGAATTCGATTAATTAACAATTAGAATCATATATTAAATAAAATAAAACGAAAGCACGATCCCGGCGTGCAACACGACTTATGATATGAATTTAATTAGAAATGAAATTCGAAATGTCAGAATGACAACAGGTTCGTTCGATGAACAAATCAGCAACCAACAACACATACAGTGCTGTCTCCCGTAGCTCAGTCTTAGGGGTGGGTTCGATTTGATATTCCTTTTTAATCCGATTCGATTAAAGAGGAATATCAACCAAATATAAAAATGATATAAAATGAAATAAAATGAAATGATAAAACGAGAAGGTAAGTACAGGGGCGTACTTACTTTCGAAAGTGGGCGCCAGGAAACTTTTTAAAAGGTAGTTTGCCCTAACCAGTACCTGTAAAATAAACTCCAAAATTGCAAAATAAAATACTGAAATTAATTTCCTAATGGGAAACTGAAAGCTTTATTGATCTGTATGGGGTGTGTCTGGGAAACCGTGGCCGAAGCCTGGATTAAAACCCAGAATCTTTTCAAATACAAAAGAAAAGTGAAACAAAGGTTTTTCGAGATTGGCAGAAGGCAAATTCTCGAAATTAAAAGAAAATAACAACTCAAAAATCGCAAAGAACAATTTTTTTGTGTCACGAGAACACGAAGTAAAATCACAAAGGGGAAAGTTCCCGAAAACCACAACGGTACAAAGACGACTTGAACGGTCGCGAGTCCCGCAATTTCGGGAGAATAAAAGAACAACGGAACGAAAGCCTACGCGGGTAAAATTTTGCCACTTTTCCTGGCCGACAAAAACCAAACGAATAAGTTCACAAACTTCACTAATATTGGACAGAACCAAACAACCAAAATACTTAGCTTTGATGTGGAATCCTGTCTCCTCAATTGTTTTCCCAATCTGGAACTACCTGTCCTGACCGCCTCCAGCAAAAAGTTTTCCTCTCCAACTTATAACCCCGAAAAATAGCTCCTCTATTTTTCCAATCTTATCGATCCCCAAATTGGGATTCTCCGTAATACAATTTTCTGTTAACAACCAGAAAAAAAAATCGCAAAAATCGAAAATAATTTTTCGCTTAAAATCTTTTCAACTAGCCGCTTTCGTAACCTTTTTCCAAGTCGTCAAAAAAATGGCGGACTTAGCTCGTCCATGCCGTCCATTCCATATATTGCTATCTCTTTCAGATCGCTTGTCCGTGTGTTTTTCGGTCACAGTCTAACTGCAGCACTCCGCCAATTAGCTGAAGTGTGCGCTGTTGTCGAATCGAGCCACGCATGCGATCTCTTTCTAAAAGTAGCTCAATGGACAAGTTCAGTCCCCACCCGTCAATTCCTATAGCTAAACGATAAGCGAAAAATTATTTAAAACTACGAACAAATCCCCCAGCGCGAACCGGCCCAGACTACGAAGTTGGAAGAAAACATTTTGTCAGATGGGATCACCACCCTTTTCCAACTAAAATGAGGAGACAGGATTCACTGCCTTTCGCGAAAGTTAAATTTAGCAAAACCCGTAGACCGCGCGCAGATTTTAGAAGGGGAAGGGAAACACATCGCAAAGTGATTTTACTTTTGTGTTCAAGACACTTTAGGCTGGGCACTAAGCCATACTAAATTTAGGGTGGTGTGAACAAGGTGTCACACATGTCGTTGAACATGGGTTTAATTCATCATGTTATTAATCCTTATGTGGACCATCTGTCGTACACTCGATGATTTCGTGGACCATCTGTCACACGATTATATTGTCTCTAACAATCTGTCACCCACCAAATTGTTTTGTGGACCGCCCGTCACACAACTACGACGAAGACCTATTTGTGTTGCTTTTCCAAGATACCTTAAGAGCAGGACTCTGGCTGATGGAAACCAGGTTTCAACTGCACTCTACCGGTATTTTGGAGCCGCAACGAAAAAGGAAGGCTAAAAATGGATTAAGGAAAAGAATAGGCTGGTGAAACTTGTTGTGGTAAATTTTACCGCTAAATTTGTCAGTTACATAGTCCACATAAAATGCTTCTTGTTTTAGAGTGATCTGCAACTCAACTACGACATAGTCCCCCACTTCGAAGGAATCCTGATGGTGATCAACTTTCAACGCGTTTGAATGATTTTCGAGGTTTTTAGGTTCAGTCCCACATCAAGATTTGAAGAGCTATGAAATCTCCTACTGATTGATTAGATTCCGCATAATGTATTTCAGTATCGCTTTCATCAGATGAATAAACACGAGTTCTTCTCCCTCTTTTGTTTTTTTTTATGTTCTTTCGAAAATTTTATGACTCGTTTTACGGCCGTTAATTTTCTTTTAAAAACTTGGTCTTTTTTATTGGCATCGCGCTTGTGTGCACTTTCTTCTAGTCTCTTTTTCTGTGAAGAATTGATGTAAATTCTAGAAGATCCACTTTTTCCTTTATTTTTGTGTTTTTTTGCCCGGGGAGATTTGGTTGAAAAAAACTACATCGGGGATTAGCGACGCCATTACTAAAACAAAATGGAGTTTCCATACAAACTATCGATAACAAGTATGCAATTCACCTCGGTAACACAGTTTTTCTCCGTGCTTAAGTTAAGCCCCGAGAATTCTCCGTGCTTAGCTAAGCGAAGAAGATTAGTTGTTGTTACATTTAACATGTAAATTGCAGGACAGGACGTCGTTTTTTTCCATCGATTTCCTAGGGGGCTTGCAAAAAAACACGGCTATTATCTGGCGGTCAGCCATCAGCCGAATAGGGGGAATAACATGTAGCATATGAAAACATGCACGTGCCGTAACTATTCGGACTGGTGGAAGTGTGATCATAGCCTCTTCGCGGCGGCCGCTAGAAACAAGCCTTTAAAAAGGTTTGGCTAATATGATCAGGCTGGTTCCACAGGTTGGCAACAGGTTAATTAACTGTTCCGTAAAACTAGAAGAATTACGAGACCAACAACAAGCCTCGGAAACGGACTCATCTCACGACGACAACCCACGCAAAGAAAACGGAATAACGATTTACGAATTTTCTTATGGAACGTACGATCGCTCTATAGAGCTCGAGCTGCTCAGCAGCTAGCCGATGCCCTGTCAAAATATAAAGCTGACATAACAGCACTCCAAGAAATAAGATCGACAGGGAATGGTGTTCTACAGAAGAAAGATTATGACTTATACTACAGCTGTCATACAAAACACCATGTGCTCGGGGTAGGCTTCCCAGTCGGCGAAAAAATGAAGCCACCTGGGTATCACCTGATGGAGTCACTCGTAACCAAATTGACCACGTGTTGATAGACCGTCGCCACTACTCGAACTTGATGACGGTACGAACGTACCGAGGTGCCAATATCGACTCGGATCACTATCTTGTTGGTATGGTTTTCCGAGGGCGGATTGCCTTGCGAAGACGTATTGCATCCGCCGATCAGGTTCGAATCAACACGGCTGCTCTGCGCAATGAAAACACCAGTAACACCTTTGGTAATGCGTTAGGACTCGCCCTAGAACTGGGTAGAGTAAGTCCTGGAGCCAGTATGCTGGCGTAGATGAGAAGTGGACACGCCTTAAGAATACTGTCATTAGTACTGCCAACTCCATCTTAGGCAGCAGTCGTAGAAATCGGAACGACTGGTTTGATGATGAATGCAAGCTAGCGACTGAACGTAAGAATGTTGCGTACCGAGCAATGCAACAATCTCATAGAACGCGGGCACGCGAAGACGAATATAAAGAGCTCAGAAGAATTGAAAAACGGCTTCACAGACAGAAAAAATCAGCCTGGGAGAAGAACATAATCTGTGAAATAGAGAAAAGCCGAGAGCGAGGTCCGCACCAGGCGCGGAAGTTCTACCAATCCGTCCGAAACATGACGCAGTACACACCACGCTGCACATACTGCAAGGACGGAGAGGGAAATCTGATCACCGATCCTCAAAGCATACTGGAGCGATGGGAAGTGTACTTCAATGAATTGCTAAATGGTCAGCTCACTGCAGAAGTGGAGGCTCCACTACTTCAAGAAGAGTACCCTATGTTGCCGCCACCAAGCATAGAAGAGGTTGAGAAGGCTATAGGCCGGCTAGAGAAAAACAAAGCCCCGGGAGCCGATGGTATACCAGCCGAACTATTTCAACACGGTGGGCCAGCTTTACGTCAAGCAATTCATGAGATTATAGTGCACGTGTGGGAGCATGAAGAAATTCCAGAAGACTGGCGAAAAGGTATAATTTGCCCCATACATAAGAAGGGAGATGTCACAACGTGCAGCAATTATAGAGGTATCACGTTGTTGAGTACCGCCTATAAGATACTCTCCTCTATCCTACAAGACCGGATAACCCCATACGCTAAAACCATCATCGGACAATATCAGTGTGGTTCCATTCCAGGCAAATCAACAACTGATCAGATCTTTAACCTTAGGCAGGCGATGGAAAAATGTCTAGAATTTGACATCCCAACATACCACCTGTTTATAGACTTTAAGGTCGCCTACGATAGCATAGCCAGGGTAGAACTTTACAAAGCCATGAGAGAATTCGGCATCCCAAATAAATTGACACGACTATGTAGGTTGACCATGACCAACGTAACAAGCCAAGTAAAAATAGCCGGATTGCTATCCAAACCAATCAACATCTTTAATGGACTCCGACAAGGGGATGGTTTGGCCTGCCCCCTTTTCAACCTGGCGTTGGAGAAAGCAATCCGTGACTCTGGCACGGCAACAAGAGGGACCATCGTCAACAGGTCCAGCCAGATACTGGCTTACGCAGACGACATCGACATCATCGGAAGAACCGAGCAAGCTGTACATGATTCCTTCATCCAGATCGAGCAGGCGGCACAAAATCTGGGGCTGCACATTAGTGAAGGTAAAACAAAGTACATGGTGGCGTCGAATGCGAGAGGAACAGTTGGTCAAACAATCAAGGTAGCGGAGCACGAATTTGAAGTGGTGCAATCCTTTAAATACCTTGGGTCAATAGTAGCAGCCGATAACAATATAGAAGAAGAAATACGCGGGCGGCTTCTCAAATCCAACAGAGCCTACTATAGTCTGTCAAAGCTCTTCAAATCCAGAAATCTCACCATAACTTCAAAACTGCTGCTGTACAGGACCATGGTCCTGCCAGTACTCACATATGGATCCGAGACTTGGGTGCTTAGCAAAAGGCACTCCGACCTCTTAGCCGCGTTCGAGAGAAAAGTCTTAAGGAGAATTGTTGGCCCCATATGTGAGGAAGGACGATTCCGGAGACGGTACAATCATGAATTGTACACAATCTACCTTGAAGCAGATATCGTGACAAAAATTAAGCTCGGTAGACTCCGGTGGGCAGGGCACCTAGCTCGCATGAGCGAAGAGGAACCTGCTCGGAAAGTTCTTTGTGGTACATTCTATGGTAGACGACAGCGTGGTAGACCATGCTTGCGCTGGAGAGATGGCGTAGACCAGGACGCCCGGAGCCTTGGGGTGCGCAACTGGATGGCGGCGGCTCGAGACCGGGATGGGTGGAGAGACTTGTTGAAGGAGGCCAGGACCGGACCCCGGTTGTCGAGCCGACGATGATGATGATTATCTGGCAAATTCATCCTCCTTCAAAATGTGGAAATTAAAAGGATATATCCCAGTTGTCCTAAAGCCGCTTCTGGTGTTTTCAATTAAAAGGGCTTTTTGAAAGAGTAGGTTTGTCAACCTCGCTATGTCATATTTTGATAGTCACTCCTTTATTTGACGACAAAAAATCATAGAATGATGTCTTACACAATTTTTTGAAGGGAGCAAAGACAGTCACAGCGGTTGTAGGGGATGAGAGGTGTGAGGAGGAACAGATAAAAGAATTATACCATATTCTCTGCAAAAATGTATACTTTCCAAACTATAATGAGAAGAATGGTTGTCCAATATTAAAAGGATTGGATTTATCTTGGAACAATTTGTATTTTTCTTAATGTGTTGTAGGACATTTGTAAATAGGTCGGAAACCATCCAACCACTTTTACTTAGCAGGAACAAGAATCCTGGAAAGCCTCCGATTGCAAGCCTTGGATTGCTTCTCTGTCGTGGGTATATAAATACAGGCAGAATATGGTTTCCAATCGCTTTAATGATACCTATAAGCGTGACGAGTGTGCCTCATTCTGCCGAAGTTACCTGACCTCACTTTTTTGTCCTTTTTGGGCTGTTACCTGTTACAAAATTGCATGTATAACGTCGTGAAAATTTAAAAATGAGACAGCACGAAGTGCCATCTTACCTTTGGTGTTAACGGTTGTTATTCTCGATTCATCAAGGTTGTAGACATCTTTTGGAAGAAAATGATGTTTATCATAAAGATCTCGAAGATTTGAGAAATAAGTCTCGACGGCTGTTTTATTGAGAACTTTAACATGAGAAACACTTGTGTTTTCTGGTTCTGGTAAGTACCTAGGTTATTACCTTTATTTATAAAACAAATCCTACTCATCTTTGAAAATAAAACATCTAGGTAGATAGGTACCTAACCTACCTACTTTTCTATTTACCTATAGTTTTTTATGTACCCATGTGTAGGTACCCTGTAAACAGGGTGATTCGCATAAGGTGTGACAAGGAGCTAGAGCGTTTAGGTTGAGTCGATACAAGAAAAAAATCGTATTGAAAAAAAAATTGTGTGAGTGCCGGGACTCACGGTTAATATGTGTAAACATCAACGTGCGCGGATCCCAAACGGACTTGTTTTTGCTTGAAGGGGATCTTAAGATTTTTTTCACTGAACGCACCCATCCTAGTATGCAGATCGTAACGTTGCACACCGTAACGTTGCACGACGTAACGTTGCACACGAACGTTCACATTTTTTTTCACTCTACTGCCAGCATAGATGTTTACACATCAAAAAATGAAAAAATAATTACAATCTATGTACCTAAGTACCTTATTGTTTTTTTAATTTTACGTAATTAAATATGTATTACTAATTGTTTGAGAAAAATCGAATTTAAGTTAGCTGAACAACCTATTGTATGGGGAAATGAATTATTTTTTTTTTTTGCTTAATTGATGGTAAATCTTTCTGAAAATTTGGTACTTAATTCGTTGGAAAATCTTTCTGAAAGTACTTAATTCGAGCTAGCGGAGCTTTAATTAATAAATAAAATTTGTGTCGAAATATGTTGAATTGTTTGAGAAAAATCGAATTTAAGTTAGCAGAACAGCCTTTTGTATGAAAAAAGGCACCCTATTGATCATCTACTTGTAGATTGTATAAGTTAACACCACATTTCCGCTACTTCTCTGAATTACGAAATTTATAATATTAATATTAGCAATAATGCACTTTTGCAAGCAGCTTAAAGTAAGTTGCAATAATGTTTATTATGCATTCGGTATTAAGTTACAAATCAATAAAGGTCAAGGCAAGCTGCCTCGGAAGAAAATATTTTTTTTTTTTAAATTAAAGGGGGTTTTGATTAACTGGCGCCCAACTCTTCGCGTTGTTAATTGTGCTAACCATCGCAGATTATATTTTCGTTGAGAACTGGTATTCTTTGTTTTTAATTATCGCACCCTATCTATCGCGTGTGTTACGTGAGGTAACCATCCCCATCACAGTGCGTTATAAGGAAATAGTGTCAGTCAGCTAACCAGTGCCACCATATTTAGTGCGTGAAAAAATTGTCCTAGTGAGCTAAACAGTGCCACCACACAAAGACTAAAAACAATTCCGAGAAAAGAGGCCCCTAAGTAGACCGGAAACCGGACAAAAAGGAGCAAACTAGTTTGCAGCCGTTTGGAACGGACAACAGCCACCAAAAAAAATAAAAATTTGTTAATCAGCAACTATGAATCAACAATGCGTGCTACTATTGTAAGTTTATTAAATAATTTAAAAACAAAAAAAAATTTGAAGCAATTTACGTTTGATTAACAAAACAAAACAAATGATACAAATTAAAATTATTAAAAGAAATCTATACTGTAAAAAATAAGCGAAATATAAAAAAAAATAAGAAATTTTATTCCTTTAGATGGATTAAAAAAAAACTGAAATTTTAAAGAAAATAATTTTATTAAGTTCATTGAAATTTAAAATCATATGTTAAGAAACTTAATTGGTGAAAATGAAAAATTTTTCATTTCCACGCTTTTGCTTTATTTTAGTAAAAACAAAATTCATACAAATCTATAAAGGCTAAATCACATTTAATAAAAATGGCAAATCAAAATAACCTTATTAGGCCACAGATACAACCAAATGGTACACCTCCACCTGTTCCACCTCCTCAGATCCTGAATGTTAACCAAAATGACTTAGTACAACTTGTCACTAGGTTAATACAAGAAACCCTTCACGTTCAGGGACGACAATTACTTAATTCAATCATGAATCCCGCAGCGGATATCAATAACGAGATAGATCAACCAATAAACTTAGCAGAAAGTAACTTAAACGACCTAGACAAATACCAGATGTGGTGAAAAGCCTAAGAGAATCCTCTGGGCAGACCCACGAGTTCAATTCATGGAAAAAAAGTGTCGATAGAATTTTAAAAATTTACGAGCACCTCAAAGGTACTCCAAGATACGATGGTATATTAGGACACGCGGACGTGGTACTCGAGTCCTATAATACACCCCTTAATTGGGAAAAAATATCAAAATGTCTCACTCTGCATTATGCAGACAAGAGGGATTTAGGCACACTCGAATACCAGATGACTACTCTGGTTCAAGGTAGTAATAGCACGATTCCTGAATTCTATCAGGTCGTCTATCATCATTTGTCCTTGATCCTTAATAAAATAGGATCAATTGAAATGACTCAGGACTCCATGAATAACATGACTCAGTGCTACCGTGAAAAAGCTCTAGATACCTTTGTCAGGGGTCTAAAAGGAGATCTACCTCGGTTACTCAGTATAAGAGAACCAGTAGATCCTCCCCAGGCTTTACATTTATGCTTAAAGCTACAAAATGTAGACTTTAGAGCACAACATGCCAACAATTCAAAAAGTTCTAGCAGAAAAATTTACCAACAAGCACCTCTAGTTCCTCCTAGAAGAGAAAACTTTCAAAAACCCACACCAATACCGGCTCCTAGACGTGAGTTTTGTCCTCACTTACTTCATAACCCCCGTACTCCTCAACCACCGCAATTTAATAGGGACATACTATACCAACCTAGATATCAACAGCAACAACAGCAAAGAATTCCACCGAATCAACGACTTCTTCCACCGGAACCGATGTCCATTGATTACTCCCTAAGAACTCAAAAGGTGAACTACCAGAATAGACCAAGGAATCAACAATTTACTCAAAAACGTCAACATTCGCAGCAAACGCATCCACCACAAAAGGCGCAGCGCATCTATCTCTGGAAGAGTATGAAGCAGAAATCGTAAACGAAGACCAAGAGTACGACGAATCCCTAGAAGAATATATTGACCAAGAGGAAGACAACAACTTAGACCAACCAGAAGAGCTAGACGACATTTATTTTTTAGATTAAAGTCCTCTTCGCTTCCCTTTTTCGAATACATTTCTAGAAGCGGAGAGATCCTGAAATTCCTTGTTGACACTGGTTCGAATAAAAATTATATTCAGCCTCGACACATAAAAAATCCTATTCTTAATAAAAATCATTTCTATGCTAACTCTGTTGGAGGTACCATCAAGATAACACACTATTCACTTATTCAACTTTTTGCCCCCACAAACTGATAAAATAAAATTCTTCATCCTCCCCAGTCTAATCTCATTCGACGGCATAATAGGACACGACACTCTTACACAACAAAATGCAATCATTCATACAAAGAAAAATCGTTTGTCACTTTACCCTTATTCTACTCACCCCGGAATTTCAATTCCTCTTAAACAGCATCTGTCACAATTCGTAAACAATATAAATATTAGAACCGATCACATGACTAAAAATCAATGTACCCAACTTATTAACATCATTCGCAAATGTCCTAATCTTTTTTCTGAACCAAATGAAAAATTGACATACTCTACCACTGTCAAAGGAGAAATTCGAACAACAACTCGAGATCCTGTGTATTCAAAATCCTATCCTTATCCCATGGCACTCAAGCTCAAGAATGAAGTCGAAAATTATTAGAAGACGGTATTATAAGGCCATCAAAATCAAATTATAATTCTCCGGTTTGGGTAGTCCCTAAAAAATGGACGCCTCAGGAGAAAAGAAATTTCGCATGGTAATTGATTACCGTAAGCTTAACGCTTTAACCATAGCTGACAAATATCCGATTCCTGAAATCTATGAAATTCTTGCGAATCTTAGTAGAAACCAATGGTTCTCTATAGTGGACTTGAAAAGAGGCTTTCATCAGATCCCATTAAAGGAATCTGATATAGAAAAAACTGCCTTTTCGGTGAACAATGGCAAGTTTGAATTTACCCGTCTTCCATTTGGTCTTTAAAATGCTCCATCTAGCTCAGCTAGACAAATGCGAATTTTTCCAAAAAGAAGTCGAATTTTTAGGTTTTATTATCGGTAGGGATGGTATAAAAACTAATGCGAAAAAAGTTCAAGCAATAGTTGACCGGCCTATTCCCAAAAATCTAAAAGAGCTTCGTCAAAGATTATGCAAAATTGGCGAAACCCCTGACATACCTTTTAAGAGGGGGAGACGGACATGTGTCCAAAAATATATCAAAGAAAAAACTCATTCAACTAGATCAAGAAGCTATTGAAGCATTTAATAAGTTGAAAAAATCTCTTGTTTCCGCCGAAGTCATTCTCCAATACCCAGAATTTGAAAAAAGTTTTCAGCTTACAACAGACGCTTCCGATTACGCCATTGGTGCAGTCCTTTCCCAGGACGACAAACCGATAACATTTCTTTCGAGAACGTTGAGTAAATCAGAAGAAGATTATGCCACTAACGATAAAGAAATGTTGGCAATAATTTGGTCACTGAACTTGCTCAGAAATTTCCTATACGGATCCCGCAAGGTAAACATTTTTACGGACCACCAACTACTTACTTATGCTCTAAGTAACAAAAATACGAACTCCAAAATGAAGCGATGGAAAGCCATTTTGGAGGAATACAATTATGAGCTTAAATACAAACCAGGGAAGGAAAATGTCGTTGCAGACTCCCTCTCTAGACCTCCCAAAATAGAAATTAACTCTATGACCCCAACAAATCATAGTGCTGACAGTTCAGCGCAAAATCTAATTCCCTCCGTTGAAATCCCTATAAATATTTTCCGAAATCAACTTCTACTAAAAATAGGAAACAAAAATAGCTATCAAATTAAGAACCCCTTTGACAATTACACTAGACATATCTTAATACGACCAAACTACTCAGAGACTGACATTATCAACATCTTTAAGAGATATCTTAACCCAAATACTATAAATGGACTTCTTACAGACGAAATGACAATGGGACGTGTACAAGAAAGAATAGTTGAAGACATACCCAACCAAATCGAACAAGAAGAGAAAATCTTAAGGACACACAGGCGTGCTCATCGCAATGCTGAAGAAAACCGAATTTAAATGTTAGAGAACTTCTATTTTCCTAAAATGGCTTAAAAAATTAAAGCCCTAGTAAACCGCTGTATAACTTGCGAAGAAAACAAATATGATAGGCATCCAAACAAACCACATTTAAATCCGACACCAATTCCTAACTATCCAGGACACACATTGCATATCAACATTTTTTCCACTGAAAAATGCCTCGTCCTTACTGCAGTAGACAAATTTACTTAATTTGCTCAAGCTAAGATAATTTCATCAAGATCAATCGAAGACATAAGACGACCCTTAGGAGACATACTATTTTATTTCTGCGTACCCGAAGTTGTTGTAATAGACAACGAAAAAGCTCTCAGTTCAACCTCAATAACTTCAATGTTAGGAGATGATCTTCAAATCAAAATCTTCAAACTCCACCGTACAAAAGTGAAGTGAACGGACAAGTTGGACGTTTTCACTCTACTCTATCAGAAATTATGAGATGTTTGAAATCGGATGGGCTCTCACGCTCCTTCGAAGAACTTTAACAACGAGCTGTCAATGAATATAATTTTATCATTCATTCAACCACAAACAAAAAACCTATAGAACTATTCTATGGACGAAAACCTAGGTTAAATCCTCACGAATTTGAAAAAAACACGACAAATTAACATAGACAAACTCAGAACTAAACAGGAAGAAGACACTACATACCACAACAAAAAGAGAGAACCTATAAAAGACTATGAAATAGGCCAGGTTATCTATGTCAAAAACAACAAACGTATTGGCTCGAAACTGACAAGTAGATACAGACAAGAAATTGTTAAAGAAAATAAAAATTCAACTGTTACAACCGATCTGGAAAAGTAGTTCATAAAAGTAATATTAGAAATTAAATTTATCCTTTCAGATCTTCCCTCAGTATTTGTTGTCATGCAACAGTACAGATACTGGACTTCACCAACTCTCAAGTAATAGCAATACATACAGGACAAGCAAGACTACAAACAGGAAATTTTAAACTGATTCACGAAACTGACATTAACCAATACGAAACGAGACTTAACGAAATTACTCCTATTATTATTACTCACTGAAATACATCCATTTACCCCTATCTTAAACACGAAATCCAGCAAGTTCAGAATCTAATAAATAATTTAAAACCGCGAAAGATGAAAAGACCTATCAATTTCATAGGAACAGCTGGGAAATGGTTCGCGGGTAACTCCGATCATGAAGACTATGTAACAATAACAGAAAAAATGAACAATGTACTAAAAAACAACAATAAACAAGTAATAATAAATGCGCTTCATAATGAAAGAATAAATAACATTACAGAATTGTAAAACGAAATAATTAAATCATTGAAAGAAAATAAAATTTTAAATAATGAAGCATTTAATAATCTTCAATATCAACTCAAAATATTCAAAGAAGAATTACAAAATTTGAAGTATGCCATACATTGGGCGAAACTCGGCATCATTAATTCTCTTATACTATCTACACAAGAAATGAATTAAGCTATAAATAAAATCTCAAAAGAAAATTTGCCATTTGCTACTGTTGAAGATGCTTTGAATTTCGCAGAAGTTAAAATTTTAAGTAATTCAATCTCAATACTTTATATTATAAACATACCATTAGTAAATAAATACGATTATACAAAACTTATTTTAAGACCTGTAAAAAGAAAAAATATTGCGACAGATTTATTATTCGAAACAATTTTAAAATCAGGAAAGGAGACATATGGTCTAAAGCAAACATGTAAATCATGCAATTATCTCCCAATTTGTAAGCCTCAAGAAGTTGTAAATTTAAATAATAATCCTTGTATTCCTAATCTATTAAAAAGTGTAAAAGCTACTTGCAAAGTTATAAATAAGCAACATCTACCACAAATAGAAGAAATATCACCCGGCATAATTCTACTCAACAACTACAACAGATCCATATCAATAGAATCAACCGACCGACATCTAGATGGCACGTTTTTGATAAAATTCCATAACAACAGTATCCCTATCAATGACACCACATTCTCGGCACAAGAATCATCTAGTTATCAAGCTCTCCCCGCAATTCTTCAGTTAACCCCCGAAGAAAAACAATATCGAAAATTTCTATCATTGGAAATGATGAACGAACTGCATATAAACAACACAAATCAAATCGAGCTCTTACAATCAGAAAATTCTCTGCCAAAAGAAACAACACTAAAATCATCATCCAGAATCCGAAACCAGAGCATCCACAAATGCATCCCGTATCAGTAGTTCAACCATATTTTTAGCTGATTGAGGACAATCAAGTTTGAAAGGGGAAGAGTTAAGACCACATTTCCGCTGCTTCTCGGAATTACGAAATTTATAATATTAATATTAGCAATAATGCACTTTTGCATTTCCCATGAAATTAATTCTAGGAAATGCAAGAAATACTTTGCAAGCAGCTTAAAGTAAGTTGCAATAATTATTATTATTCATTCGGTATTTAGTTACAGATCAATAAAGGTCGGAAAAAAATATTTTTTTTTTAAATTAAAGAGAGTTTTGATTAACTTATACCATTGAATAAACATATATAGAAGGTGACACTCCACAAATAAAAGCTTAGCGGCATGGCCGTGCCGGAAAGGAGAAACGAAATAGCTGATGCGGGGTTTTTTGTGTACACAAACCCATTTTCAAAAGGATATTCATAAATTTAATTTTCCCTTTTTTATATTGGTATCCATGACGACGATGCTACAATAGTTTGTTTTGTTTTGAAATTTGTTTACAATTTGAAATCCCGCGGAAAGAAAATGTGTATGTGAATTAAGGGTTTCACATCCTTGATTATAAAAAAAATACCGAACGCCAACCGTAGTTGGCCTAACTGTTCGTACCGTACAAAAAAAAAACAAGGATAGAATATGTATGAAATCTATATTTATTTAACCCGTATGACTCTACGTCTACCAATCGACTGACTTCCTAACCCACCTATTGTCCATTTGCCCAGCCAATCAAAATGCTGACCAAGCTGTTTCGCCTACCGGATGAATATAGGTATATCGCATTATGCACTACCTAAGCTAACGCAAAGGTATGTAAGTGCAATATCAGCAGGTTCCCATGAATGCTCAATGCTTGGTTCATCGACACCCAATCGGATCACGTTTCCGAAGGTCAACGTCGCTGCCGTGTGTTAACTTTTCACCCTTCGAGAATCTACGTCCCGTAGATCAGTGACGTCAGTAATCGGCATCCAAATATCCTTCTAATTTTGGTTTGCTCTTTCCTACGGTAACTTTATAGTTGGGAGATCAAGTCTTCCGCTAACCTTCCGCCATATCACGCATGCAAACGAGATGAGCAACGATAGGATGACGGCGTCTGAAACTGTGGAAATTCGTACCTTCTTCGTAAGGTTACTGAGGCGTTCTATGTTTCGGAGGCTAAGGCTATGGACAAATTGCGCATCTATTTTATGTCCTTCGCTAGTGATGTTCGTCATAATTGGTGGTAAAGCTTGCAAAACTGTAGAGCTTAAACTCGTGAACGTCCTGTTCTTAATTTGGATGGTTTCGTTGTTTAGCCGAACAATAAAAGTTCCTGATAAGGTTTGTATGGAGTTGTTAGACGTAAGTTCGCCATCAAAATTCGTCAGAAAGATGGTGTCCTCTTGGATCAGCTCGATGACTTCATTGGGGTTAGTACGATACGTACATGCCGCGCGGCCACCTTTAAGTAGTCTAGCTAGACAATGCTCTTCTGGAACTTTCTGGAGAGCTTCTTCCCTGCAGATCGTTGAGTTGTTGATGGAGAGACAACTTCCCACTATGCCGTAGGTTTCTTCCTGATTAACTAGGACGCTATTGAAGTCGATATTAACTTGTTTATCATTAAGGATGGTTGGTCTTACTAGCAGCATGTTATAGTCGTCCTTTCTGACCTTTGGTATCGACAATACGTAAAGAAGCATTGAAATGTTGGCGTAAATCGACGGTGTTCCGAACTCAATGGCTTCAACTTCGTTTTCATATGGAAGCGTCTCGAATTCGTTTATTAGCATTGTGACTTCATCGTGGTTCAGGAGATTTGTATTGACAATACCACTCTTCGCCATCTGGCAGGCTCGGACGATTTCATTTACTTCCTCCTTGATAAGTAAGACTTGGTGAATGATGTCTTGTTCAAATTTTTGAATATCTGCTACCATTATTTCGTGATTAGAGTTGTCAATTACCCAGTTAATTTTCCTGGTCATGTCCTCTATTATGTTGGACATTTTCTCGTTCACTTTGTACTGTTGGTTATTATTCTCTACGATTTCCTGTTGACTTTGCAGAATTCTGTTCCAATCCGCTGCATCTGGATTTCCTGCAACCCATTTTAATGCCGAATTAATCCATTCAATTGACCTCTGCTTCCTCAGTGGTTTTGCCTTCAGCAAATTTATACGGTCGGTTACTTGATTAAGGTGGAAGTTAATCAGCTGTTTCCTGTCTAAGTCCTGGAAGTTCTTCTCTATTGATTCGGATACCTCTTCTAGTTGATGCTCGAATTGGCTCAAGTTGATGACGTGGACGAGATTAAAGTTGCCGTTGATTATCCAAGCCTGCTTCTCCTTGATGGAAACCAATGGTGATGTATAGGCAAACAGCTGCAAACTCTGGGCTATTGCTAGGCAGGTTAGGCAGGTCAGTCTGTAATTTGACCAAAATCTAAGAAATATCTAGGAAATATCTAAAGCTAGTGAACGTTTTCTACTGTTTACTGATTCAATTACTTAATAACTTGTACCTATATTACGTTTAATACAATTTGGAATTTTTTTAATCAATTTAAATTTATTTCTAATTTAGAAAATTGTCTTAAATCTTTTCAAGAATATATGTAATTCATCTTATAATTTTTTTTTATATTTAAGCTTTAAATTTTTAATGTGTGCCTTGTTCACCTTTCTGCCAGTTGATGTAATGACAGTTACTTTATTATCTTTAGCTACTATTTCTTTACGGAATAGTGGTTTGTTTTTGCTTTTATGCCCTTGGAGGCTATGTATATAACATCGCCTTTTTTTATAAGTTTTGGGCTGTACTCTTTTCTTATTTCTATAGAGATTTGTCTCTCTTTGTTTTCTTTGTATGTCATGTTTTAATTCTCGATTGACCTTGGTGCGGAAATCGAGGTAATTTTGATAGTTAAATCTCCGAGTTCTTTCGAAAAAGATGTCGCTCGGTTTGCGCTTAGTAACAGAGTGGATCGTTCTATTGTATCTGTCGACTGCAATGCTAAGCAATTCTTTCAGTCGCAGATCTTTATGCTCCTGTTTGAGGCAACGGTATATTTCTAAGATTGTCGAGTAGAATCTCCCGACTTGACCATTGACCTCGGATCGACGTACGGGTGTATTATAAAGTTTTATCCCTAACATTTTAATGAAATTGATTATGATGGGGTTAAGAAAACTACTTTCATTATCGGTGACTAACATTTCCGGAGCTGTGAAATAATAAAGAATTTTGATGATTTTCTCTCGGAGGTGTAAGACAGATCTGTTCTTGATGTGCAACAGTTTCCCAAATTTTGAAAATTTGTCCACGCAGCTGATGAATTTTTCATTCTGGATTTCAACTATATCCAGATGAAGAATTTGACAAGGATAAGAGGGAATAGGTGTTGATTGGAATTCAGGGTTACTTGGATGCCTATCATATTTGTTAACATTACAAATTTCGCATATCTTCGTGTATTTCTTGATAAGACTAGTCATTTTTGGAAAGAAGTAGCTTTCAAGGAGTTGTTCCTTGTTTTCACGCGGATTCCTATGGACCCTTCTGTGCTCCTTCATAATCAACTCACATACTCTATTCTCATTTTTTATATCTTCGACGACTCTCTGAGTAATTCTAAGCTTATACTTTGTGAAATTATTTAAATACACCTCTTGTAACAACGACAAGCAACTCTCTGGTATTTTAATACCATTTGCAACGTTCGGATTTCGTTTCACTTTCAATAAGGCTGTTAGATTTTTCCTATTTGGTTCAGGAATCGCGGAGTAAAAACGAAGGTACCCCGGATGAGGCTCTTCATGGGCTTCTATACCCCGGCCAACTTTGACAATTATCTGGTAACGGAAAACGTTTATAGGGGCTTCCATGTGTGGAATTAGATCTGTACTATCTTGATCAGCGCTATGGGCGGTTAAGCTTGATGATTGAGCTTCTTCTGCTGTTTCTTTCATCTGACCATTTTCTGATTCATCTGCATCATAAGTAGCAGCATCAGTGCTACAATTCTCAACGGTGGTTTCGGTAGATTCGTTTTCAGTTAAAATAATACTTGGTGCCGTCTCATTGCGTTCTGAGTCGGTCAAGTGATTGACTTCCGTCTTCAACCTGGAAAGAGCGTCTGCGACTACATTAGATTTTCCTGGTTTGTAGATTAGTTCGCAGTTACACTCTTCAATACGAGCCTTCCAGCGCTTCAACTTAGCATTGTGGTTTTTGTTACCCAATGAATAAGTCAAAGGCTGATGGTCCGTATATATACGAATCTTCCTGGCCCAGTAGAAATACGAGCGGAGGTTGTCTAATGCCCACACAATTGCGAACATCTCTTTCTCATTCGTGGCATATCCCTCTTCCGCTTTACTGAGAGATTTTGAAATGTATTCTATCGGACCATCCTTTCGCCATTCGCCTTGAGAAAGGACGGCTCCTATCGCAAAGTTGGATGCGTCGGTTGTTAGATTAAAGGCCTTTTCAAAATCATGAAAGGCAAGCACTTCAGATGACGTTAGCAATGTCTTCAAATCTGTAAACGCCTGCAAAGCTTCGTTGTCCAACTTAACCGGGACACGTTTGGACTTGTTGGCCCTTACCTGTGCATATTCCCCTCTAGTCAAGGTGGTCAAAGGCTTTGCAACCTTCGCGTAGTCACGTATAAATTTTCTGTAATAAGATGTCAGTCCCAGAAAGCTTTTTAAGTCTTTCAAGGTGTCAGGGGTGAGATAGCCTGTATGGCTGACACTTTGCTTGGGTCAGGCTGTATACCCTGGGGAGTGATCACATAACCGATAAATTCTACTTGGGTCTTTATAAATTGTGTTTTCTCTAGATTTACCTTGAGATTTACTGCCCGAAATCGTTCGAAAATGGTATCGATATTCTTGAGGTGGTCTTCCTCATTCTGACCAAAAACAATTATGTCATCAATGTAGACATAGCAAATCTTTCCTATGAATTCTTTAAGGACGTCATCAATCATCCTTTGAAAGATTGCTGGGGCGTTCTTCAACCCGAATGGTAGCCTTAGAAACTCATACTTGCCATTCATAGTCGAGAATGCAGTCTTTGGTATATAACTGGGCTTCATCGGAATTTGATGAAACCCAGAGGTAAGATCCAGAGTCGTAAATAATTTGGCTTTGCCAAGGCTTGCCAGCGTGGAATTGATGTCCGGAATTGGATAGGTGTCTGCGATCGTTACGCCGTTTAGGCGTTTATAATCGATTACAACTCGATATTGCTTTTCCCCTGAGGGCTTCGGCTTTTTGGGTACAACCCATATTGGCGAGTTGTATAGACTAGTTGAAGGACGAATAGTTCCTTCATCAAGCAGACTCCTTATCTCCTTTTCAACAACCTCTCTCATGCACGCAGGGTATGGGTAACTTTTGGCGTACACTGGTTCGGTTGTATTTGTTCTTATTTCTGCCCTAACATTTGTTCTTATTGGCTCGTTTGTATCAATTGGTCCAAAAACAGATTCATATCTGCTAATCATTTCACGGATATTTTTCCTGACACTTTCTGGAAGATCGTCGTCCACAACAGCATTTACCTGTGCAGAAATACGAGCCTTAAGGGGAATAACAACACCAGGTTTGAGAGTAAGAATATTCTTGTTCCGGTCAATTACCGCTTCTAGTTCCTTTAGCGTGTCGTCGCCGATAATTCCATCAAACGACACTAATCCTGGGAGTACGTAAAAAGTCAAAATAGTATCGTTCCCTGCTTTTTCGAAAAAATTACCGGAAACCTTTTTGTTAATGGTAATGTTCCCAGCAGCGCAGCGCACAGAAAATGGTTTCCGTAATTGGGTCGTTCTTTGTTTTATTGATTGGCTTATAAAATTCTTGTTAGCACCAGTGTCTATCAAGAATTTCATTATAGTGCCGCCCTGTGTCACATACTCTATATATGGAACGCTGGAGAGGCGCCCGTCATAAAGTTTACGGTGTCCCCAACAGTGTCCTCGACGTTTTCTTCCACTACATGCTGATATTCATCAGCGTAGGCTTCGTGTTCCGATAAAACTTCGGTATTGTATAACCTTTGTTGTTTCCCGTAGTTGTTGCGATAACCCTCCGATCTGGCTCCTCTCTTGAATGGGTTGATATAATCAACCTGCCTTGACTGTACCGATCCCAACTCCATTCTCTCATGCGGTTTTGGAGCTGTTGGCCTTGGTGGAGGATTATCATTTCGTCGATAGTTCTGTGATGAGCCAGGATGCGAGAATTTTGTCTGTGGCATCACTGGCCTCACATCATTCGACCTTTCATTCATTGGCCTAAAGGTTTGATTTATTGGAGCAGTTACAGAGTTGGGTAAGTGTGGGTTATGAATTACGTTGCTCCTGAAGTTCAAGTTCTGAACCTCTAAGCAAACCGTGTAGGCCTCAAGCAAAGTCTTGGGTTTTTGTATGATTAACATACGAGAAAGGTCACCAGACAGCCCCCGTATGAAGACATCGAGCGCACGATTGCGGTAGGTTTCGATAAGGGCGTTTACCGTCTCTGACGAGTAAGTCTCCGTTTTAATTTTATTGCTAATTAGGGAGAATTGATGATTTACCGTAGCGTAAAATACATCTATCTTGGACCCCTTCTGAGACAATTGACTCAACTGGTGCCCAAGAGTCCTTATGTCCCTCTTGTCCGCATAATGCAGCGAGAGACATTTCTTGATGGCATTCCAGTCGTCCTCGAAAATGTTATAGGATATTAGTGCGGTGTCCGTATTTCCCCTTATTTTATTTCGAATATGTTGCATTATTGCTCTATAAATTGGCTTACCTCTCACTATTTTAAAGTCACTTAAAATCGACTCCACATTATGGATCCACGAAACATATTGTGTCGGGTTCCCATCAAATACTTGGAGCTCCTTCACACTATCTGGGAGCTTACTGATTTCCTTCAGCTCCGCCTCGGTTCTCGGGCCTATTAATGGCGCTTCACCAGCACTAGTGTCATTGACACCACTCGTGCTAGCTCTGTTTGCAACCTCGAGCGACATAACTCTATTTTCCACGGTTCTCAATTGTTCAATTGTAAGTTTGAATTTAATTTTCTTTCACGAAGTTTCTTTTTGCAAATTTCTCAAATACTTTTGAATGTATTTTTGTTTCACAAATCTTTGTTTTCGCAAACTTCTCAAATAATTTTGAATTTATTTTACACGTGTTTTACTTCTTTATAATTTTTATTCTCACAAAATTATCAAATAATTTCCAAATTTATTTATTATATTTTTTATCTTTTGGACTCAATTTTTACTTTCTCTTTCCTTTTCAGAATTAACTTTATTTTTTAAGTTTTAGCACAATTTTTCCACTCACAGTTTATTCAGTTTGTTTATCATTATCTGCGGTAGTAAATGTTCTATAAAAAAAAAAGTAAAAGTTACTATAATGGTTTTCAAGAGGAAACCGGCAAGGAAGTGTCGTGTTAGTCCCGTTTAGTCGCTTAAAGACGACCTACTATTGGCACGATCAATCTTCGCACCACATCCTTTTGCCTTTTCGAATATCCGCATGTTTCCATGTGAATGCGGAAAGTCGTGATCAAGAACCAGAAAAGCAACTGTGTTCCCATGTGTACAGTAACGATCACTTTAATTAAAAAGTGTCCTGGTCTTGACTATCACTGATTCATAGGCGAAAAGGATGCAGTTTGCCGGTCCCTGCTCGGGCGCCAATTAAGGATTTCACATCCTTGGTTATAAAAAAAATACCGAACGCCAACCGTAGTTGGCCTAACTGTTCGTACTGTACAATAAAAGACAAGAATAGAATATGTATGAAATCTCTATTTATTTAACCCGTATGACTCTACGTCTACCAATCGACTGACTGCCTAACCCACCTATTGTCCATTTGCCCAGCCAATCAAAATGCTTACCAAGCTATTTCGCCTACCGGATGAATATAGGTATATAGCATTATGCACTACCTAAGCTAAAGCAAAGGTATGTAAGTGCAATATCAGCAGGTTCCCATGAATGCTCAATGCTGGGTTCATCGACATCCAATCGGATCACGTTTCCGAAGGTCAACGTCGCTGCCGTGTGTTAACTGTGTGTATATTTCTTTATCGGTATAGGTTGTTTTTAAATGTTTGTTTACATGAAAATGGCAAGCTAAGTTGAAGATTTGTTTTATTGAAAAATAGAAAAAAAACTATGTATTTGGGAAAAGTTTGATTGAAAACTTTATACGTTGTATTACGTTGACTAGTAAGAGACTTACATAATTATTTGTTGATTTTAATTATTTTTGTCAAGTGACGGTTCAATTTTGTGTTGTTTTTTGTACATTTTGATTTTTGAGAAAGATGTTTTTTGTGAGCAAGGTAGTTAAGTATTGTGATTCACAGGGGATAATATTTTTTGACATCGTTTCTTCACAATTTTTTTGATTTATATAAATTCAATGCTCGGTTAACTGTCTTAACTTATATTTAAATCTTAATAAACAATATTTTTAAGCTTATGAAGAATATCATTTTCAAATAAAACATGCGTTAAGAAAGTTTAAAGAGAATTATTTAAGATGAAAGAGGCCGTCAAATTATACTTTTTGAAATACAGTGGTTGTCTTGTATTTATAACCAATGATATAATGTCTAGAGTGCATTCGTTATGTCGAAAACGTATTTTTGTACAGTACAAATTCATTAAAGTTCTGAGCCCGGACAAATAGGAAATAAGAAACATAAATCGATTGAAGCAATTAACCGTGAAAATGGGGGAGCAAGCGCTGGGAGAGAGAATACGACAAATTTGGTTGTATAATATATACTCTAGAGTAAAGACTTTAAGGAACAATAAAACGCCCAAGTTCAGCCTGTTTGAATAACACAAAAATATGCAAATTGGAGATAAAGGCAAATTGAATATAGCTTAAAATATATTCAATTTTTTGCCTTTATCTCCAATTTTTACATTTTTATGCAACTCTTACAAGATGAACTTTGTGCGTTCTATTGTTCTTAAAGTCTTTACTCAAGAAAAATATGTACCTTTATCGTCGAACACAAGCAGCTTTATCTTCTTTTTTCAATTTAATTTTGTTTCATCTCATCTTATTAATGTATTATCGTGCTAAATTAATCCGATAAATTAAGCCGTTCAGGCCGACACGATTTGAAAAACAGAACATTTAAATAGATGTGCAGCTTTACTCATGCAGCGAAACATTCGAGACACATTCAAGAGCTGTATGCACGATATCTCTATGTCTTAGTTGAAAGCTACGAATCATTTTCGACATACTACCTAGTTATTCTCGGCCAACGATATATTTAGCCACTATCCATAATGACAAAATTACATTAATTATTGAATACAAATTTCCGAATCCAATCGGTTTTGAAGCTTACTAATAAAAACTACTTATTTCAACAAATTTGAAAAGCCCCACAATATTCTATTTAACTCAAAGGCCGAATTTTCAGCTTTTCAAATTTCTGACAAAATTATTGCTTAAAAAAACAATAGCAAACCAAAAATTTTCAGTTTTTCATATGCACTTGATTTCCATTTGGACAACATGCAAACAAAGTTCTTATCAACATACTTAACTTTAGTGAAATGTAAATTCAACACAAAGTTAACACCCAAAAAAAAGGTCTAGAATCAAATCTTGACAATTTATACACATTTTTTTAACTGCCTTGATTTTTAAAATGTTTCATTTATCAATTTGGTCAAAAAAATATGTTCATAAATTCTTTATTTGCAAAGGATTTAATAAAAATCTTTAACAATTGAAAAGAATCTATTTCATTCAAATTTGGCTGAGGATATGTATGTATGAGCAAAAATCAAAAATGTAGGTACTTTATCCCATTCGGTTGTAAACTTATCTATAGGGGAGAAGAGGGAGACTTGATCCCCTGAGGGAGACTTTATTCCCCTTAAATCACCAGTTCCAAAATAGTTAAAAAAGCCTATTTGGCAATATTAAAATGTATTTTCCAAATCATATCAATGGGTCTATTCCAGTCTTCATTTAACTCGCGGTGATTGAGCACGTGGCAGTTTTTAATTTTGTTGTGATTCGTATTTATTTTGTACAGTTCTGTCGATTTTTACAGTTCTGTTGTTTTTTGTGTAAGTACCACAAGTTATTTTTTATATATTCTAAATTCTTTTATGAAGATTTGTATCCTATTTAAGTTTAGTTATGTGTCCTCAATTAATGTTGATAATTTTATTTTAGAATTTGCCCAAACTGGGAGACTTGATCCCCTCTTATATGGGAGACTTGAGCCGGGGATCAAGTCTCCCCAGGGGATGAACTCTTGCATACCTGAAAACGAGGATATCAGCGAAGTGGTTCAAATTGATGTCATTAAAAAATTACCAAATCCAACTTTAAGATCATACCTACAGCAAGCGCGTGTGGTGGTTTGTTTTCGCAAAATCTCTGCGTCTATTCTAAATCAAATAGATTTAAGAAAATGATAAAAATAATAAAAATGATCTCCTTCTTTTGTGTTCCTTTATTTTTAAGTTCTTGTTTAAGTTGATTTTGCTTTTGTTTTGAAATAAATTCGTTATTTATTTATTTTTTTTGTTCTTTCTCTGAATAAATAATTTATTTAATCGTTCCAAAAATTTTATGATGTTTTTACTTAAGAAAATTGAAATGTATAGTAAATTTGGCCTAGGGATCAAGTCTCCCGTAGGTGGGGATCAAGTCTCCCATAGTTTGGGGAGACTTGATCCTTTTGACTCTTTTTACTTTTTTGAAAACAGCGCATTAGCTGTTTACAAATGACTGTTGCTTTCTATAGAAAAAAGGAAGCTAATGAATGTATTTTTGTTTTAAGATAAAAACGGCTCTTCTAGGAAATTTTAATTAAAAGTTATTATAGAAAAACTGAAAAGGGGATCAAGTCTCCCTCTTCTACCTAATCAAAATAAGCGCTATGGCTCTTCCTCTTATTAATCACCATGTAAATAAATTTAGACAGACAAAAGTTTCGTTGTCGTTCGTAATTATTCGCGTAAATATATAATTTAACGAACTAAAACATTTCATTCTAATCCATTTTTACTAAAATTTAACGGTAATTAATTGCATTATTTTTTTTTTAGCTTTCTAACTGTTTGATGCTGTATAGTATTTTACATGAACTTGAACTTTTTTAATTTCGCTTGCAGTCCACAGTTTGAAAATACTGTGTACCCCACAATCCCCCTCCTTTCCATAGCTTAAATAAAGTGGTACTAGAATGTAGCTTGTTTTATTTCCTGCATTTTAAGATCTTTACCTTGACAATCAAATCAGTAGACCTAAAATTATATATTCTATAACCCCTTTTTTGATTAAAATAATTTTTACATTAATTGATATCGCAACATAAATATTTTTCATCTACATGCATACATAATGTACCTACATATTATGTATATGGCTTATTATATTTATTAGCATAGTATTTCAAACAAAACGCAAATACATTCGTTTTCATAGTAATACACACACTTTCTGAATATCATACGAAATAAAAACAACCTTTTCCATAGGAATTGATAGAAATTACAAAAACAAAACTGAAAAAATCCTTTTCAAATAAACGACTCTATAAAGAATTAAGGAAATATTTCAAACTGAATACACCACCCAATAATAATATTTTAGGCGACCGCAGCGCAGCCGCCCGATTTGGTGGAGTTTTCCCCGAGTGTCACCTTCTATTATGTTTATTCAATGCTTATACCTAGTGAAAAGTGAGAAATATTCTGGGGATATAGCTAGGTATGTAGTTACGTTACATAATGGGTGATTTTTTAAGAGGTTTAGAACTTTTTAAAAAAAAAAAAACACAAAAAATTCGAAAAAATGAATGAAATATTTATTTGAATCGATAGTTTGAACCTTGCAATTTAATGTTTAAAGATAATTTCATGCAAATGTTGACCGCGGCTGCGTCTCAGGTAGCCCATCCGCTGAGTCCAATTTTGGCATACTCTTTCACACATATCGGCCGGTATCTCACGAATGAATGCATGGATGTTGGCTTCCAGTGCGTCAATCGAAGCGGGCTTGTCCCTATAGACATTAGCCTTGACATACCCCCACAAAAAATAATCTAATGGTGTCAAATCGCTCGATCTAGGCGGCCAATTGACCGGCCCGAAACGTGAAATTAACTGTTCACCAAACTCGCCTCGCAATTGCGCCATTGTTTCGCGTGCTGTGTGGCATTTGGCACCGTCTTGTTGAAACCACATATCATGCAAGTCAAGAACTTCCATTTCGGGCAAAAAAAAGTTTGTTATCATCGCTCGGTAGCGTTCACCATTGACAGTAACGCTGCGATTCGCATCATCTTTGAAGAAATAGGCCCAATAATGCCGCCGGCCCATAAACCGCACCAAACAGTGGCTTTTTCGGGATGCATTGGTAGCTGTTGCAATGCTTCTGGCTGATCTTCACTCCAAATGCGGCAATTTTGCTTATTTACGTACCCATTCAACCAAAAATGAGCCTCATCGCTGAACACAAGCAGCGCGCGATGAACATTTCGAACCGAGCACGAATTTTGATAGTAAAATTCAATAATTTGTAAGCGTTGTTCGTTTGTAAGACGATCCATGGTTAAATTGCAAACCAAACTGAAGCTGTTTGACAGTGACACAAGGTACTAAACACACGTCAGCTGTCAAAACCAGTGTTGCCAAAACCAAACCAGCTAAAAAATCACCCGTTACAAGAAAGCTTGAATGCAGTTCAGGGTGCAGGTTTGTCACCTGATGAGTTGCTGCAGACTTTTATTCGTTTTTTGTCGGTTGGTTGGACGAATGTGAATGAATTTAAAAGCTTCATTAAAAGTTCCGGGGAGTTACCACACAAGTGGACTCTTTACTTTCATTTTAAGAACAGAAGTTCTATGTCTACGAGGGTTTTCAAGGGCATTTAAATAATGGTCAATACATACTATGAAATGTAAATCAACACGTTTTTAAAATCAATGCCTCATATTTAATAATTTAAATATGGTAGAAAATAGACCCAAGTTGTTGATAATAAATTGTTTTAAAGGTTGACAATCGAATATAAAGTGTTTTGAAAAATAACTGCAAAATTTGCAATTACTTCACAAAGAAAGCAAGTCTAACGAAGCAATGATAGTGGTTGTAAATAAAGCCAATATTGAATACGTAGTGTAGCTGGGCATAATCGTGTCTTGCTTTCAATAGCAATAAATTTTAGAGGTTGCTGATGCGCGGATGGAAACTAGGCCAACTGTCGAACACTACTTCCTAATGGCTCTCAGGGTTGTTTCATCAGAAACGCCTTTAAGATAAAATCAAGGTTAAAGGATTTCCAGCTAATGCTCCAATTGAATGTTTCAAATGTAAAAGAAAGACCTTACGGCTGCATAAAATTCAAACAGTTAGATTACAGAACAAATTTAGATGTATAAATGTCAAATTATTTTGAATTTATTAATAAGGAGGGAATGCTAAGAACTTTCTTTACTTTAGGATTTATTTATTAGTGTTTGCAATACTTTTTTTGTAAGAAATCCAAAAATGGAGTCATCTGTTTTTCACACCACGGTGACGCCAGCGGGCGAAGTGTTTATTTTGACTATAAGAAAAATACTATCCGATGTATTTCTAATTGCACATTTCATTTATGCAATTAAAAAAAATATAAACAATTTTCACTTTGTATGCAATTTTAATATTAGTATAATTTGCCCCATACATAAGAAGGGAGATGTCACACCGTGCAGCAATTATAGAGATATCACGTTGTTCAGTACCGCCTAAAAGATACTCTCCTCTATCCTACAAGACCGGATAACCCCATACGCTAAAACCATCATCGGAAAATATCAGTGTGGTTTCATTCCAACAACTGATCAGATTTTTACCCTTATGCAGGCGATGGAAAAATGTCTAGAATTTAACATCACAACATACCATCTGTTTATAGACTTTAAGGCCGTTTACGATAGCATAGCCAGGGTAGAACTTTACAAAGCCATGAGAGAATTTGGCATCACAAATAAATTGACACGAATATGTTGGTTGACTATGACCAACGTAACAAGCCAAGTAAAAATAGCCGGATTGCTATCCAAACCAATCAACATCTTTAATGGACTCCGACAAGGGGATGGTTTGGCCTGCCTCCTCTTCAACATGGCGTTGGAGAAAGCAATCCGTGACTCTGGCACTGCAACAAGAGGGACCATCGTCAACAGGTCCAGTCAGATACTGGCTTACGCAGACGACATCGACATCATCGGAAGAACCGAGCAAGCTGTACATGATTCCTTCATCCAGATCGAGCAGGCGGCACAAAATCTGGTGCTACACATTAGTGAAGGTAAAACAAAGTACATGGTGGCGTCGAATGCGAGAGGAACAGTTGGTCAAACAATCAAGGTAGCGGAGCACGAATTTGAAGTGGTGCAATCCTTTAAATACCTTGGGTCAATAGTAGCAGCCGATAACAATATAGAAGAAGAAATACGCGGGCGCGGAAGCAGATATCGTGACAAAAATTAAGCTCGGTAAACTCCGGTGGGCAGGGCACCTAGCTCGCATGAGCGAAAAGGAACCTGCTCGGAAAGTTCTTTGTGGTACATTCTATGGTAGACGACAGCGTGGTAGACCATGCTTCCGCTGGAGAGATGGCGTAGACCAGGACGCCCGGAGCCTTGGGATGTGCAACTGGATGGCCGCGGCTCGAGACCGGGATGGGTGGAGAGACTTTTTGAAGGAGGCCAGGACCGGACCCCGGTTGTCGAGCCGATGATTATGATGATGATGCAATTTTAAAATGCCCATATCTCGGTAGCCATGTCGAATTTCTGAATGCACAGGGCCTTAAAAAATTGCACATTTAGAGTTTTAATTTGCAGAGAAAAATTTTTTATTTGGAAACCTCTCATTAATTAATAAATCAATATTTTGGTAGAGAATTATTAATAATTAAAATCACTACTATACCAAATAAACCACCAAAAATTATTGCTATGACCTATGAATAGCATGTTGGTAGAGTCGCTGGCTGCCAGTCGATCTCGATTTGTGGAAGTGTGCACACGTTTTCGGCTTTCACGGTGTATACAAATAAAATCGTGAGTGACTAGTATAATAGAGGTGTGTCAATCGTTCATTTTAAAAGATTCAATCGTTCATTTGTCGTTCAGTTCAATGATTCGTTCATTTCAATCGTTAATTTTTCCAATCATTTTGGTTCCTGTTTCCTTTTTGTTGCGAATAAAATGGGGAAATATCATTTCTTTTTCTGAGCAACTGAGAAAAAGGCAAAATGCGTCCATTGTCAAAAATTTATTAGTATCAGCGGAGGTGCCACCGGAAATCTGGGAAGGCAATAAAAAGCCAAACACGTCGACATAACAATTGAAAAGGCACCAATATACGATTGCTGTTTTTGATGTGTAAACATCTATGCCGGCGGTAGAGTGAAATGAAAACGTGCACTTTATTCTGTGCAACGATGTAGCATGTATGTCGTTATGTATATTGAGTACATTTAGTAACAAAAATTAGGCGCTTGAGCAAACGTTGATGTTTACACATCTTAACCGTGAGTCCCAGCACTCACAATTTTTTTTTTTTATCCATATTTAAGAGAGGCCAGAATTAAAAATCTTTCTACAAAAAGCATAATGTTCTTTTTGTCTTACTTTTTGATTTACTTTAAACTGATTTAAAAAATAATACCTATTGGCAACGCACGCGCTTTTTAATGCACAAAGATCGCATCGTTCACTTTGTCAATCATATTGATTCGGTCTTTTTGATTGTGACCCGTGCCGAACACCAATGTATCCCAATTTATTTCAATCGTTCATTTCATATGAACGATATATGTTTCGTTCGTTCAAGTCATTCTCAATCAAAAATGATAGATACAACGCACAAGACAGACACTGAACATTGACCGAATCCAATGAGAAAGAAACACAAGAAACGAGAAACACAAATGCATACATGAGAATGATAAGCCCCGCCCCAATCAAAGCAGGGTTGAACTAAGAACAAATAATTGCATGTATCTGTCTGTCTGTGTTGGGTTTTGTTTTATTCATTTAGATATTAGTTTCTCTACCTTTTGATGCGCTTGCTTTTTTTTTGTGTTTTTCTTTCTTTGTATGAATTGATTGAGAACGATTGGAATGAACGAAACATACTTCGCGTTTCATGTCGCCTCGTTTATTTGAAAACTGAAATGATTGATACTGGGATTGATTGTTTCGGTTTACTGTGATTGCATCAATCACGATTGACACAGCTCTATAGTATAACTTTAAATAAGCATTTTTCATTAGTGCCAATAGCACAGAGGTAGTGGCGACGGACCGCAGTGTGGAAGGTCACAGGTTCGAACCCCGGCCGGGCATTAAAATTATCGAAGCTTTTTTTCACAACCGTGAAGTAGAAAATTTTATTAATGTGGGGGCATCGAAAGGTGTCCCAGCAATAACATCCTAGACGGCAACGGAAACGTCATCGTCAGCGGGTACATCGCATGCTGTCATAGCAACAAAATCCCAGCCGGCAACGGCACCGCAACGGGAACATCAAATGTTACCCTAGTGACAACGGCAGAAACTTCAACGGCACCAGAAGATGTCGTTAACAAGAAGAGGAGGAAGAGGATTCTATGTGCTCCGAACTTCGTCAAGCGTCGATTCACCAACACTTCAGCCAAACTGCCAGCTGGAGTAAAGGAGACGGGGCAAACAAGCGACGGCAGCACAAAGTCAACAACAAATAAACACCTCGCCATCCGACGAGGCAATAGACTATATGTCCGAAGGTGGAGAGGGACATTATACAGGGGACACATATAAAAGTCGGTGCCAACACCTAAGCAGCCTCAGTGCAAACAGCAAGGGCAGCAGCAACCACAAAAACAAAAATCATCAAGGCATCAACAACAACAGATGCATGAACAGTCACAGCAGCAGAGTTCACAACAACAACAACAGAAATAGCAGAAATCAAAACAACAGCAGCAGAATAAACAGCAGCAGAAACAACAGCAGAAGAATCAACAGCAGTAGAACCAGCAGATGCAGAATCAACAGCAGACGAGTCAACAGCAGTAGCCACAGCCGCCCAAAAAAATAAAAAAGTGCCAACCATTAACACATATAAAATGGAGCTTCAAGACACCATAAAACTGTGTAAGTCGGCCATAGGCCAAAATTTTACTATAAAGAGATTAAATAAAGATAGACATGCTATCCAGTGCTTCACATTGGAACAGCATACAAAAATTAAAGAATTGCTAAAGGAGACCCCAACTGAAATCTTTGCTTTACGCCAAAAATAGAAAAGTCCTGCTGAACGGCATAGAATCCTGCACGGAACCACAGTTGCTCTTAAATGAGCTCCGCCAAAAATCGAGTGACGATCTCGATTTTATCGGGATCAAGCCGTTCGCTACAGTCAGAGCCAGAAGCAAACTGGATAGATTGAGGAGTACCTCCATCCTCAACTACCAGGTTGTAACTTGAGATAGATTAAAGAGGCGCGGCACCGGACGCACAGGCCGAAATTAGAGGCATGTTGCTGCCCATTCAAGGCCAGTTAACAGGTCCTCAAAAACAGATCAGGGAGCAGGCGACAAGGGTAGACTATCTCTACTCTGTTTTGCCTAGCTTAACGCAACTTAGTGGTTAAGAGCGCGCTGCCGGAGAGGCCCTTTAGGATCCTTGCTGTGAATGTAAATTCACTGATTAGGAGCGAACGTAGAGCTAATCTTTTCCAATTGTTGAAAGACCAAGGTCCAGATGTGTTTATGGCTAGCGAAACTAAGCTAAACCAAAAACATAAATTGACTAATAACAACTACAATATCGTTAGAAGAGATCAGCCCAACTCCACTCAAGGGGGTGGTGTCGCAATCTTCATACGAAAAGGCATTGATCATAAGGTAATATATGATAGTGATGTGGGAAGATTTCGGTTGCTAGAGGCGTGAGTTATGAATACATTACTCCCTAGCATCAACGAGTTAACATCAAAACCTAAATATCAATATAAATTAGTTAAGATGGTATCATTCAAGATTATTTTAGATATACATTATGAATACTACTTGTTAAATCTACTTTGTTATTATTATTGCTTATAACTTTAAGAAACTATTGATTTATATATTTAATTTTTCTGATTATTAGTTTAATAAAAATTTGTTAATTGAAAAGGAATCAAGTCTTTATTCCCTTAACCATAACTGGCGCAGTCTTTTATTGGAATTTATTCGGAGGTCACGGCGTTTATAAAAGAAAAATCAAAAATAAAATATAAAATATATTATCAATTAATATATCATCAAATATATCAACAAAAATATCAACAAAAAGAAAATAACAATTCCATCAATAATATCAAGAGAACATTGGTATACTATATTGGAAGAATATTACATATCTCAAATAAAAATATATACAAGACTTTCAAAACGTGAACCTCACATCAAAAGAACATTGGTGGTACTGAATAATTTTTCAATAAGGATTCAGAGCACAACATCGTTGCTGAATTTTAATTCTTTGGCTCTGGAAACCAACTCCCTTGGATAACATAATATACATATGTACATCAAATTGTTTATGTAAGTCGTCAAATTGATATAACGGGTGATTTTTTAAGAGGCTTAGAACTTATTTTAAAAAAAAAAACACAAAAAATTCGAAAAAATGAATGAAATATTTATTTGAATCGATAGTTTGAACCTTGCAATTTAATGTTTAAAGATAATTTCATGCAAATGTTGACCGCGGCTGCGTCTCAGGTAGCCCATCCGCTGAGTCCAATTTTGGCATACTCTTTCACACATATCGGCCGGTATCTCACGAATGAATGCATGGATGTTGGCTTCCAGTGCGTCAATCGAAGCGGGCTTGTCCCTATAGACATTAGCCTTGACATACCCCCACAAAAAATAATCTAATGGTGTCAAATCGCTCGATCTAGGCGGCCAATTGACCGGCCCGAAACGTGAAATTAACTGTTCACCAAACTCGCCTCGCAATTGCGCCATTGTTTCGCGTGCTGTGTGGCATTTGGCACCGTCTTGTTGAAACCACATATCATGCAAGTCAAGAACTTCCATTTCGGGCAAAAAAAAGTTTGTTATCATCGCTCGGTAGCGTTCACCATTGACAGTAACGCTGCGATTCGCATCATCTTTGAAGAAATAGGCCCAATAATGCCGCCGGCCCATAAACCGCACCAAACAGTGGCTTTTTCGGGATGCATTGGTAGCTGTTGCAATGCTTCTGGCTGATCTTCACTCCAAATGCGGCAATTTTGCTTATTTACGTACCCATTCAACCAAAAATGAGCCTCATCGCTGAACACAAGCAGCGCGCGATGAACATTTCGAACCGAGCACGAATTTTGATAGTAAAATTCAATAAGTTGTAAGCGTTGTTCGTTTGTAAGACGATCCATGGTTAAATTGCAAACCAAACTGAAGCTGTTTGACAGTGACACAAGGTACTAAACACACGTCAGCTGTCAAAACCAGTGTTGCCAAAACCAAACCAGCTAAAAAATCACCCGTTACAAGAAAGCTTGAATGCAGTTCAGGGTGCAGGTTTGTCACCTGATGAGTTGCTGCAGACTTTTATTCGTTTTTTGTCGGTTGGTTGGACGAATGTGAATGAATTTAAAAGCTTCATTAAAAGTTCCGGGGAGTTACCACACAAGTGGACTCTTTACTTTCATTTTAAGAACAGAAGTTCTATGTCTACGAGGGTTTTCAAGGGCATTTAAATAATGGTCAATACATACTATGAAATGTAAATCAACACGTTTTTAAAATCAATGCCTCATATTTAATAATTTAAATATGGTAGAAAATAGACCCAAGTTGTTGATAATAAATTGTTTTAAAGGTTGACAATCGAATATAAAGTGTTTTGAAAAATAACTGCAAAATTTGCAATTACTTCACAAAGAAAGCAAGTCTAACGAAGCAATGATAGTGGTTGTAAATAAAGCCAATATTGAATACGTAGTGTAGCTGGGCATAATCGTGTCTTGCTTTCAATAGCAATAAATTTTAGAGGTTGCTGATGCGCGGATGGAAACTAGGCCAACTGTCGAACACTACTTCCTAATGGCTCTCAGGGTTGTTTCATCAGAAACGCCTTTAAGATAAAATCAAGGTTAAAGGATTTCCAGCTAATGCTCCAATTGAATGTGTCAAATGTAAAAGAAAGACCTTACGGCTGCATAAAATTCAAACAGTTAGATTACAGAACAAATTTAGATGTATAAATGTCAAATTATTTTGAATTTATTAATAAGGAGGGAATGCTAAGAACTTTCTTTACTTTAGGATTTATTTATTAGTGTTTGCAATACTTTTTTTGTAAGAAATCCAAAAATGGAGTCATCTGTTTTTCACACCACGGTGACGCCAGCGGGCGAAGTGTTTATTTTGACTATAAGAAAAATACTATCCGATGTATTTCTAATTGCACATTTCATTTATGCAATTAAAAAAAATATAAACAATTTTCACTTTGTATGCAATTTTAATATTAGTATAATTTGCCCCATACATAAGAAGGGAGATGTCACAACGTGCAGCAATTATAGAGATATCACGTTGTTCAGTACCGCCTAAAAGATACTCTCCTCTATCCTACAAGACCGGATAACCCCATACGCTAAAACCATCATCGGAAAATATCAGTGTGGTTTCATTCCAACAACTGATCAGATCTTTACCCTTATGCAGGCGATGGAAAAATGTCTAGAATTTAACATCACAACATACCATCTGTTTATAGACTTTAAGGCCGTTTACGATAGCATAGCCAGGGTAGAACTTTACAAAGCCATGAGAGAATTTGGCATCACAAATAAATTGACACGAATATGTTGGTTGACTATGACCAACGTAACAAGCCAAGTAAAAATAGCCGGATTGCTATCCAAACCAATCAACATCTTTAATGGACTCCGACAAGGGGATGGTTTGGCCTGCCTCCTCTTCAACATGGCGTTGGAGAAAGCAATCCGTGACTCTGGCACTGCAACAAGAGGGACCATCGTCAACAGGTCCAGTCAGATACTGGCTTACGCAGACGACATCGACATCATCGGAAGAACCGAGCAAGCTGTACATGATTCCTTCATCCAGATCGAGCAGGCGGCACAAAATCTGGTGCTACACATTAGTGAAGGTAAAACAAAGTACATGGTGGCGTCGAATGCGAGAGGAACAGTTGGTCAAACAATCAAGTTAGCGGAGCACGAATTTGAAGTGGTGCAATCCTTTAAATACCTTGGGTCAATAGTAGCAGCCGATAACAATATAGAAGAAGAAATACGCGGGCGCGGAAGCAGATATCGTGACAAAAATTAAGCTCGGTAAACTCCGGTGGGCAGGGCACCTAGCTCGCATGAGCGAAAAGGAACCTGCTCGGAAAGTTCTTTGTGGTACATTCTATGGTAGACGACAGCGTGGTAGACCATGCTTCCGCTGGAGAGATGGCGTAGACCAGGACGCCCGGAGCCTTGGGATGTGCAACTGGATGGCCGCGGCTCGAGACCGGGATGGGTGGAGAGACTTTTTGAAGGAGGCCAGGACCGGACCCCGGTTGTCGAGCCGATGATTATGATGATGATGCAATTTTAAAATGCCCATATCTCGGTAGCCATGTCGAATTTCTGAATGCACAGGGCCTTAAAAAATTGCACATTTAGAGTTTTAATTTGCAGAGAAAAATTTTTTATTTGGAAACCTCTCATTAATTAATAAATCAATATTTTGGTAGAGAATTATTAATAATTAAAATCACTACTATACCAAATAAACCACCAAAAATTATTGCTATGACCTATGAATAGCATGTTGGTAGAGTCGCTGGCTGCCAGTCGATCTCGATTTGTGGAAGTGTGCACACGTTTTCGGCTTTCACGGTGTATACAAATAAAATCGTGAGTGACTAGTATAATAGAGGTGTGTCAATCGTTCATTTTAAAAGATTCAATCGTTCATTTGTCGTTCAGTTCAATGATTCGTTCATTTCAATCGTTAATTTTTCCAATCATTTTGGTTCCTGTTTCCTTTTTGTTGCGAATAAAATGGGGAAATAAGGCAAAATGCGTCCATTGTCAAAAATTTATTAGTATCAGCGGAGGTGCCACCGGAAAGCTGGGAAGGCAGTAAAAAGCCAAACACGTCGACATAACAATTGAAAAGGCACCAATATACGATTGCTGTTTTTGATGTGTAAACATCTATGCCGGCGGTAGAGTGAAATGAAAACGTGCACTTTATTCTGTGCAACGATGTAGCATGTATGTAGTTATGTATATTGAGTACATTTAGTAACAAAAATTAGGCGCTTGAGCAAACGTTGATGTTTACACATCTTAACCGTGAGTCCCAGCACTCACAATTTTTTTTTTTATCCATATTTAAGAGAGGCCAGAATTAAAAATCTTTCTACAAAAAGCATAATGTTCTTTTTGTCTTACTTTTTGATTTACTTTAAACTGATTTAAAAAATAATACCTATTGGCAACGCACGCGCTTTTTAATGCACAAAGATCGCATCGTTCACTTTGTCAATCATATTGATTCGGTCTTTTTGATTGTGACCCGTGCCGAACACCAATGTATCCCAATTTATTTCAATCGTTCATTTCATATGAACGATATATGTTTCGTTCGTTCAAGTCATTCTCAATCAAAAATGATAGATACAACGCACAAGACAGACACTGAACATTGACCGAATCCAATGAGAAAGAAACACAAGAAACGAGAAACACAAATGCATACATGAGAATGATAAGCCCCGCCCCAATCAAAGCAGGGTTGAACTAAGAACAAATAATTGCATGTATCTGTCTGTCTGTGTTGGGTTTTGTTTTATTCATTTAGATATTAGTTTCTCTACCTTTTGATGCGCTTGCTTTTTTTTTGTGTTTTTCTTTCTTTGTATGAATTGATTGAGAACGATTGGAATGAACGAAACATACTTCGCGTTTCATGTCGCCTCGTTTATTTGAAAACTGAAATGATTGATACTGGGATTGATTGTTTCGGTTTACTGTGATTGCATCAATCACGATTGACACAGCTCTATAGTATAACTTTAAAGCACAGAGGTAGTGGCGACGGACCGCAGTGTGGAAGGTCACAGGTTCGAACCCCGGCCGGGCATTAAAATTATCGAAGCTTTTTTTCACAACCGTGAAGTAGAAAATTTTATTAATGTGGGGGCATCGAAAGGTGTCCCAGCAACAACATCCTAGACGGCAACGGAAACGTCATCGTCAGCGGGTACATCGCATGCTGTCATAGCAACAAAATCCCAGCCGGCAACGGCACCGCAACGGGAACATCAAATGTTACCCTAGTGACAACGGCAGAAACTGCAACGGCACCAGAAGATGTCGTTAACAAGAAGAGGAGGAAGAGGATTCTATGTGCTCCGAACTTCGTCAAGCGTCGATTCACCAACACTTCAGCCAAACTGCCAGCTGGAGTAAAGGAGACGGGGCAAACAAGCGACGGCAGCACAAAGTCAACAACAAATAAACACCTCGCCATCCGACGAGGCAATAGACTATATGTCCGAAGGTGGAGAGGGACATTATACAGGGGACACATATAAAAGTCGGTGCCAACACCTAAGCAGCCTCAGTGCAAACAGCAAGGGCAGCAGCAACCACAAAAACAAAAATCATCAAGGCATCAACAACAACAGATGCATGAACAGTCACAGCAGCAGAGTTCACAACAACAACAACAGAAATAGCAGAAATCAAAACAACAGCAGCAGAATAAACAGCAGCAGAAACAACAGCAGAAGAATCAACAGCAGTAGAACCAGCAGATGCAGAATCAACAGCAGACGAGTCAACAGCAGTAGCCACAGCCGCCCAAAAAAATAAAAAAGTGCCAACCATTAACACATATAAAATGGAGCTTCAAGACACCATAAAACTGTGTAAGTCGGCCATAGGCCAAAATTTTACTATAAAGAGATTAAATAAAGATAGACATGCTATCCAGTGCTTCACATTGGAACAGCATACAAAAATTAAAGAATTGCTAAAGGAGACCCCAACTGAAATCTTTGCTTTACGCCAAAAATAGAAAAGTCCTGCTGAACGGCATAGAATCCTGCACGGAACCACAGTTGCTCTTAAATGAGCTCCGCCAAAAATCGAGTGACGATCTCGATTTTATCGGGATCAAGCCGTTCGCTACAGTCAGAGCCAGAAGCAAACTGGATAGATTGAGGAGTACCTCCATCCTCAACTACCAGGTTGTAACTTGAGATAGATTAAAGAGGCGCGGCACCGGACGCACAGGCCGAAATTAGAGGCATGTTGCTGCCCATTCAAGGCCAGTTAACAGGTCCTCAAAAACAGATCAGGGAGCAGGCGACAAGGGTAGACTATCTCTACTCTGTTTTGCCTAGCTTAACGCAACTTAGTGGTTAAGAGCGCGCTGCCGGAGAGGCCCTTTAGGATCCTTGCTGTGAATGTAAATTCACTGATTAGGAGCGAACGTAGAGCTAATCTTTTCCAATTGTTGAAAGACCAAGGTCCAGATGTGTTTATGGCTAGCGAAACTAAGCTAAACCAAAAACATAAATTGACTAATAACAACTACAATATCGTTAGAAGAGATCAGCCCAACTCCACTCAAGGGGGTGGTGTCGCAATCTTCATACGAAAAGGCATTGATCATAAGGTAATATATGATAGTGATGTGGGAAAATTTCGGTTGCTAGAGGCGTGAGTTATGAATACATTACTCCCTAGCATCAACGAGTTAACATCAAAACCTAAATATCAATATAAATTAGTTAAGATGGTATCATTCAAGATTATTTTAGATATACATTATGAATACTACTTGTTAAATCTACTTTGTTATTATTATTGCTTATAACTTTAAGAAACTATTGATTTATATATTTAATTTTTCTGATTATTAGTTTAATAAAAATTTGTTAATTGAAAAGGAATCAAGTCTTTATTCCCTTAACCATAACTGGCGCAGTCTTTTATTGGAATTTATTCGGAGGTCACGGCGTTTATAAAAGAAAAATCAAAAATAAAATATAAAATATATTATCAATTAATATATCATCAAATATATCAACAAAAATATCAACAAAAAGAAAATAACAATTCCATCAATAATATCAAGAGAACATTGGTATACTATATTGGAAGAATATTACATATCTCAAATAAAAATATATACAAGACTTTCAAAACGTGAACCTCACATCAAAAGAACATTGGTGGTACTGAATAATTTTTCAATAAGGATTCAGAGCACAACATCGTTGCTGAATTTTAATTCTTTGGCTCTGGAAACCAACTCCCTTGGATAACATAATATACATATGTACATCAAATTGTTTATGTAAGTCGTCAAATTGATATAACGGGTGATTTTTTAAGAGGCTTAGAACTTATTTAAAAAAAAAAAACACAAAAAATTCGAAAAAATGAATGAAATATTTATTTGAATCGATAGTTTGAACCTTGCAATTTAATGTTTAAAGATAATTTCATGCAAATGTTGACCGCGGCTGCGTCTCAGGTAGCCCATCAGCTGAGTCCAATTTTGGCATACTCTTTCACACATATCGGCCGGTATCTCACGAATGAATGCATGGATGTTGGCTTCCAGTGCGTCAATCGAAGCGGGCTTGTCCCTATAGACATTAGCCTTGACATACCCCCACAAAAAATAATCTAATGGTGTTAAATCGCACGATCTAGGCGGCCAATTGACCGGCCCGAAACGTGAAATTAACTGTTCACCAAACTCGCCTCGCAATTGCGCCATTGTTTCGCGTGCTGTGTGGCATGTGGCACCGTCTTGTTGAAACCACATATCATGCAAGTCAAGAACTTCCATTTCGGGCAAAAAAAAGTTTGTTATCATCGCTCGGTAGCGTTCACCATTGACAGTAACGCTGCGATTCGCATCATCTTTGAAGAAATATGGCCCAATAATCCCGCCGGCCCATAAACCGCACCAAACAGTGGCTTTTTCGGGATGCATTGGTAGCTGTTGCAATGCTTCTGGCTGATCTTCACTCCAAATGCGGCAATTTTGCTTATTTACGTACCCATTCAACCAAAAATGAGCCTCATCGCTGAACACAATTTTTCGATAAAAAAGCGGATCCTCGGCCAGCTTTCCAAGAGCCCATTCACCAAAAATTCGGCGTTGTGGTAGGTCGGCTGGCTTTAGTTCTTGCACCAGCTGTATCTTAAAAGGCTTTACGCCCAAATCCTTCCGCAAAATTTTCCACGTAGTGCTGTAACAAAGGCCTAACTGCTGGGAACGGCGCCGAATCGACATTTCGCGGTCTTCTGTCACACTAGCTGATACGGCCGCAATATTTTCTTCACTACGCACAGTACGTAAACGTGTTGGCGGTTTAATGTCCAACAAAGTAAATTTGGTGCGAAATTTGGTCACAATCTTCCGAATAGACTGCTCAGAAGGTCGAGAATGCCGATCATAAAATGGAAGCAGCGCGCGATGAACATTTCGAACCGAGCACGAATTTTGATAGTAAAATTCAATAATTTGCAAGCGTTGTTCATTTGGAAGACGATCCATGGTTAAATTGCAAACCAAACTGAAGCTGTTTGACAGTGACACAAGGTACTAAACACACGTCAGCTGTCAAAACCAGTGTTGCCAAAACCAAACCAGCTTAAAAATCACCCGTTATAACATATATGCTATTCTCTTTTTTCTCTAAATTTATTATTATTGATACAATCATATGTCAATTCGAAAAGAAAAGAAAGTAAAAGAAAGTTGTCCGTATTTTAACATTAGATTAGAAGTTATTGAAAAAGATTTACTAAACAATATTGATAATAAAATGGCTACTCATACAGATAATACTAATGATGAACTACGTGGTATTAGTATTAGTGGTTTTAATACAAACATACATTCAAATTCTCAAAACACAAATCCAAATCAAACTGATGAAAATAGTATAAATACAAATAATATTAATTTAGTTCTTAATTCGTTGAAAATTCCTGATGCTATAAAAGATCTACCTCATTTTGACGGAAATCATAGATTATTATACGATTTTATTAATAATGTTGAAGAAATTTTATTAGTAATGAAAAATATTGATAAAACTCCATATGCTGGAATTATTTTGAGAGCTATCCGTAATAAAATAACAGGGGGGTCATTCCGTAATTCGATTATCGCCACACGATATCGTTTTGACGATAGCTTTGCTTCACGTAAAAGCTATAATCACTATCGACCGGACGATATCGTCTTGGCGATCGAAAATTTGCTCTCCGTAACTCAAAAATCGTCAAAACGTTATCGTTAAATCGTTACCGTTTGAACGATACCTATTTAGCTATCGTCTTGCGTCGTCTTTTTTGTTTTTCGAAACAATTTATGCATTTTATCATATGTAGGGTTTTTCAATAAGGGCGCGTAGATGTTTTCGGTTGATCCTGGGTTTCGTTGACTAAAAGGCGTTTGCTGATTGTCCACTGAATTGGTCGACTCAAATTTGGGCACCAAACTTTGGATAACAGACATGGAAATACAACCATGTAAACCTTAAAATGGGCGCAACGCACGTATCGTTGCCTAAAAGATTTTTATATTAAAGTTCTTTCAATTGGACGTGTCGTTCAATCGTGTTACTTGCCATGATGATTTGGCATCAGTAAATAATAAACAAAAGATTTAATAGATGTCACCGCCAAAAAAAAATGTCACCGCTGCAATTGAAAACCCTATAATTAATTATATGTAGTTTGAAGGATAGGTGGATAACCGATTTGTTTAGGCGACTTCACGTTTTGCCCGCACTTTTCTTCACTTCTTCTAAATAAAAATTGATATTTTTTGGGCGTTGCTGACAAAAATAAATTACAGAATTGTCATTTATGACAATGATTGAAAATTCAATCCTTCTCAAACTGTGATTTATAATAAACGATTGTCGAGACGATAGTGATTGTGTTACGTGAAGCAAATTGATGACGATATTTCGTTTTAAAAATTACGGAATGACCCCCCAGGTCAAGCTAATGAAATATTAAATATGTTTGGAACTCCGTTAGATTGGTTTGAAATTAAATCAAACCTTATCTTACACTATTCTGATAAGAGAAATGAAACTTCCCTTATTCGTGATCTCCATAATTTAAAACAATTTTTCAGTAGAGAAATTCTACTCTAAAATTGTTGAAATTTTATCAACTCTTAATAATCATGTTCAAATTCATGAAAAAGATTCAAACGTTGTTACTGCAAAAAGTAATCTCTACTCCGAAATGTGCCTTAACACATTTCTTATTGGTCTTAAAGAACCACTTGGATCTACTATTAGAGCAATGAAACCGAAATCTCTGGCAGAAGCTTTTAATTATTGCATTAAAGAACAAAATTGTTTTTACATGAAATATTCAGAACAATTCAATTATAACAACTATAGAACATTTCCACCCAACAAATTTCACCCTCCAAACAGAAATATAAGTACTTATTTCCAACCTACTTCTTCATTTAATCAAACACCAAATATTTTTTACCCACTACCTTCCAACAGAAATTTTCAAAATCAAAAACAAAATAATATACCTAAATACCAAACACCTTTAAATCAAACACTAAACAGTTTTCTTATCAAAATTATCAACACCCTCATACAAATCAAAACTATCCTAAATCAGTTGGAATACCAATGGAATTATCCACTGGATACACGCGAAATACTAAACAATCAAATTTCAGAAATTTTACAAATAATAACACTACAAACCCTCTTCAAAATTATCAAGCCACAGAATTTCACAATTTAAATCTAAGTCAGATAAATAACTCCAACCCAGAATCATGCAACTATTCAAACTTAGACAAATTCTTACCAAACCAAAATTTAGAACAAAATTTTAACACCAATTATGACGGATACTTTCATGAGATAGATGAGGAAAATTTTCGGTAAATTGCCTCGGACAAATTGGATACCTTGACATTAAAAAACATACTTCAAGTGCACTACCGTATATTAATATACTATCTCCTTCAGGAAGATTACTAAAATTTTTGATTGACACTGGTTCTTCGACTAGCTTTATTAATCCCGGACTTACACACCCTGACTTTCATGAAAAAATAGAACCTGTAATAATAACAACTGTTTTTAATAAACATATATTAGATCGGCAAGTAACACTCCCCGCATTCAAAGAGTTGAATACGAGTGAGAAATTAAAATTTCTTGTCTTCAAATTTCATTCCTATTTTGACGGTTTAATAGGTTTAGAAATTATGAAGCTATTAAAATCAAAAGTAAATATAAAAGAAAAACTTTTTGAAACAAATAATGCCACATTACCTCTTCATTTTAAACCAAATTATATGTCTAAAGTTTTCAATATTTTTCCAAATTCAAAAACAATTATTAAACTTCCAGTAGATATTAAAAATGGTGAAGTATATTTAAAAACTACAATTACAAACAAATACTTGAAAATTCCAGAAGGTATTTACAAATCCGAAAATTGGCATTGTTTTTTCGAAATTATGAATCTATCAGACCAAGAACAAACACTATTCTTAGAACAACCCCTCAAAGTTGAAACATTTAATAATTTCAACGAAACAAATAATTTCAACATAAAATACATAACCAACGAAACAGAACAAATTACATGCAATGATATTACAAATTTTCTTAGAACGGACCATTTGATTAAGTGAAGAAAAAAAAGCTCTTTTCAAACTTTGTAGAAAATTTGATGATATTTTCTTCAAAGAAGGTGATAAATTATCTTTTACAAATAGAATAAAACATAGAATAATAACAAATAATGACATACCAGTTTATACAAAATCATACAGATACCCAGAAATTCACAAGATGGAAATTAAATCTCAAATACAAGATCTACTTAATCAACTACTACTATATAAGACCTAGTTTTTCTCCATACAACAGTCCCATATGGATAGTTCCAAAAAAAAGAGATGCTACAAATATTAAAAAATGGCGTCTGGTTGTAGATTATAGAAAACTAAATGAGAAGACTGTTGGAGATCGTTATCCGATTCCAAATATTACAGACATATTAGACAAATTAGGTAGATGTATGTATATCACAACATTAGATTTAGAATCTGGGTTTCATCAAATTGAAATCGATTCAAGAGATATTTCAAAAACAGCTTTTACAGTTGAAAACGGCCACTACGAATTCTTAAGAATGCCCTTTGGACTCAAAAATGCTCCATCCACTTTTCAAAGAGTAATGGATCAAATTTTAGGCGAATTACAAGGAAAGGAATGTTTAGTATTTTTGGATGACATTATTGTGTTTTCCTCATCGTTACAAGAACATTTAGAAAACCTCACCAAAGTTTTTTCGAAACTACGACAAGCTAATATGAAAGTTCAATTAAACAAATCTGAGTTTTTGAGAAAAGAAGTAAGCTTTTTAGGACATATTGTAACATCAGAAGGAGTCAAACCAAACCCTGAAAAGATTAAGTGTATTAAAAAGTATCCTATGCCTCAAACCCAAAAGGAAATAAAATCATTTCTTGGTTTGTTAGGGTACTATAGAAAATTCATTCAAGACTTCGCTAAAATTACGAAACCATTAACTGAATGTTTAAAAAAAGGAAGAAAAATTAAATTAGACGAAAATTATGTAAATTGTTTCGAACACTGTAAAGACATACTAAGTAATGACCCACTCCTTCAATACCCAGACTTTTCAAAAACATTTAATTTAACAACTGATTCCAGCAACTTTGCAATAGGAGCAATACTAAGCCAAGGTCCAATAGGAAATGACAAACCTATTTCTTACGCCTCTCGTACTCTTTCAGATTCTGAAATAAAATACAGTACAATTGAAAAAGAACTACTTGCAGTCGTTTGGGCAACTAAACATTTTCGACCTTATCTCTATGGACGTAAATTTTTTATTGTAACAGATCACAAACCCCTTACATGGCTATTTTCCCTAAAAGACACAAACTCAAAGTTAATCCGATGGAGACTCCAACTAGAAGAATTCGACTACGAAATTAAATACAAAAAAGGTTCAGCAAATACGAATGCCGATGCACTAAGCAGGATAGAAATAAATAACAGTTCACTCTGCTTTGGAAAACTTAGATGATGGTATACCCATATCTGAATGTCCACTTAACGAATTTAGTGACCAATTAATTTTTATAAAAACTAATTCTAATACTAAACCAACAATTACACATAGTATTCTTTTTAGAAATAAACGACGTATAACATTCAAACAACAAAATCTAAATAATAAAAATGTCATCGTTAATATTCTTAAAGACTATCTTACTCCTAAAAAATTAGCAGCAGTTTTGTCTGATGACGATACATTTAAAACAATTCAAGAAGTTTATTCAAATTTTTTTGCTAATAACAAACTTTTTAAATTAATTCGTTGCAAAGAAAAACTTATCGACTTAACTGATGCAGATAAACAAGACGAACTAATAAATGACTACCATATCAAAAGTAATCACAGAGGAATTAATGAGACCCACCAAAACCTGAAACGAACATACTACTTTCCAAATATGAAGCATAAAATAACAAAAATAATAAACAATTGTGAAAAATGTCAACTTTTAAAGTACGAAAGACATCCACCAAAAATAAAATTTGAATTAACAAAAACACCTGACCTTCCTATAGAAATTCTTCATATCGATTTATACGCTATACATAATCAACAAATTCTCACGATAATTGACAAATTCTCTAAATTTGCATCAGCATTTCTACTGAATGCTCGCAATAGTTTTAATATAATCCAAGCTTTAAGAGAATTCTTTGCACATCATGGAAAACCAAAAAAAATTGTTTGTGATTCAGGATCAGAATTAAAATCCACTTTATTTAAAGATTTTTGTGATCAAAACGATATACATTTGCATATAACAACCCCTCAGAATTCTACAGGCAATTCAATTGTAGAACGATTTCATTCCACTCTAACAGAAATTTATAGAATTATACATGACAAAGATAAGAAAACAATTAGCAAAGATGTCTTAAATGAAGCATTGACTACTTATAATAACAGTATTCATTCTGTAACAAATCTTACACCGATTGAATTACTTACCGGTAGAACACACAATTTTAAAAAAGATCTTACATATACTTCCAAACATGATTATCTGAATAAATTAAAAGATTTTCAAAATAAATTGTATACAAAAATAAAAAATAAAATCGAAAAGCACAATGCGAATACAATAGGAAACTTAAATCAAAATAGGAATATACCTCCTTCTATACATGAAAATGAAACCATATTTGAATTTAATAATAGACGCAATAAATTGAAACCAAGAACTAAAAAATTAAAAGCAAAATATAATAAAAAAGGAGTAGTCTTAACAACAAAAAACAGAAAATCACATAAAAATAAACTTAAAAGAAAACGAAAATTTAAAATGAAAACTTGTGATGAACAACAAAATTAGTAATAGTATAGACATCACTGACAATTTTACTAAATAGTCCTTCATTAAGTAACCTATTTAAAATTATATAAATTTCAAAAAAGAAAATTATTTAGTAAGTGCTATTCTTTAACAAACTACTGGAAACAATATGTTTTATCATAAACGGTACAAATTAATTTCGTGAAAGACATATGGCTGTAGATAATAATAGTATAAAAATGCCAATTCTATTACATGAAAATTCTTTTCGTGAGCATTTATGATATTCAATTTTTCGATAGTAATATTAATCATATTTATAATTGTACACTAAACATTATACTTATAATACTCAAACCTGAGAGCCCAATCGAGAAGCATAAAAGAAATTAAACTAACCAAGCAATAAATAACCCTATAATAAATCAGTTGATGTGAAGTTCATCCTAACTCAACCATCACCTGAATCTTGGGGGGAAGAGTTATGAATACATTACTCCCTAGCATCAACGAGTTAACATCAAAACCTAAATATCAATATAAATTAGTTAAGATGGTATCATTCAAGATTATTTTAGATATACATTATGAATACTACTTGTTAAATCTACTTTGTTATTATTATTGCTTATAACTTTAAGAAACTATTGATTTATATATTTAATTTTTCTGATTATTAGTTTAATAAAAATTTGTTAATTGAAAAGGAATCAAGTCTTTATTTCCTTAACCATAACTCGTGCATCATAATATGCATTTCTCTCCAACAGGGGAAGCGAATGTATGTGATCTCGGCTTACGCACCGGAATCACCGGAGCCAACTAACTTCATAACAGAGCTTGAAAAAGTTTTCGATTGTCTTTGATTGTCGGAAGATTACTATCTGATGGCCGGTGATTTGAATGCCAAACACACAGATTGGGGAAATCAAATACAAAATCCTAGAGGTAGTCATCTGTGTAATTGGATGAGTCAATTCAGCGTTGAGTATGGGATTGACCTGCTGGCTACAGATAGGCCATCGTTTCCAAGAAGCGGTGCCTTTCTGGATCTATTGCTGATAAACTCAAGACTGACAACTACTGACACTGTAGGCCAACAACGAAGGAACTGGTTACGGACCATCGAGTATGACAGTGATCACTGCGGACTCGCTTTCGAACGAGCTTGTGGAGTTGGAGGAATATGTACCGGTGCATACTTACAATTACAGTAAAATGCAATGGCTACGCTTCACTAATGCCAAAGCAAGCGAAATTCGGTCGAATAATATATCCCCACCAAACGACAGGAACCTTACAAACACTGAAATTGACCACTACTTGGAACAAATGGAAGACAATCCAACGAACAATGGAGAGAACAATACCGAAATACAAAGAACGTGACGCAACCGACATGTACCGTAACGCTATCATTGACGCACAAGACAGACAAAAAAGTGGACTTCTGACAAGACTAAAACGCTTGTACTGACGGTTTACTGACCCACACGATCTGGAGATTAGGACACTGAAGTCATCTATCAAAAACATCAACCAATTGATCAAGAAGAACTATCGGTTGTCCATTAATTTGTATTGGGAAACAAAATTTGGGCAGTTAATTCTAGCCCGGATATGTTTCCGCAAATTAATAAGATATTTAGGAAAAATGATCAAAACGGCCTGCCGTGTCTTGAGCTCCAGAGGACAACAGAGAACAGAGACGTACTTCTGACAGCAGGCATAGATCCAGAGGAAGCCGTATTGGACGATGACCTCCTTATCATCGAAGATCCGCGTGAGATTGTGGAGGCTGTGGGGGCTGCTTTCCAGCAAGTGTACAAGGTTAATGCAAGCATTCGCCCGAACAATGGCGATCGGAGAACCTCGGTTTTACTGGGTTCAATGAAGAGCACTTGGCAAACGCCATCATCGCCGAAAGAAACGGGCCACATTCCCTGTTTATTTTGAAGGTCGAGCTCCAACTCATCAGCAATAGTCGATAGTATATTCTTGTTGTACTACGACATCTACCTCGGGAAGCAGTAGACATTTATACCACACTGTTTAACAACGCTCTGAATAATGCATATTATCCAATGCGGTGGAAGACAGCCGAAAAAGGGAAAGGACAACTACAATCCGGCGAATCTCCGGTCGATAAGTCTTCTCCCTAGTATCAGCAAGTGGGCAGAGGACAATTATATCATACCGGATAATCAGTTCGGATTTAAGGCGAGACATGACGCCATACATGCCGCGTCTAAGCTCGTTTCTGATATCCAATGGAAAAAAATAAAAAAGCAGTGCACGGGTGCCTGTCTGGTTGATTTGGAGAAGGCTTTCGACACTGTATGGTTAGAAGGTTTTTTATCTAAACCTGACCAGGTGGCATAAGTAAACCACTATTGTATATGCTTTATGACATGCTCAATGGTAGAAAGTTTGTTGTCAAAAGTGGCAATGTAACTTCTACCGCAACATTCCATATCAAAAATGGTTTTCAACAGGGAGCGGTAAACTCGCCGATTCTATTCAGCAAATACACCAGCTATCTGATAGGTAGTTTAACTCAGGCAATTGCGTATCATCAGAATTCTTTTGCAGCGTGACGTCGACATGGTAATATTTCACTAACCAAATTGAATTTTGGACTGTTCTTAATTTTTAAAAAACTTCAAATTTTTCAGGATTCAGGAGCTACTGTATATATATCCAACAAGCTGGAGAATTTTAAAAGCCTGGACTCATCACAGAGGAAAAATGTTACAGTCGCCAACCGATAACAAATTACATGGGAACGAAAAGGTACCTGCGAAATAAAGGCCACTAATAGCAAGAATAAAGAGGTTACAATTTTAATTGAAGGCGTTCTTTACCTTCCAACTCTGCAAGTTAATTTGCTATCAATAAGAAAACTTATGGACAAAGGATACGCAGTTCATTTTTGTGATAAGCTATGCGAAATTATAACAGTGCCGTATTGCATTCCATCGGCTGCACGCTGCACACGTCTTCGTGAGAGTTTTCTTGTTGGAAGTTAAGGTCCCCTCGTTTTTTTTGTCAAAAATGTTCTCGGTTCCCTTTTTTGTTTTTAATTAAATTAAATTCGAAACAAATTAAATTGAATAACCCAAAATAAAATAAAATAAAATATAAATACAACAACCCACCACCAGTGCAACAACAAACCATCAAAAAAAATCAATCAAAAAAAAAACAATAACCCTAACCCGCTCCGCGCAAAAAAAAAATATCAGTGCTAGTGCATTTATTCACTTCATTGCGAAAAATCTATCATGAAAAAATAAATCAACAATAACAGATAACAACAAAACTGCTTCGAGTGTTTTATCCTTCCTCTTCCTTCCCCAACATTTCTCACGCTCAAGTTTAACTTGGCCGTTGTAGGCATTGTGTGATGTGTTGCTCCCACGGAATGCTTGCAGTGGTCAAGCTGAACGTGAGGTTTTTTCTAGTTAACCAGGGGCAGATCAATCGAATTTGGTCATTAAGGCATAACACAAGTGACAAATTGTTGTTGAAAAGTTCAAATTGGGATCTAGAAGAAACACTCTCCTTAGTTAATTGTCTGACTTGTGTTTTAATGTTTTTGATATTTTAAATGGCTGGTGAATATAAAGTAGATTTTAATAACATTCGTGGACTAAGGACAAGTTTCTATGCTGCGTTTGTTTATACTGTGCAAAACAGTCCAGCTGTCTTGGCACTGAGTGAAACCCAAATAGGTGAAGATTCTGACCATTCAGAATTTAATCTCGCCGTATATATAAAAAATGATGTTGCATACCAACTCCAACCACAATATGGTTTGTGTTCAAACACAAACTTTAAATTCATGTGGTTAAAATTTTCGGTCAATAAGCACATCATACACACGTGTTTCATTTATAGGAGCTCAAAATTGGTAAGAAATTCAACTTTTAACAAATTTGATGAAAGAATTGTTTCTCATTATCCTCACACTGAAATTGTCATTGCGGGCGATTTTAATGTACACAATTCTTGGCTTCGCTTTTCACGCCGAAGGAAGGTTTGTTGAGGTCTTTTCTGAGTTAAACCAACTGACTCAGCTTGTTGCAGGCACGTAGCCAGGGGGGTTCGAGGGGCTGAAGCCCCTCCCGAAATGATTCGTGCCTAAACAAATTTAGTAAAAACTTAAGATTTTTAGTATCGGTTCAAATTTATAAAAATAAGAAGACTATCTTATCTAGGTATAGTTTATTTCATTTGGGATCAGTTGGACTTCAATTATTATCTTATTACTGTAAAAGAGCTACTTTTGTATATAAGTTTTATCCAATGAACCTCTACATAAAGTAAGTCTGTTCTGAAAACTGAAATATCAATATAACAAAACCTATAAAAACAGAAATAGAAATCAATGTAAAGATAAGAAACAATCATGGTTCAATTTTAAATAAACATAAACAATAATCGTGAACATTCAACAACGACATGCTCAAGATTATTCTTATCAAGTACAAACAGACTTCCATGAAGAAAGTCACGTACGCATACCCACAATACCAGAAACGAATTGTAATAAATAAACCAAAGTAGAAAACAGACTCAGATCTGAAATTGACGTGGAACTTATAACAACTAGATTAAGGACTCATATTTGAAAATAAAGAATGAGTCTTGCTCTTAGAAACTCATAAAGTTTCTTATGTTAAAAATTAAGTATTAAATTTTATATATAATTGGTTTTTGGAAAAGGGCACTAACGATTTTGATGAAATTTCCACAGTTTGATCTAATGCACGAGAAAAATATAACAAAAATATTTTTAATCAAATCCGCCCACTACCACGCCCACTTTTTTATTTCATATTTTCTCAGAAATTCCTCTATTTCTCGCAGATAACACAAATGATTTGGATGAAAATCTTTAGAGTTTGTTTTTTTGTGCAAGAGAAAAATTAAAAAATAGTTTTAGTACAATCCGCCCATTGCCACGCCTACTTTTACCATATCTTAGTTTTTCGAAAACGGCTCTAACGATTTGGATGAAATTTTCAGAATTTGTTTTATCAGCAAGGAAATAAAATTAAAAATATCATAATCTAGATCCGCGGAAACAACTTAACGATTTTAATGACATTTTCAGCGTTTCTTTTTATGAACGAGAACAAAATTAAAATTTAAGACTTAGTAAAATCCACCCACTGCCAAGCCCACTTTTATGATTTGTTGGTTTCTCTAAAACGGCTTCAACGATTTGTGTGAAATTTTAAGACTTTGTTTCCGTGGGCGAGAAACAATTGTGAAATTGGTTTTATCTGAAATCCACCCACTGCCACGCCCATTTTTATCATTTCTTGGTTCTCGGAAAAGGCTCTAACGATTTGGATGAAAATTTTGGTTTTTTAAACCTAGCAAGAAAACAAATTTAAATATGTCATACTTTAGATCCGCCCACAAACGCCTACTTTTCTTACTATTTCTTTGTTTCTCGGAAAAGACATACGATTTGGATGGAAATTTTCAAAGTTTACTTTTATGAACTAGAAAAAAATAAAAGGTATTATTTAGGAAAATCCGCCCACTGCCACGCCCACTTTTATGATTTCTTGGTTTCTCTGTAACGGCTTTAGCGATATGGTTGGAATGAAATGCGAGTAAAAATTATGAAATTGGTTTTATTAAAATCCACCCACTAGAACGCCCATTCTTATCATTTATTTGTTTTTCGGAATCGGCTCTAATAATTTGCAAGAGCAAGAACAAAATTTTCAAAAAGTTTTAAGTTAGATCCTACCACTACCTCACCCACTCTTCATATTTCGAAGTTTCTCGGAAAAAGAAAAAGTGAAAAAGTTTGATTTTTTTTATTCTGTGAGCGAGAATAAATAAAGAAATTGGTTTTAGTAAAATCCACCCACTGCCACTTTTCTCATTTATTGGCGGTATATCAGGAACTGCTTTAATGGTAATGAACTACTTTAACTTACTAATGACCGATAAAAAAGTTTAAAAACAATATTTAGTAAGAACCGGTCACTACAACGCCCAATTGTCTTATTTCTTGTTTTCTCGTTAACGGATCTATTTCTCGGACACAAATCAAATGATTCCTGAATCCTGCCCCTGCAATGATCGCTTAAATTTTTTCTTGGTTTTTGGGAAACGGCTTTACTTAACGATTTTGATGAATTTTTCGGAGTTTTTTCTCATGAGCGAGAAAAAATTTAGAAATTAGTGTTTTTTAAATCCACCTACGTTTTGCTACTATTTTTCGTTAAAAGTATATTCAACAAAGGTTTTTTATGAAAAACCGAAAAAATCAACTGATTATAAACTTTGTTTCTAAATTTCTGATCTTCAAGGTTACGATGAAATTTCAGGCTACATATAAAAATTGTTATGTAATGACTAAGGACATTAACCATGGGCACGTTCAATTACAAAATCTGAAAATTCAGATCTGGATTTATGTTGTTGAACGCACAAAAAATCTGAATTTTCAGTTGAAAGTTGTTGTGTCAAATGGTAGCATTTACCTAAAGTATTTACATTAAAACGAAATAAAATAGTACTTTATTTCTTTTCTTAAACTAAAAATTAAGAGTCCTTAGTTCTGGTGATGGTATATGTAACTAAATCAGCAACAAAATACAGCAAGACTGTGCAAAGTTCAGTGAAAAAATAATTCCACAATATTGCGATGGAGAATTCTGGGAATATTTTTCTAAGAATATTCAATCTTTTAATTTAAAAACTCACTTATCAATAAACAATAAGTTCTTTTATGTATAAAAGTATTAATTTGTTCGCAATGAAAATTAAACATCACAAATCAACCACTAACCAGAGTGAAAATCATAAAGTTCCACTTCTATGTATAGTACTTCATCATTTCCCCCACCACTTTATTCTGAGTTTTCAGATGAGAATTTTTGGCTGAAAATTCAGATGAAACGTAAGCAAACATAACTAAAAGTCATCTAACTTTTTATGGCAGCTGGCCAATCAGAAGCTCCAAAAATTCAGAAATCTGAAAATTATGATGTAAAACGTAATGCGTTGAACGCGCCCCATGTGTTATTAATTTGATTTTCTTTTTAAAAATGCAAAATTTGATAAGAAATTCATCCACTCTCAAAGTTTGAAAATGGGCTGCCGGCTGTTGTACTAACGGGTGATTTTTTGGCTGGTTTGGTTTTGGCAACACTGGTTTTGACAGCTGACGTGTGTTTAGTACCTTCAGTTTGGTTTGCAATTTAACCATGGATCGTCTTACAAATGAACAACGCTTGCAAATTATTGAATTTTACTATCAAAATTCGTGCTCGGTTCGAAATGTTCATCGCGCGCTGCTTGTGTTCAGCGATGAGGCTCATTTTTGGTTGAATGGGTACGTAAATAAGCAAAATTGCCGCATTTGGAGTGAAGATCAGCCAGAAGCATTGCAACAGCTACCAATGCATCCCGAAAAAGCCACTGTTTGGTGCGGTTTATGGGCCGGCGGCATTATTGGGCCATATTTCTTCAAAGATGATGCGAATCGCTACCGAGCGATGATAACAAACTTTTTTTTGCCCGAAATGGAAGTTCTTGACTTGCATGATATGTGGTTTCAACAAGACGGTGCCACATGCCACACAGCACGCGAAACAATGGCGCAATTGCGAGGCGAGTTTGGTGAAGAGTTAATTTCACGTTTCGGGCCGGTCAATTGGCCGCCTAGATCGTGCGATTTGACACCATTAGATTATTTTTTGTTTCTGGGGGTATGTCAAGGCTAATGTCTATAGGGACAAGCCCGCTTCGATTGACGCACTGGAAGCCAACATCCATGCATTCATTCGTGAGATACCGGCCGATATGTGTGAAAGAGTATGCCGAAATTGGACTCAGCGGATGGGCTACCTGAGACGCAGCCGCGGTCAACATTTGCATGAAATTATCTTTAAACATTAAATTGCAAGGTTCAAACTATCGATTCAAATAAATATTTCATTCATTTTTTCGAATTTTTTGTGTTTTTTTTTTAAAAAAAGTTCTAAACCTCTTAAAAAATCACCCATTATAAGGGGACAACTTGGGATAGAGCGTAGATGTGTTTTTTGATGCGTACATTATAAGCTGCAAAATTAACCCTTCAAAACAAACATGATTTCGCCTTTACCCAATACTTTTTATATAGTTTGACACCTAGCCTGACACTTGAACTTTAAAGATTTTAACCTTCACGATTAGAAAGTTAGGTTAGGTTAGGTAATATGAATGTCCACTGTAGTGACGGCAGTACCTATAACATTATAATTTAACGCTTTTTTTGTTTATGGTTTCGTGCGAACGTATTTCCGTATATTTTTGTAAACTTTTGTCAACAAAACTGGCTCAGGCCGTAACTTAGATGTAAAGTGCCCCATGCACTTTTCGGTGCCAACGCAATGAAATATTAAAAGACAATACATTTTCATTAGTAAAATCTTTGTTTATTTTTCATAAATTGAATTTTCTTTCATTACATTTTACATTTCCATCCTGCGGTAAGTGTCAAATTTCTAAGATCCCGAGCAAAGCTCGCTCTCCAAGGTACTCTTTGTTTATATTAAAAAGAATAAGCCAATAAGCAATATTGCAAAATAAAAATAACAAAAGTTATATGATCTCAGAATAAAAAAAAAACACAAATGAATAGAAATAATATGGGTGTCTGGAAAACGTTGCTGCTGGAAAACAAAAAGATGCTGCTACCCAATGCAAAAGCAATAACTGAAAATAGAACTGTAATAAGACCTTTTATTCAGACTATTTTATTTTGTGCAGAACAAGAGGTGACGCCGATAGTGGAGCTATATATCTTACTCGGGCCACAAAAAAAGATGGAAAACTAAGGGCTCTCTTGCAGTTCAGAATTGAATCTGGGAACAACAATTTAAAGAATGACGTCATTACCAGCTCCAAAAACACAGGCTATTTGAGCTCAGCTATACAAGATGAAATCCTAGAGACATGTTCTGATATTGTCACAACCGAAATATAAAATAAACGGGCTATACATTCAAGTAGTTTCAACGTCTTCGCTGACGAAACAATGTATGTTTCTGGCATTGAACAACTTTTCATATGCCTTCGATATGTCGACTGTTTATTGTTTAACAGACCCAAAAAGTTGTATGCTTTGGGAAGTTTTGTAGGTTTTGTTCTCGTTGACCAAACTTCTAGAAACCTGACCAAAATCATACAGCAGTGATGTGAAGAACTACATCTTTATACATATATATGAGCAATTGTATTGGCCAAGCCAGTCGAGTACCAAGCTGGATTAGAAAACAGTATCAAAACGCTTGGTATGTACACTGTGCAAGCCATCGCTTGCAAAATAACTTTCCAAAATATCATAAAAAAACCACACCACAAAGCAAAAGAAAATGCAAAAATATCTAACTTACTTAAGAGGTATTAACTTCTTGCTCACGGTTTTGGGCACACTTCCAGTGACAACAGCGTCTTAAAAGAACCTTTTCAACGTTGAAAACGATTAAAACATCTCGAAGCGATATAAGCAATGTAAGACTTAACGCACTTGCAACGATATCTTCATTCGGATATTGATGTCGATCCATCAGATGAGGTGATTGGTCTCATATAAAAAAATCAAACCTTTTTCTGGTGCAAAATAATTTTATACAAAAATAATTTTAATAGTACGTTATGTACCTACTTAACATACGATTATTTAAAAACTAATAAAAATCTATGAATTGGAATATATTATAGTTTTGTATTTTTTGTTCAAAGAATTGTTCATAAGATTTGGAAGCAAGTCCCCTCCGAAACAAAATCGTGGCTACGGCCCTGGCTTGTTGACGAGCCAACTTGGATACCGGACGTTGCAGATCAAACCGACAACAGTCTAGACTTGCTTCTTACCTCTGACCCTGGTAAATACACTATCAGTGTATTATCGCCACTAGGCACGTGAGACCATTGTGTCATATCTGCAAATTTCTCGTGCCAAATAAATCCACTTAAAGAAAAATCCCCCAAGAGAACCGTTTGGCAATTCGAGAAAGCCAACTGGGACGGTCTCAACGGTTTCTTCAATAACTTTAACTGGTCACTATGCTTTATCCGGAATAGGGAAAATCTATCAAACCTAAAGATAACCCATGCTTTGATTCGAGCTGTAAAGAAGCTATCCGGATTAGAGAAGTAAGTTTCCGTAGTTACAAGGCCAACCCGACTGAGGAAAACCGGAATAAGTTCAAACAAGCTAGAAAGACCTGTAACGTCTATATTCGACGAACCAAATTTGTGCATGACCAAAAATTAAGGCAAACATTACTACAATGTCCCAAAAGTAGTAAACATTTTTGGTCATTTGCAAAGAACATACGAAATACTACTTCGTCTTCGGTTCCGACGCTCGTTTTCAATGACACCTCTGCTGTTAGCTCGTTAGAGAAAGCCAGTCAGAAACAGTTTGCTGTTAATTCGGGATTGCCAGTAAGTGTTATGACTCCTCTTGTACTTGAGAGCGCTAATGATTTCATGGGACGAATCTTCTTTCGCACTAGTGCAGTTGAAAGAGTTCTTAAGGACCTTGATGTGCACAAATCCGCTGGCCCGGATCGTATCCCTCCTATTGTTCTGAAGAGGTGTTCTTCTACGCTGCCAAAACCACTTTGTAAGCTTTTCCATCTGTCCTTCTCTACTGGTCTCGTTCCGAGTGGATGGAAAACAGCATTTGTCCAGCCTGTACCTAAAAAAGGCGAATCTTCTTCACCCTCTAACTATCGGCCAATCGCACTTACATCCCTTCTTTCCAAGGTCATGGAAACGCTGATTAATCATTAGCTTAAGAAATATATTGAAGAACGAAAGCTTCTAAATGACCGGCAGTATGGCTTTCGTAGCGTCCACTGGTGATCTGATGGTATATCTCACCGAACAGTGGATCAAATCTTTACACCGTTTTGGTGAAAGTAAGATTATTGTACTTGATATTTCAAAAGCGTTTGATAATGTTTGGCATCAAGCTCTCATACAATAAACGCTGGTGTGTCCCAGGGCTCCGTTTTGTCTCCGACTCTCTTTCTGATATTCATCAATGATCTTTTGTCTCATACTTCTTCCATTGAATTGTTTTGCTGACGACAGTACCCTCAGCTTTTCTTTTTTTATACATAAAATGAATGTAACGAGGAAAATGATTAAAAATATAGAAGAGTACAAACATAGATATGATAGTTGTAAAAAGATTTTTACTTGTCGGTTTGACTTCCTGTGCCTTCTATCTGTGACATACCGGCCTCCTCTGAAACAGCCGTTTCTGAATTATCTTCTGCGAGCAGGATGCAGATTTTCTGAATTGGTCGTTGTCGAGAAAATGTTCGACCTGTCACCTTATCATAGTGTTTGGTTGTAACAACTCGAACCAGTTGATCTTCGCCTGGATGGACAGCAGTTATTCGGCCAATACATCACTGTGTCGGTGGCAAGTTTTCGTGTTTAATTGCCACAACATCACCAACTTTAACGTTTTCTTCTGCCTTGCACCACTTACTTCTTTGCTCTAGTGTTGTTAGGTATTCCTGGTGCCAACGTTGCCATATTTCTTCAGTCCATCGCCGCACTAAATTCCATTCCTTGATGCGATTCAATGGTAAATTCATGTGTAGCGCAATGATTGGACCACCCGTAAGAAAATCGGCTGGAGACAATGCTAATTTGTCGTCTGGATCGTCATATAAAGCCATTAATGGCCTGGAGTTTAAGCAAGCCTCGATACGTATTAGCAGGGTGTTGAATTGTTCGTAACTCATAGTTTGATTTCCAACCACTCGTACGATGTGCCTCTTCACCTACTTGACAGCAGCCTCCCAAATCCCACCCTGATGTGGTGCTGCTGGCTGTATAAAACGCCATGTTGTTTCACGATTCACCAATTGTTGCTTTACGTGCTCGTTCTGCCATGCTTCTAGGTCCTCTTGGAGTCGACGATTTGCACCCTGGAAATTTGTGCTGTTGTCTGAATGAAGTTGCTCGCACGGTCCTCTTCTACTGGTGAATCGTGCAAATGCGTTTAGGAATGCGTCCGTTGATAAATCCGTCGCCAGTTCAATATGAACCGCTTTTATCGCCAAGCATACAAAAATGGCTACGTAGGTCTTGGTTGTTGTCTTCGATCGTTTGCACCTAAGCGTAACAGGAATGGACCGAAATAATCAACGCCTCTGATGAGAAATGGACGATGTCGAGTAACACGATGCTTTGGTTAGTCACCCATTCGCTGCTTCGCTACCGTACCTCGTTGTAAGCGACATGTCACACATTTGTGTATGTACGATTGCACAAGTGCCCGGCCTACTATTATCCAATGCGTTTGTCGAATGATCTGCAGCATCAATTGAACACCAGCATGTAAAGTTTCACGATGTACTTCAGCAACAATCATAGATGCTAGTATGCCTTCTTTCGATAGGATGATTGGAAACTTTTGATTCGCGTCCAATGTTGCCCGTTTGATTCGGCCACCAACTCGCAAAATGTTATCTTCATCAAGAAATGGATTCAAAGAACAGAGTGTGTTGGTCCTCGGTAAGTTCTTCGCCTTGTTACATTATTCTATTTCGCGTTTGTACCATTGCCTTTGCTCCAAGCGCGACAATATCAGCATTGCTTGATGTAAGCGTTCAACACTACATATGTCGGAACCATATATTGCACGCCTCTTGCTACCTGCGAGAAGAATATGAGCCATAATGCGTTTTAACTTCGTTGAGGAATTCGTGCGATCTAGAAAGTTGTACACCTGACCATCTCGTCGTCTCGTCATGAGCAAGCCTGTTTGATTGATCCGTGTATGTGTCACTGTCACGACTGCTGACGCTGACCTCTCTTCCTCTCGTAATAAAAGGAGATCATCTGTGGAACATAATGGTTCGCCTGTCGTACTGTACCTATCGCCTCGTTGAAGGAAATCGGGTCCAGTCCACCAAAGTGTATGCGCCTGTAGCTGCGACTGGCGCAATCCGCTGGGTTATGTGACGTCGGAATATGATTCCATGCAGACGGTTCACTATTTTGTTGCACATAACTCACCCGGTTCGTTACATATGGTTTAAATCGGACAGGCAGTTGCCGTAGCCATGCCAGCACTATTGTTGAGTCGGTCCACTGAAAATATTCCAGATTCAAAATCTCCATTGCCTCTCGTACCGTGTTCATTGTAGTCACTAATAATTGTGCTCCGCAAAGCTCGAGCCTTGGAATTGAGACCGTCTTCACCGGTGCTACTCTGGTCTTGGATGTGAGCAAACGAACGGTTGCCATTCCTGTCTTGTCTATGGTCCGAACATAAATCACGGCCGCATATGCGTGTAGCGATGCATCGGAGAAACCATGTAGGGTTGTTTGCTGGCCTGGATGAATTCCAATATGTCGTGGTATCGCCAGGTTTGACAGCTGGAACAAGCCTTGACGAAAAATTAACCACTCGCTGAGTAGATCATCTGGTATTTCCTCGTCCCAACCAATGCCTGCCAACCACAGCCTCTGCATAAATATTTTCGCTTTGATGACGACTGGTGCTAACAGTCCCGTCGGATCGTAAAGTTTCGCAAAGTCGCTGAGACACTTACGTTAAGTGTGTGTTATTGCCTCATCCAAGGTGATTTCGAATGACAGCATGTCAAACTCATTGTCCTATTGTAAGCCTAAAATAGACGTTTCTTTTGGGTTTATTAGCAATGGGGCTTACCTGAATCGCCTTGACCATTTATTACTTGTATAACTGCCTTGTTATTAGATTGCCACTTTCGTAAATGCATATGACCTTGCTGTAAGATACAATCAAAATTCTTCGATCGACGGATGGCGATCGATGGAGTGGGAGCGCTGGAAAGGTAGTCATCCACGTAAAAATCTTTCCGGATGCTGCGCCTCGCCGCAATTGCCTACATTTCAGGTTTGATAATAGTGAAATTATCTCGAGCACAATGATGAAGTGTGCGCACCGCCAAGTATGGCCCAGAACGTGTGCCATAAGTCACCGTTGTTAGCCGATAAGTTTTTAGTTGATCGGTAGGATTCTCTCGCCATAATATTAGCTGCGACTTCTGATGATTTGGATTCACCAGTACCTGGCGAAACATTTTCTCAATGTCTGCCACAATTGCCACACGATAAAGCCTGAATCGTCGAATAATGTTCACCAATTTGTCCTGTATTACTGGGCCAATATGTTGTGTGTCGTTGAGCGACACACCGTTGTCTGACTTCGCTGAAGTGTTGAACACAACACGAAATTTCGTTGTGACTGCGTGGTGAGGAATGTAGTAGGCCTGGGCATCATTACTCAGCTCTTCGCATAACATCATGTGACCTAATGCCTCGTATTCGTTCATAAATACGACGTATTTCGCCAACAGATCGGGATCAGAATGCAGTCGCTTCTCGTTTCTGTAAAACTGCCGCGTTGCCATTCGACGTGAGCCACCAAGCTTCGGTTCGCCTGTTAAAAAGGGTATGCTGACCACATAGCGGCCATTTTCTTGTCGCTGCACTGTTTCTTAATATCGCTGTTCACATTTGTCAATCGCCTGGCCCTTGACTTCTGAAAAGGTTGGTTTTTCTAATTTCCAGAATCGTATAAGAGCCTCCTCTAAATTCTCGTTGCCTCGTGTGTGCATACTTCCAATTTATCAAATCGACTGGGCCGGATACTACCCAACCCAGATGTGTATTCTGCGCATGGGGTTGGCCTGCATCACCATTGATGAGTCCGTCTTTAACAATCAGACCCCAAACATCGCACCCAACCAATAGATCGATTTCGCCTGGATAACCGAAATTCGGGTCTGCCAGAGGTAAGCCTTGTAAATGGTGCCATTGATCCATGTCTATACGATAAGCAGGCAAATCTGCTGTAATTTAAGTCAAGACGAAAGCATTTACCTGGATCGAAAAATCTGCTTCGTATCGAGATCGTAGCTGTAATTTTGCTACACCTCGTGTTGTTGACCCTTCTACATCACCTGCACTAGCGATGACCATGTCAAATTTCTGCCTTTTGATTCGCAGCTGCTGCATACATCGTTCTGTAATAAAAGTGATTTGCGAGCCTGTATCGCATAGCGCACGTGCCGTAATGGGATTGCCTTGAATATCGAGTAAAATTGTAGTGGCGGTTGCCAACAACGTAGTGTGACCATTGTATACGAATGATGTCACAGCTGGGGCCTTATTGAGTCAGGCTGAAGCCTGTGGTTGCGATGGTGCCACCGAAGCAGCAGTTGTCGTAGTGGATGATGTCGCCTTCATGCGACATAAAATTGTGTGGTGCATCCCTTGACATTGTCCACATCTACGTTTTGATAAGCAAGCTCGTGTTGCGTGACCTGGAGTCAGACAATTATAGCATAAATTAGAATCTTTTATCTTACTGAATCTCTCCGATGGGGTTAATAATTCTAGAGCTGGACAGCGTCTAATGTTGTGGTCACCACTGCAGTAATAACAGTGACCACGATCTGCTGTCGCCAAGTTGGATCGTGTCAGCCTCTGAGTTGTGCCTGCATTTGTGCTCGTATGTGCCTTTGGATTAGATGTAGATCGTTTATTGTAGCCTGCATTGTTAATTCTTTCTGCCATCGCACTTCCCATGTGGTCAAGACCTCGTGCTCTGCCCTCGATGAATGCTAGTAATTCTGCCAATTTTGGAAGCTCTGTTCCTTTCAACTGAATTTCCCAATGTATGATAGTTGTCTTTGGGAGCTTTGCACCCGAAAGCATGGCCTTCACCTTTGTATATTTGTCCTCCACCACTTCGAGAAAAGTTGTAAGCGCATCCATCTCGCTTTCCTTCGCACCACCGACCAAAATAAAGTGCGCATCCACAAAACGTGTGAAATGGCCTTCTTAATTGTCCAAAGCTTCATAGCTAGCTCTAGCTCCGCCAGTTGACCAGCTTCCAATCTTGTCGCCAACTTCGAAATAGCCGTAACAGCGCTCATCCGCAACTTTAAACTTCAGCCATATTCGCTTTTAAAAAATTCTGTATATTTTTTTAAATTAAATTAAATGTTCCGTAAACTCTCAAATTGAAACCGAGAAGCCAACCAAAGAACAAAACAAAACTATAGTCCCGTTTCTATCAGCACTTAAAAAAAAAACAATCACCGTTTTTCTTAGGTACCTCTTTTCGTACAATACCGTACGCACATATATACTCCCGTAGAATTGCAAAGAAAAGAAAAAAAAAGTTTGTACAGTTCACCTCGTTATTTTATTTTGCAGGGGAGTTATGCACTATATTTGTTGCCTATGTAATATGTAGGTATGTATATATAAACCGTATGCGCACAAACGTTTGAGTCGTTTATACAACATTCATAGGCTTTTTTTTAAGAACTCGCAAGTTTCGTTTTTTATCAACCACCGTTGACTAGTCCTCACAGGGGGCACCAAAAATGGTTTGTATTCGTTACCTTAGTGAGTTTACCGAAAAAAAGAAAGAAAGGCGACACAGCTTTATATTAGGTAGAGTAAGTGCTGCAAATATGGCCCATGTTGGTAATATGGCCTACCGTAATATTTCCCTACTGGAAGAGCGTAGGTTACCCGCTGTGCATTTATTTCGAAGATAATGTAAGTGGTTTTGATATATTAAAAAGTGGAGACTCAGGAGCAGGAAATGTGAGCGGAATTTGAAGTTTGAATTTTTTTACATTGGCCATATAATTTTTTGCTAAATTTTTGTAAGTGTTTTTATACTAAGTTTTACGCAAATATTTTAATATTTTTTGAGACTTTGTTGTGCTTAGATTTATATTTCGTTATGTAAAAACAAAATTTTAAATATATTTTTTAAAGTTGGTAAAAATTAAAAGTACAACGAAAAGGCTATATGCAGGTAATATGGTCCACCTCATGCACCATATACACCACCCTGGTCCATATTTAACACCGGGCGAAAAAACTTAGTGTCGGTAATATGGACCATCACATTGATCTCGAGAGCATTGTCCAATGGGGAATCAAAAACCGCGTAGAATTAAATTCTTAAAAAACATAGTACAGTCTCTTGTCGTTGAAGCGAAACCCGCCCCCCCATGCCGCTATCCATGAGCGGTACTTGCATTGAAGAAACCGAACATCTTTCAGTTCTCGGACCACCTCTTGTGGAATGACCGCATATTCAACGTCGCCAAAAATGCTGCTAAATATTTAGGTTTTCTTCGGAGATGCAAGAAATTTGTCTCCCCTTCTGATCTGGTTGCAATCTACAAAGCCTTTATCCGTCCAAAGCTTGAGTACAACTCTCACATCTGGGCAGGTGCTCCTTTAACTTATCTGAATCTCTTGGATGTAATTCAAAGAAGAGCTTTAAAAATGATAGGTGATATAAGTATAACAGAAACAATTACAACTCTGGAACACCGCCGTAATGTTTCATGTTTATCTCTATTTTATCGCTACTTCCACAAACAGTTTTCTAGTGAAATAGCCAGTTGCATTCCTCCCCTAAAACAATTCAACCGTAATACTCGCGCTTTTACAAATGCTCATCAGTTTACCCTTGAGCCCAATTTCGGACGTACCGTCAAGTATAGAGATTCATTCTTTAGCCGCACTACAAGAATGTGGAATGCTTTGCCTGGCTCTATTTTTAAATCCCATTTTGATATTCAGAAATTCAAAACCAATGTGCATCGGTATCTCCTACTAAATCCTTCCCTATTTTCCTAACGCTCGCACTGTGTTAAAACAATTTAAGGGAAGTCAAAATCCCTTTAGTGCGCGGTGATTTAAAAAAAAAAAAAACAAAAAAAAAAAAAAACGGATTGGAGATAGCAATTGGAGATTTAGTTGGTAATCTTTTCATGCTTAGACAAAAGGCAACTGGAGTCAAAATAGTTCATTTGGAAGAATGTAGCAAAGAAAGTAACTGTCTACATCACTGGCACAGCATATTTGGTCATCGAAACATTGAATCGATTAAGAGGCTGAAATCAGAAAATATGGTGAAAGATTCGTTAAAGTTTATGGATTGCAATAAAAGAAAGGACTTTGAAATATGTGTGCAAACAAAAATGACTCGTCAACCATTCAAATTAATATCATTCAGAGAAAGTACTGCACCTTTGGACCTCATTCACAGTGACGTTTGCGGACCCATGCAAAAAAGAACACCTACTGGAAAAAGAAATTTTCCCACTTTTATTGATGATTTTAGTAAATACACTGTTGTTTATTTGGTTAAAGAGAAATCAGAGGTTTTCTATCGTAAGGTAGAATATATTGAGAATATTGATTGAATTGAAAATAATCAGATCAGACAATGGTGGTGAATATACGGCAGATAAAGTTTTAAAGTTCTTAGAAAAGGAAGGTATTGGATATCAACACACCGCACCGTAAACACCTCAGCAAAACGGCACTGCTGAACGAAAGAACAGGCCTTTAGTGGAAATGGTAAGATTTATGCTTCTAGATGCTGGGATGAGTTTCGAGTTCTGGGGCGAAGCAATCATGAACGCACACTACTTACAGAATAGGTTACCTACTAGTGTTCTTTCTAGCACACCTTACGAAAATGGATGGGAGTAAAACCGGACGGACATTAATAATCTCAAAGTTTTCGGAACTAAAGCGTTCGTTTACATTCCCAAAAAACTCGTCAGAAGCTGGACAATCGGGCACTTCTTAAAACGTTTGTTGGTTATGATGATCATTCAATGGGGTATTGATTGATTGATGTTAAGACGAAAAGGATTACTATCAACCGTTACGTTACATTTCTTAACACATCTGGAAGGAACAACAATCAACAGGAGGATTCAAAGAATATTGAAGCATCAGATAAAGAATTGTCAGTTTCAACTTTAATCAATAGTCGCAATGACTTCCCTAAAACTTATAGAGAAACTTCAATAATGGAAAATGAAACAGACACTATCCCGGACCTAGAAAACAATACAGAATCAACTAAATAAACAATCATAAGAAAGTCAAATAGATTGACTATAGGCAAGCCACCATCACGTCTAGTTGACGAAATAAATTCATCATAAACGCAAATAATTCAAGAACTAAGAAGTTACAGAAAATCTTTATCCTGCAATGAGACCGAACAATGGAAAGTAGCTATGAAGGAGGAGATTCAAAGCTTAAGGAAAAACGAAACCTGGGAATTAGTCACTCCACCACAGGGAGTAAATGTGGTTGGTTGTAAGTCGACATTTTTAAGTAAAACTTGATGCAAATGGAAATGTAAAAAAATTTAAAGCCAGACTAGTCGCACAAGGATACAGTAAAAGTACGGTCATGATTATGATGAAATTTTCACGCCAGTTGTAAGACAATCTACTCTAAGAACACTTTTTTCAATAGCGGGACAACGAGAGATGGATTTCTCAACGGAAAACTAAATGAAGTCATCTATATGAAGGAACCGCCTGGCTTTGAATCAGGAGGAGATAAATGGTTTGTAAGCTTCGGAAAAGCATATATGGACTTAAACACGCGGCACATGTTTGGAATGAAACAATTCATAAAGTTTTAACGGGCGGCGGTTGTTGTCTCCCAGTGTTGTAAAGACTGCATTCTATTCAGTAGGGGAGAGTGGGTACGAAAGTAACATTTTTGACATTTCGTGCCGTAATTTGATAACCAATAAAGATATCAAAATGAAACATAGTGCATATTAATGAATAAACATTTAGCTACCATTAAATACTAATTTGGTTCCCAGCGTTGTCTTTGATTTAAATGTATGACTTGAAAATGAGGACAAGGTCAAATGTTACAATCGTCCTTTTCGGTGTGTCGATTGTAACACGCTGAAAGGACGATTGTAACACCATATAAAGATATGAAGAAAAAATCTAAAATGGTGGTTAGACTTAGAATTTAATTCTAAGCCAATACTATAAATTAATTATGTATTATTATAAAATAAATGAATGCCAATAAAAAGGCAATCTTATTCAGTGCTAATAATAAATGGATTTATGTAGTATAACATTATTTGGAATTTATTTAAAAAAAAAACTATTTTGATCTCTATCTCCAGCTGTTGAATAAACAAAGTCACCAAAAATTGTGTGTGGACGGTTGTAACACAAATAATTATACAGTTATTTGTGCTAGTATTATGTTACAAACGTCCACACAAAAATTGTTACAACAGTCCACCCCACGCTTTTTTATAGAAAAAATCAAAGTAAGAAGAAACCGGTATGCCTATCGTAAAAATATTGAATCTATTTGATTTTAGAAATATGAGATCACGGTAACGTCGCATACATTCAATGAATTGTTTATTTTTTTTAAGAAAAATTATGAAAAAACCCAAGACCAAAAAAATTACGTTTTCACTAAAATTTCACATTTTTGGCTTTTGTTGGTACATTCGACTGTACTGAATTTTAGATTTTTGTGCGTGCATTCAGGACCTAATTGCAAAGAATTGTGCATTAAAAAATGAACGCACACAGTTCTAGTTTTTCGTAAAAATTGAATGTTACAACCGACCCACCGTTACGTTCGTACCCACTCTCCCCTACTGCAGTTAATTGAATAAAAAGACTAATTTCCTTAATTCATTTAACTTGCAAAAAGAATTTAACTGTTAAAAGCAGTTAGCAGGCAGTACTAACATTCCGACTGTGCAGTTAAAAAAAAGTTAATTAACTGTAGTACTTTTTAACTGGTTTTAGTCTTTTAAGTTTTTGAAAGCCATTTGTACTGCTATGGCTTTACTTTTAGTCAGTAAGTATTTTAACTGCAGTCAATTAACTGCAAGTCTTTTAACTTTTTTTTAGTCTTTTAACTATTTTTCAGTATTTTAACTTTCTTTTAGTCTTTTAACTAAAGCACTTTGGACTTGTACATTTTAAAGAACAGGATGTAATGAAGAGAAAAGATATTGTTTAAGCAATGTTTGCATAATTTATTTTTAATGTTGCAAAAGGCCAGTAATGCTTCTTGCATGTGGTATCTGACATGTTACATGTGGTGTGTTGCATATTGCGTTTTCCATCTAGAATGTGGCATGTGACATATGGTATGTTGCATGTGACATGCTGTTTATTTTTACAAACCACGTTGCTGTCTGATGTTTTCTTATCTATTAATCAGCTCAATTCAACTTATTTAAGTTTTAAGGAATGGAGACAATCATGACCCCTTAGTCGTCGACTTACAGTGGAATTGTTGTGATTTTGTGAATTTTGTTAATTTGTCTAAGAACCATGGATTTTTCTTCAATAGCTGATCGTTCTAAGAAAACAAGACGACTAGAGTCGTCTTAATCGGATATAGCTGCCGTTTTTGTCGTCCGTTTTTGATTATGTTATCATTGTAGGCGAGGACGTAGACCGTTTGGTATTATTAACAGGTGTGGAAAATGATCGTACATATAAATGTCTTTTTCCGTAAGCCTCGAAAAGGTTGTAACTCAGAACAGATGTATGTATGATATATGTATATATATTATTTGTCCATGCATTCAGCAGTTGGGATGCTACATCATCGAAGTTTAAAATGGAAAAACCTAATTTTTATTACCACTTTGTACAAAAATTGCCACCTTTTTAAAGAAATATTGCAGAAGCTGGGGAAATTTTTTTTGGCAGAGGTTTTGGCGGTTCTTCAAATGAAATGTGTATCAACAGCCTTCGATATAAACATTTCATAAAGACCGCAACAAGAACGAAAGCAAATCTTTCAGCACTGCCCTCTTTAAATCCTGCAGAGCGTTTGCATAGTCTTCGAAAGTACCACCTAGTCCAAGCATGGTTTGGGGAATTTTTGAACCCTGAGGAATGGGGTTGGAGTTGGACATCACGGGGATTAGAACCAACTACAAAAACGCATGAAACTTATTTCATGCTAATTTAAAACTAAATGTGGGGTTGCATGTGGCGGCAGTAAAGCGGGTCTTAAGTGTTCTGTTACTAATCCTAATTGTAGTGGAAAATCCTCCAAAAAAATGGTTCCGATAGATTTTTTAAGAGGCTTAGAACTTTTTTTAAAAAAAAAACACAAAAAATTCGAAAAAATGAATGAAATATTTATTTGAATCGATAGTTTGAACCTTGCAATTTAATGTTTAAAGATAATTTCATGCAAATGTTGACCGCGGCTGCGTCTCAGGTAGCCCATCCGCTGAGTCCAATTTTGGCATACTCTTTCACACTTATCGGCCGGTATCTCACGAATGAATGCATGGATGTTGGCTTCCAGTGCGTCAATCGAAGCGGGCTTGTCCCTATAGACATTAGCCTTGACATACCCCCACAAAAAATAATCTAATGGTGTCAAATCGCACGATCTAGGCGGCCAATTGACCGGCCCGAAACGTGAAATTAACTGTTCACCAAACTCGCCTCGCAATTGCGCCATTGTTTCGCGTGCTGTGTGGCATGTGGCACCGTCTTGTTGAAACCACATATCATGCAAGTCAAGAACTTCCATTTCGGGCAAAAAAAAGTTTGTTATCATCGCTCGGTAGCGTTCACCATTGGCAGTAACGCTGCGATTCGCATCATCTTTGAAGAAATATGGCCCAATAATGCCGCCGGCCCATAAACCGCACCAAACAGTGGCTTTTTCGGGATGCGTTGGTAGCTGTTGCAATGCTTCTGGCTGATCTTCACTCCAAATGCGGCAATTTTGCTTATTTACGTACCCATTCAACCAAAAATGAGCCTCATCGCTGAACACAATTTTTCGATAAAAAAGCGGATCCTCGGCCAGCTTTCCAAGAGCCCATTCACCAAAAATTCGGCGTTGTGGTAGGTCGGCTGGCTTTAACTCTTGCACCAGCTGTATCTTAAAAGGCTTTACGCCCAAATCCTTCCGCAAAATTTTCCACGTAGTGCTGTAACAAAGGCCTAACTGCTGGGAACGGCGCCGAATCGACATTTCGCGGTCTTCTGTCACACTAGCTGATACGGCCGCAATATTTTCTTCACTACGCACAGTACGTAAACGTGTTGGTGGTTTAATGTCCAACAAAGTAAATTTGGTAGAGTAAGTGCTGCAAATATGGCCCATGTTGGTAATATGGCCTACCGTAATATTTCCCTACTGGAAGAGCGTAGGTTACCCGCTGTGCATTTATTTCGAAGATAATGTAAGTGGTTTTGATATATTAAAAAGTGGAGACTCAGGAGCAGGAAATGTGAGCGGAATTTGAAGTTTGAATTTTTTTACATTGGCCATATAATTTTTTGCTAAATTTTTGTAAGTGTTTTTATACTAAGTTTTGCGCAAATATTTTAATATTTTTTGAGACTTTGTTGTGCTTAGATTTATATTTCGTTATGTAAAAACAAAATTTTAAATATATTTTTTAAAGTTGGTAAAAATTAAAAGTACAACGAAAAGGCTATATGCAGGTAATATGGTCCACCTCATGCACCATATACACCACCCTGGTCCATATTTAACACCGGGCGAAAAAACTTAGTGTCGGTAATATGGACCATCACATTGATCTCGAGAGCATTGTCCAATTGGGAATCAAAACCCGCGTAGAATTAAATTCTTAAAAAACATAGTACAGTCTCTTGTCGTTGAAGCGAAACCCGCCCCCCCATGCCGCTATCCATGAGCGGTACTTGCATTGAAGAAACCGAACATCTTTCAGTTCTCGGACCACCTCTTGTGGAATGACCGCATATTCAACGTCGCCAAAAATGCTGCTAAATATTTAGGTTTTCTTCGGAGATGCAAGAAATTTGTCTCCCCTTCTGATCTGGTTGCAATCTACAAAGCCTTTATCCGTCCAAAGCTTGAGTACAACTCTCACATCTGGGCAGGTGCTCCTTTAACTTATCTGAATCTCTCGGATGTAATTCAAAAAAGAGCTTTAAAAATGATAGGTGATATAAGTATAACAGGAACAATTACAACTCTGGAACACCGCCGTAATGTTTCATGTTTATCTCTATTTTATCGCTACTTCCACAAACAGTTTTCTAGTGAAATAGCCAGTTGCATTCCTCCCCTAAAACAATTCAACCGTAATACTCGCGCTTTTACAAATGCTCATCAGTTTATCCTTGAGCCCAATTGCGGACGTACCGTCAAGTATAGAGATTCATTCTTTAGCCGCACTACAAGAATGTGGAATGCTTTGCCTGGCTCTATTTTTAAATCCCATTTTGATACTCAGAAATTCAAAACCAATGTGCATCGGTATCTCCTACTAAATCCTTCCCTATTTTCCTAACGCTCGCACTGTGTTAAAACAATTTAAGGGAAGTCAAAATCCCTTTAGTGCGCGGTGATTTAAAAAAAAAAAACAAAAAAAAAAAACGGATTGGAGATAGCAATTGGAGATTTAGTTGGTAATCTTTTCATGCTTAGACAAAAGGCAACTGGAGTCAAAATAGTTCATTTGGAAGAATGTAGCAAAGAAAGTAACTGTCTACATCACTGGCACAGCATATTTGGTCATCGAAACATTGAATCGATTAAGAGGCTGAAATCAGAAAATATGGTGAAAGATTCGTTAAAGTTTATGGATTGCAATAAAAGAAAGGACTTTGAAATATGTGTGCAAACAAAAATGACTCGTCAACCATTCAAATTAATATCATTCAGAGAAAGTACTGCACCTTTGGACCTCATTCACAGTGACGTTTGCGGACCCATGCAAAAAAGAACACCTACTGGAAAAAGAAATTTTCCCACTTTTATTGATGATTTTAGTAAATACACTGTTGTTTATTTGGTTAAAGAGAAATCAGAGGTTTTCTATCGTAAGGTAGAATATATTGAGATGGTAAAAAATAAATTATCAGCGAAACCCAAAATAATCAGATCAGACAATGGTGGTGAATATACGGCAGATAAAGTTCTTAGAAAAGGAAGGTATTGGATATCAACACACCGCACCGTAAACACCTCAGCAAAACGGCACTGCTGAACGAAAGAACAGGCCTTTAGTGGAAATGGTAAGATTTATGCTTCTAGATGCTGGGATGAGTTTCGAGTTCTGGGGCGAAGCAATCATGAACGCACACTACTTACAGAATAGGTTACCTACTAGTGTTCTTTCTAGCACACCTTACGAAAATGGATGGGAGTAAAACCGGACGGACATTAATAATCTCAAAGTTTTCGGAACTAAAGCGTTCGTTTACATTCCCAAAAAACTCGTCAGAAGCTGGACAATCGGGCACTTCTTAAAACGTTTGTTGGTTATGATGATCATTCAATGGGGTATTGATTGATTGATGTTAAGACGAAAAGGATTACTATCAACCGTTACGTTACATTTCTTAACACATCTGGAAGGAACAACAATCAACAGGAGGATTCAAAGAATATTGAAGCATCAGATAAAGAATTGTCAGTTTCAACTTTAATCAATAGTCGCAATGACTTCCCTAAAACTTATAGAGAAACTTCAATAATGGAAAATGAAACAGACACTATCCCGGACCTAGAAAACAATACAGAATCAACTAAATAAACAATCATAAGAAAGTCAAATAGATTGACTAAAGGCAAGCCACCATCACGTCTAATTGACGAAATAAATTCATCATAAACGCAAATCATTCAAGAACTAAGAAGTTACAGAAAATCTTTATCCTGCAATGAGACCGAACAATGGAAAGTAGCTATGAAGGAGGAGATTCAAAGCTTAAGGAAAAACGAAACCTGGGAATTAGTCACTCCACCACAGGGAGTAAATGTGGTTGGTTTTAAGTCGACATTTTTAAGTAAAACTTGATGCAAATGGAAATGTAAAAAAATTTAAAGCCAGACTAGTCGCACAAGGATACAGTAAAAGTACGGTCATGATTATGATGAAATTTTCACGCCAGTTGTAAGACAATCTACTCTAAGAACACTTTTTTCAATAGCGGGACAACGAGAGATGGATTTCTCAACGGAAAACTAAATGAAGTCATCTATATGAAGGAACCGCCTGGCTTTGAACCAGGAGGAGATAAATGGTTTGTAAGCTTCGGAAAAGCATATATGGACTTAAACACGCGGCACATGTTTGGAATGAAACAATTCATAAAGTTTTAACGGGCGGCGGTTGTTGTCTCCCAGTGTTGTAAAGACTGCATTCTATTCAGTAGGGGAGAGTGGGTACGAAAGTAACATTTTTGACATTTCGTGCCGTAATTTGATAACCAATAAAGATATCAAAATGAAACATAGTGCATATTAATGAATAAACATTTAGCTACCATTAAATACTAATTTGGTTCCCAGCGTTGTCTTTGATTTAAATGTATGACTTGAAAATGAGGACAAGGTCAAATGTTACAATCGTCCTTTTCGGTGTGTCGATTGTAACACGCTGAAAGGACGATTGTAACACCATATAAAGATATGAAGAAAAAATCTAAAATGGTGGTTAGACTTAGAATTTAATTCTAAGCCAATACTATAAATTAATTATGTATTATTATAAAATAAATGAATGCCAATAAAAAGGCAATCTTATTCAGTGCTAATAATAAATGGATTTATGTAGTATAACATTATTTGGAATTTATTTAAAAAAAAAACTATTTTGATCTCTATCTCCAGCTGTTGAATAAACAAAGTCACCAAAAATTGTGTGTGGACGGTTGTAACACAAATAATTATACAGTTATTTGTGCTTGTATTATGTTACAAACGTCCACACAAAAATTGTTACAACAGTCCACCCCACGCTTTTTTATAGTAAAAATATAAAATATTGAATCTATTTGATTTTAGAAATATGAGATCACGGTAACGTCGCATACATTCAATGAATTGTTTATTTTTTTTAAGAAAAATTATGAAAAAACCCAAGACCAAAAAAATTACGTTTTCACTAAAATTTCACATTTTTGGCTTTTGATGGTACATTCGACTGTACTGAATTTTAGATTTTTGTGCGTGCATTCAGGACCTAATTGCAAAGAATTGTGCATTAAAAAATGAACGCACACAGTTCTAGTTTTTCGTAAAAATTGAATGTTACAACCGACCCACCGTGACGTTCGTACCCACTCTCCCCTACTGCAGTTAATTGAATAAAAAGACTAATTTCCTTAATTCATTTAACTTGCAAAAAGAATTTAACTGTTAAAAGCAGTTAGCAGGCAGTACTAACATTCCGACTGTGCAGTTAAAAAAAAGTTAATTAACTGTAGTACTTTTTAACTGGTTTTAGTCTTTTAAGTTTTTGAAAGCCATTTGTACTGCTATGGCTTTACTTTTAGTCAGTAAGTATTTTAACTGCAGTCAATTAACTGCAAGTCTTTTAACTTTTTTTTAGTCTTTTAACTATTTTTCAGTATTTTAACTTTCTTTTAGTCTTTTAACTAAAGCACTTTGGACTTGTACATTTTAAAGAACAGGATGTAATGAAGAGAAAAGATATTGTTTAAGCAATGTTTGCATAATTTATTTTTAATGTTGCAAAAGGCCAGTAATGCTTCTTGCATGTGGTATCTGACATGTTACATGTGGTGTGTTGCATATTGCGTTTTCCATCTAGAATGTGGCATGTGACATATGGTATGTTGCATGTGACATGCTGTTTATTTTTACAAACCACGTTGCTGTCTGATGTTTTCTTATCTATTAATCAGCTCAATTCAACTTATTTAAGTTTTAAGGAATGGAGACAATCATGACCCCTTAGTCGTCGACTTACAGTGGAATTGTTGTGATTTTGTGAATTTTGTTAATTTGTCTAAGAACCATGGATTTTTCTTCAATAGCTGATCGTTCTAAGAAAACAAGACGACTAGAGTCGTCTTAATCGGATATATGTAGCTGCCGTTTTTGTCGTCCGTTTTTGATTATGTTATCATTGTAGGCGAGGACGTAGAGCGTTTGGTATTATCAACAGGTGTGGAAAATGATCGTACATATAAATGTCTTTTTCCGTAAGCCTCGAAAAGGTTGTAACTCAGAACAGATGTATGTATGATATATGTATATATATTATTTGTCCATGCATTCAGCAGTTGGGATGCTACATCATCGAAGTTTAAAATGGAAAAACCTAATTTTTATTACCACTTTGTACAAAAATTGCCACCTTTTTAAAGAAATATTGCAGAAGCTGGGGAAATTTTTTTTGGCAGAGGTTTTGGCGGTTCTTCAAATGAAATGTGTATCAACAGCCTTCGATATAAACATTTCATAAAGACCGCAACAAGAACGAAAGCAAATCTTTCAGCACTGCCCTCTTTAAATCCTGTAGAGCGTTTGCATAGTCTTCGAACGTACCACCTAGTGCAAGCATGGTTTGGGGAATTTTTGAACCCTGAGGAATGGGGTTGGGGTTGGACATCACGGGGATTAGAACCAACTACAAAAACGCATGAAACTTATTTCATGCTAATTTAAAACTAAATGTGGGGTTGCATGTGGCGGCAGTAAAGCGGGTCTTAAGTGTTCTGTTACTAATCCTAATTGTAGTGGAAAATCCTCCAAAAAAATGGTTCCGATAGATTTTTTAAGAGGTTTAGAACTTTTTTTAAAAAAAAAACACAAAAAATTCGAAAAAATTAATGAAATATTTATTTGAATCGATAGTTTGAACCTTGCAATTTAATGTTTAAAGATAATTTCATGCAAATGTTGACCGCGGCTGCGTCTCAGGTAGCCCATCCGCTGAGTCCAATTTTGGCATACTCTTTCACACTTATCGGCCGGTATCTCACGAATGAATGCATGGATGTTGGCTTCCAGTGCGTCAATCGAAGCGGGCTTGTCCCTATAGACATTAGCCTTGACATACCCCCACAAAAAATAATCTAATGGTGTCAAATCGCACGATCTAGGCGGCCAATTGACCGGCCCGAAACGTGAAATTAACTGTTCACCAAACTCGCCTCGCAATTGCGCCATTGTTTCGCGTGCTGTGTGGCATGTGGCACCGTCTTGTTGAAACCACATATCATGCAAGTCAAGAACTTCCATTTCGGGCAAAAAAAAGTTTGTTATCATCGCTCGGTAGCGTTCACCATTGGCAGTAACGCTGCGATTCGCATCATCTTTGAAGAAATATGGCCCAATAATGCCGCCGGCCCATAAACCGCACCAAAAAGTGGCTTTTTCGGGATGCGTTGGTAGCTGTTGCAATGCTTCTGGCTGATCTTCACTCCAAATGCGGCAATTTTGCTTATTTACGTACCCATTCAACCAAAAATGAGCCTCATCGCTGAACACAATTTTTCGATAAAAAAGCGGATCCTCGGCCAGCTTTCCAAGAGCCCATTCACCAAAAATTCGGCGTTGTGGTAGGTCGGCTGGCTTTAACTCTTGCACCAGCTGTATCTTAAAAGGCTTTACGCCCAAATCCTTCCGCAAAATTTTCCACGTAGTGCTGTAACAAAGGCCTAACTGCTGGGAACGGCGCCGAATCGACATTTCGCGGTCTTCTGTCACACTAGCTGATACGGCCGCAATATTTTCTTCACTACGCACAGTACGTAAACGTGTTGGTGGTTTAATGTCCAACAAAGTAAATTTGGTAGAGTAAGTGCTGCAAATATGGCCCATGTTGGTAATATGGCCTACCGTAATATTTCCCTACTGGAAGAGCGTAGGTTACCCGCTGTGCATTTATTTCGAAGATAATGTAAGTGGTTTTGATATATTAAAAAGTGGAGACTCAGGAGCAGGAAATGTGAGCGGAATTTGAAGTTTGAATTTTTTTACATTGGCCATATAAATTTTTGCTAAATTTTTGTAAGTGTTTTTATACTAAGTTTTGCGCAAATATTTTAATATTTTTTGAGACTTTGTTGTGCTTAGATTTATATTTCGTTATGTAAAAACAAAATTTTAAATATATTTTTTAAAGTTGGTAAAAATTAAAAGTACAACGAAAAGGCTATATGCAGGTAATATGGTCCACCTCATGCACCATATACACCACCCTCCTCCATATTTAACACCGGGCGAAAAAACTTAGTGTCGGTAATATGGACCATCACATTGATCTCGAGAGCATTGTCCAATGGGGAATCAAAAACCGCGTAGAATTAAATTCTTAAAAAACATAGTACAGTCTCTTGTCGTTGAAGCGAAACCCGCCCCCCCATGCCGCTATCCATGAGCGGTACTTGCATTGAAGAAACCGAACATCTTTCAGTTCTCGGACCACCTCTTGTGGAATGACCGCATATTCAACGTCGCCAAAAATGCTGCTAAATATTTAGGTTTTCTTCGGAGATGCAAGAAATTTGTCTCCCCTTCTGATCTGGTTGCAATCTACAAAGCCTTTATCCGTCCAAAGCTTGAGTACAACTCTCACATCTGGGCAGGTGCTCCTTTAACTTATCTGAATCTCTTGGATGTAATTCAAAAAAGAGCTTTAAAAATGATAGGTGATATAAGTATAACAGGAACAATTACAACTCTGGAACACCGCCGTAATGTTTCATGTTTATCTCTATTTTATCGCTACTTCCACAAACAGTTTTCTAGTGAAATAGCCAGTTGCATTCCTCCCCTAAAACAATTCAACCGTAATACTCGCGCTTTTACAAATGCTCATCAGTTTACCCTTGAGCCCAATTGCGGACGTACCGTCAAGTATAGAGATTCATTCTTTAGCCGCACTACAAGAATGTGGAATGCTTTGCCTGGCTCTATTTTTAAATCCCATTTTGATACTCAGAAATTCAAAACCAATGTGCATCGGTATCTCCTACTAAATCCTTCCCTATTTTCCTAACGCTCGCACTGTGTTAAAACAATTTAAGGGAAGTCAAAATCCCTTTAGTGCGCGGTGATTTAAAAAAAAAAAAACAAAAAAAAAAAAAACGGATTGGAGATAGCAATTGGAGATTTAGTTGGTAATCTTTTCATGCTTAGACAAAAGGCAACTGGAGTCAAAATAGTTCATTTGGAAGAATGTAGCAAAGAAAGTAACTGTCTACATCACTGGCACAGCATATTTGGTCATCGAAACATTGAATCGATTAAGAGGCTGAAATCAGAAAATATGGTGAAAGATTCGTTAAAGTTTATGGATTGCAATAAAAGAAAGGACTTTGAAATATGTGTGCAAACAAAAATGACTCGTCAACCATTCAAATTAATATCATTCAGAGAAAGTACTGCACCTTTGGACCTCATTCACAGTGACGTTTGCGGACCCATGCAAAAAAGAACACCTACTGGAAAAAGAAATTTTCCCACTTTTATTGATGATTTTAGTAAATACACTGTTGTTTATTTGGTTAAAGAGAAATCAGAGGTTTTCTATCGTAAGGTAGAATATATTGAGATGGTAAAAAATAAATTATCAGCGAAACCCAAAATAATCAGATCAGACAATGGTGGTGAATATACGGCAGATAAAGTTCTTAGAAAAGGAAGGTATTGGATATCAACACACCGCACCGTAAACACCTCAGCAAAACGGCACTGCTGAACGAAAGAACAGGCCTTTAGTGGAAATGGTAAGATTTATGCTTCTAGATGCTGGGATGAGTTTCGAGTTCTGGGGCGAAGCAGTCATGAACGCACACTACTTACAGAATAGGTTACCTACTAGTGTTCTTTCTAGCACACCTTACGAAAATGGATGGGAGTAAAACCGGACGGACATTAATAATCTCAAAGTTTTCGGAACTAAAGCGTTCGTTTACATTCCCAAAAAACTCGTCAGAAGCTGGACAATCGGGCACTTCTTAAAACGTTTGTTGGTTATGATGATCATTCAATGGGGTATTGATTGATTGATGTTAAGACGAAAAGGATTACTATCAACCGTTACGTTACATTTCTTAACACATCTGGAAGGAACAACAATCAACAGGAGGATTCAAAGAATATTTAAGCATCAGATAAAGAATTGTCAGTTTCAACTTTAATCAATAGTCGCAATGACTTCCCTAAAACTTATAGAGAAACTTCAATAATGGAAAATGAAACAGACACTATCCCGGACCTAGAAAACAATACAGAATCAACTAAATAAACAATCATAAGAAAGTCAAATAGATTGACTAAAGGCAAGCCACCATCACGTCTAATTGACGAAATAAATTCATCATAAACGCAAATCATTCAAGAACTAAGAAGTTACAGAAAATCTTTATCCTGCAATGAGACCGAACAATGGAAAGTAGCTATGAAGGAGGAGATTCAAAGCTTAAGGAAAAACGAAACCTGGGAATTAGTCACTCCACCACAGGGAGTAAATGTGGTTGGTTGTAAGTCGACATTTTTAAGTAAAACTTGATGCAAATGGAAATGTAAAAAAATTTAAAGCCAGACTAGTCGCACAAGGATACAGTAAAAGTACGGTCATGATTATGATGAAATTTTCACGCCAGTTGTAAGACAATCTACTCTAAGAACACTTTTTTCAATAGCGGGACAACGAGAGATGGATTTCTCAACGGAAAACTAAATGAAGTCATCTATATGAAGGAACCGCCTGGCTTTGAACCAGGAGGAGATAAATGGTTTGTAAGCTTCGGAAAAGCATATATGGACTTAAACACGCGGCACATGTTTGGAATGAAACAATTCATAAAGTTTTAACGGGCGGCGGTTGTTGTCTCCCAGTGTTGTAAAGACTGCATTCTATTCAGTAGGGGAGAGTGGGTACGAAAGTAACATTTTTGACATTTCGTGCCGTAATTTGATAACCAATAAAGATATCAAAATGAAACATAGTGCATATTAATGAATAAACATTTAGCTACCATTAAATACTAATTTGGTTCCCAGCGTTGTCTTTGATTTAAATGTATGACTTGAAAATGAGGACAAGGTCAAATGTTACAATCGTCCTTTTCGGTGTGTCGATTGTAACACGCTGAAAGGACGATTGTAACACCATATAAAGATATGAAGAAAAAATCTAAAATGGTGGTTAGACTTAGAATTTAATTCTAAGCCAATACTATAAATTAATTATGTATTATTATAAAATAAATGAATGCCAATAAAAAGGCAATCTTATTCAGTGCTAATAATAAATGGATTTATGTAGTATAACATTATTTGGAATTTATTTAAAAAAAAAACTATTTTGATCTCTATCTCCAGCTGTTGAATAAACAAAGTCACCAAAAATTGTGTGTGGACGGTTGTAACACAAATAATTATACAGTTATTTGTGCTTGTATTATGTTACAAACGTCCACACAAAAATTGTTACAACAGTCCACCCCACGCTTTTTTATAGTAAAAATCAAAGTAAGAAGAAACCGGTATGCCTATCGTAAAAATATTGAATCTATTTGATTTTAGAAATATGAGATCACGGTAACGTCGCATACATTCAATGAATTGTTTATTTTTTTAAGAAAAATTATGAAAAAACCCAAGACCAAAAAAATTACGTTTTCACTAAAATTTCACATTTTTGGCTTTTGATGGTACATTCGACTGTACTGAATTTTAGATTTTTGTGCGTGCAATCTGCATTGCAAAGAATTGTGCATTAAAAAATGAACGCACACAGTTCTAGTTTTTCGTAAAAATTGAATGTTACAACCGACCCACCGTGACGTTCGTACCCACTCTCCCCTACTGCAGTTAATTGAATAAAAAGACTAATTTCCTTAATTCATTTAACTTGCAAAAAGAATTTAACTGTTAAAAGCAGTTAGCAGGCAGTACTAACATTCCGACTGTGCAGTTAAAAAAAAGTTAATTAACTGTAGTACTTTTTAACTGGTTTTAGTCTTTTAAGTTTTTGAAAGCCATTTGTACTGCTATGGCTTTACTTTTAGTCAGTAAGTATTTTAACTGCAGTCAATTAACTGCAAGTCTTTTAACTTTTTTTTAGTCTTTTAACTATTTTTCAGTATTTTAACTTTCTTTTAGTCTTTTAACTAAAGTACTTTGGACTTGTACATTTTAAAGAACAGGATGTAATGAAGAGAAAAGATATTGTTTAAGCAATATTTGCATAATTTATTTTTAATGTTGCAAAAGGCCAGTAATGCTTCTTGCATGTGGTATCTGACATGTTACATGTGGTGTGTTGCATAATGCGTTTTCCATCTAGAATGTGGCATGTGACATATGGTATGTTGCATGTGACATGCTGTTTATTTTTACAAACCACGTTGCTGTCTGATGTTTTCTTATCTATTAATCAGCTCAATTCAACTTATTTAAGTTTTAAGGAATGGAGACAATCATGACCCCTTAGTCGTCGACTTACAGTGGAATTGTTGTGATTTTGTGAATTTTGTTAATTTGTCTAAGAACCATGGATTTTTCTTCAATAGCTGATCGTTCTAAGAAAACAAGACGACTAGAGTCGTCTTAATCGGATATAGCTGCCGTTTTTGTCGTCCGTTTTTGATTATGTTATCATTGTAGGCGAGGACGTAGACCGTTTGGTATTATTAACAGGTGTGGAAAATGATCGTACATATAAATGTCTTTTTCCGTAAGCCTCGAAAAGGTTGTAACTCAGAACAGATGTATGTATGATATATGTATATATATTATTTGTCCATGCATTCAGCAGTTGGGATGCTGCATCATCGAAGTTTAAAATGGAAAAACCTAATTTTTATTACCACTTTGTACAAAAATTGCCACCTTTTTGAAGAAATATTGCAGAAGCTGGGGAAATTTTTTTTGGCAGAGGTTTTGGCGGTTCTTCAAATGAAATGTGTATCAACAGCCTTCGATATAAACATTTCATAAAGACCGCAACAAGAACGAAAGCAAATCTTTCAGCACTGCCCTCTTTAAATCCTGCAGAGCGTTTGCATAGTCTTCGAAAGTACCACCTAGTCCAAGCATGGTTTGGGGAATTTTTGAACCCTGAGGAATGGGGTTGGAGTTGGACATCACGGGGATTAGAACCAACTACAAAAACGCATGAAACTTATTTCATGCTAATTTAAAACTAAATGTGGGGTTGCATGTGGCGGCAGTAAAGCGGGTCTTAAGTGTTCTGTTACTAATCCTAATTGTAGTGGAAAATCCTCCAAAAAAGTGGTTCCGATAGTAGTTAGAACTTGATCCCACTGACAATGAAGATTTTCCAGGCCAAATTATATCAAGACGACGAGGTAACTGAGAAACAAACTTAGATTTTTTCGAGCCAGGGCCATCAAAAGAGTAAGGTTTGAGTAATTTTTTAAAGAGACTTTTGTGGACTAGGCCTTCACACCACACCACATAAAAATAACGCGACATTGACTCTACCTCTTCGGTGGTGGGGAAATGAGCCAATCCTGGTCGTGAACATTCCGTCCTTACATAAATATTATTTGCAAACCATACGTCATAGAAAAAAAGCCTATATCCAAAACTTGCGGAAAGTTTTATTACTCTACTTTGTCTCAAATGTTTTTTCATAATAAAAACCGTTTTTGAGATATATATGGATAAGGGAAAAACTAAAAATAGCATACTTTTGGGCGCCTTACCTGTGAAAGTATTGTAATGTTCTACCTAGGTTCGATAATAAAACTTATTTCCTTTAAATAATAACTTCCACGTATTTACTATTCAGAATAAACACACTTTATTTCAGTTCAAATCGTTTTTATTATTCTTCAATCTCAATAGTATGCAATCTAAAATTCACTTCTGGATACACTTTTACTGCTTACTTTTACGCTATCACATTCAAAATTAAACTGTGTCCACTCGCTTGAAAACATCCCCTTATATAGGGAATTAAATGGTTCTAGTCTGAACTAGTACAAACTAGAATATTCGAGTATCGCCTTCTAGAAATTTCCTTTCCAATCGTTGACTGGAACCGATATTCTATGGTGTCTAGCTTCTCAAACAGATGGCGCTGGGAACAGTTAGAGGATTTCCCTTTTGTTTCAAAAGTAGTTGGGTAATTATTAAATCGTTACAGTATTGTAATTTTCTAGTATCGAATATTCTAGTTTGTACTAGTTCAGACTAGAACCATTTAATTCCCTATATAAGGGGATGTTTTCAAGCGAGTGGACACAGTTTAATTTTGAATGTGATAGCGTAAAAGTAAGCAGTAAAAGTGTATCCGGAAGTGAATTTTAGATTGCATACTATTGAGATTGAAGAATAATAAAAACGATTTGAACTGAAATAAAGTGTGTTTATTCTGAATAGTAAATACGTGGAAGTTATTATTTAAAGGAAATAAGTTTTATTATCGAACCTAGGTAGAACATTACATTGGTGTCAGAAAAGTGGAATAAAACTTATTTCATCTGTGCATTCAGATATTTATGGTGAAAAGTATTTGAAAAATAATAATAAAAACAGTGATAGTGTTTTTGCTATTATTACGAAGTGTTTTGTGCAAAAAAAAAAAAAAGAGACAATGGGTAAGATAGTGAATGAATTGAATTGTGTTGAACTAAAAGCAGAACTGAACAAAAGAGGCCTTCCTACTGCTGGAACGAAAAATGACCTCATTATTCGTCTGCAAGAAGAGTTAAGACAACACGGAGAAAACCCAGACACGTTTTTCTTTGAGATTGAAATGGCCGAAGAACAAGTAAGTCCCTGCTTAGACATGAGTAATATGATGACTTTGTTGTTTGCTCGATTTGATGAACAACGCAGTGAGCAAAAGAATCTTCTCGTAGAACAACGTAATGAGCAAAAGAATCTTCTCGAAGAACAACGTAATGAGCAAAAGAATCTTCTCGAAAAACAAGAAAACAATATGCTGCAAAGATTCCACGAACAGAAAAATCTCCTGGAAGGTAAGCTAGATGCATTCCAGAACAAATTTATTGCTCTTGACGAACGTGTCGAAAAACAATTTCTAACAGTAGACGCAAAACTCGAGAAAGTTCAAGAAAAGTTCGAAGACCAAATTCAGAGCATTACAAATGAATTGGATAAAGTAAGAAAAATGAAGGTTCGAGAAAGTTCTGGGGACTTTCCAAAGCGAAAGGAAATGCATCCACCAACCTTTGATGGACAAACTTCTTGGTCGATCTACAAGAAGCAGTTTGAGGCAGCCGCAGCAACAAATGGCTGGGATGACGAAGACAAATGTATAGCTCTGACGCTTGCCCTTAGAGGATCTGCTGCTGAACTATTGCAAACCATACCAGCAGACAAGAATGGCAACTTCAGAGCTCTTTTTCAGGCTATCGACAAACGTTTTGGAGATGGCCATATGCAAGAAGTCTTCCGCGTCCAACTCAATACTAGAGTTCAGAAAAGAGGAGAGAGTCTGCAGCAATTGCAAGCAGATATCGAAAGGCTTGCCCATTTGGCATATCCAACTGCAGGAGACGAAATTACGAGTCAATTAGCAACTGAAGCCTTTGTCCGTGCTGTATCCGATATCAACCTACAGCGAGCAATTCGAACTGCTGGAAAACGGACGCTTCCGGAGGCATTAGCATTCGCTTTGACTATGGAAGCAGCAGAACAGGCTTCTCAAAGAGTTCATCGAGTAAAAGAAGTGGAAGTTGAAGAATGCTTTTGTCAGAGAATCGCATTCCAAAGAAGCAGGCGAGACGGACCAGTTCGTTGCTGGAACTGTAACAAGACTGGACACCTCCAGCGCCAGTGCAGACTGCCACCGAGAAGAGCTGCATGTCAACACTGTGGAAGCAGAAATAATACTCGAGAACGACAACAGTGGTGTTCAGTTGGGAAACGAGTAAGAACCAACTTAGAGGCGCAGAAGCTGTATTCTGGTATCGATGGCCCCAGAACCACCATCCAAGTCTCACAGGCTAAAAGAGATAACAAAAGTCTGACAGTGGAGGCGTTCTTAAACAACAAGAAACACGTGGCTACAATTGACACTGGTGCCACTGCCTCTATTGTACGAAGAGATTTGGTCAAGACGACATGGCTGCATAACACTAATAGCTATCGTCTGAAAATGGCAACTGGAGAAGCAGCAAAAGTGTATGGAGAAGTTCGTCTTCTTATCCGCTTGGCACAGCTGGAGTTTACACACGTGTTTCTGGTAGCAGACATATGTGACGAGTGCATCATTGGAATTGATTTTATGAAAGAGCATGGAGTAATCCTGGATTTCGGTAAGCAAGTTCTTAAGTGCCAAAATGTAGACATTTCAATGGTTTACGGAGACGAAAAAACATCAACACTAAGAACTGCCATCAAAGAAAGCATGTGCTTGGCTCCTTCTTCAGCAGAGTTGGGTTCAACAAAAATAAACGTTGATTTCGGTATTCATCGAAACCTTATGGCGGAACCAGACACCGAGACTCTTGTGGCACCAAAGAACAACATGGTGCCTGTACGGACATTGAACATTAAACCAGACAAAAGTAAGGTCAAGAAAGCAAAAGCAATTGGGCCATGTCCATCTGCGCCCGCGATATCAAAGATTGACAGTGTGGATAACCTTAAAGAAAGACTTAATGACATTCACCAAAGAACAAGGACAAACATGAAAACATGCAGTGACCGGATGAAAACACGATATGACGCACGAGCAACATCGACAGGATTTCAAGAAGGAGACCTTGTGTGGTTTTATAATCCCCATCGACAAAAGGGGCTGTCACCAAAACTTCAACAAAACTGGGAAGGCCCTTACACTCTTGTGAAAAGAATTAATGATGTGGTTTACCGTATACGGAGAGGGGTGAGAGGCAAATTAAAAGTAGTTCATTGTGACCGTTTATATCGTTATAATGGTGAAAGTAGTGATGGAATTGTTCGGGACGATCAATCCTAAGAGGGGGGCAATGTAACGATTTAATAATTACCCAACTACTTTTTGAAACAAAAGGGAAATCCTCTAACTGTTCCCAGCGCCATCTATTTGAGAAGCTAGACACCATAGAATGTCGGTTCCAGTCAACGATTGGAAAGGAAATTTCTAGAAGGCGATACTCGAATATTCTAGTTTGTACTAGTTCAGACTAGAACCATTTAATTCCCTATATAAGGGGATGTTTTCAAGCGAGTGGACACAGTTTAATTTTGAATGTGATAGCGTAAAAGTAAGCAGTAAAAGTGTATCCGGAAGTGAATTTTAGATTGCATACTATTGAGATTGAAGAATAATAAAAACGATTTGAACTGAAATAAAGTGTGTTTATTCTGAATAGTAAATACGTGGAAGTTATTATTTAAAGGAAATAAGTTTTATTATCGAACCTAGGTAGAACATTACAGTATTTATAAAACCTATACAAAAATGTTTAATGAAAAAAAGAAAAATAATTAAATTTTGTATGAAAATATACTTACAAAAAATTTAATGGACTATGACCCGTTCTTGAGGTATTGGTTAAATTGCGTTTTTCAAAAAAGATGGCTGACGTACAACACCATTTTTAAGTATTTATACATTATGAAAAATTTGTTTTGCTTCTGCTGACTGGCCTATCAGGTTTTCTGAATTATTGACGAAGTATGTAAGTTAGGTTTTCATTTATTCATACATTTTTAAATGTACAGGGTGATTCGCGTAAGGTTTGACAAAAAGCTAGAGCTTAAAACAGAAAAAAAATATTAAAAAACAACGGTTATACTTACAATGCCATGATATACTTTTTTTGTAAAGCCAGAAATCTCTTCTTTTATTGTGTTTTCAAATAAAGTTATTTTAGAGAATAGTTTTTGAAAAATTAATTTTCAAACTCAAAATTAAAAAAAAAAAATTGGACTATTTAATGCACTACTTCCTACAAGCAACATGCCTGGAGAATATTTTGCAATTCGAATTTCCAAATGCTGAAAGAGAACTTTTTTCTTTCACCAATACACTCAAACGCATTTACATGAGTTTTAGATTTGCTTCTGCGTGAGACCTACCCTTAACACGTTTTACAACACACAAAGGTACCTATCGTTTCACAAGGTTACCTATCGGGTTAAAAGTTTCACCCATCATATTTCAGCGTATGATGTCTTTTGCATTTTCTGGATTGAAACCTGACAAGTCATTCGTTTATAAGGATGATTTAATTGTAGATGGCTCTTCAATAAACCAAGAATGCTTAAAAATATTCGAAGTGTTTTTGAAATTACTAAAATAGGACATAAACTATCTAAAAATGGCATTTTATCTGATGAAAGAAAATATGAAGTCCTTAAAAACATTACAAGGCCTACGGATTCGGTTAGAAAATTTGTTGCTTGTCTCCTTGCTCATAATTAATATATATTGACTAGACTCACACGAAAAAAATTCTGGGGGGTCATTCCGTAAATCGATTATCATCAGACGATAGCGTTTCGGCGATAGTCGCGCTTAACGTAAGACGATAATCGTCAAAGTGATATCATCAAAACGATATCGTTTACACGATAGCTAAATAGGTATCGTTTTGCATTGAAATCTGTCAATTTAGTAAAATAAAGAAAAACCACAATTAATACGATTGCGAAGACAATTAAGAGATAAATCAGATCCTTTATCTCTTCCAACCCATATGTAAGCACAATGTTTTTATGTTTATGTACTATTGTAGAATACCTTTGATGGCACTGGTTGCTAAATAAAATTAAACAAACAAATAATCTTTTTATTATTGTTATAATAATTCAAACCATTATAGTTTTGTTCAAAGTTTTCGGCTATCAAAGAAGCCTTTGTGATGGTACTCGAAATAATAAACTTGCCAGACGGCTTTTCAATCCAATCTGCGGCGGCCGCACCAAAACAAAACACAAAGCAATAAACAACACAAAAAAGTTGTAGGTATGCTTTTTTACTACAAATTTTCTGTCAAACCCCATAGAAAAAAAAAACATTTTCACTACAGTTTGAGAATTTGTGAAATATACCAAACAATCTCAAACTGAAAACGATAGACGAGACCTTAGTGGTCGAGTTACGTGAAGCAAATCATTGACGATAGCGTTAACGATAATCGTTTGGACGATTATCATTTTGAAAATTACGGAATGACCCCCCTGATTTCATTTGGACTGAATCATGTGAAAAATCTTTTCAATACTTCAAAAAAGCTCTTGTTAATCCACAAATATTGAAATAACCTGACCTTATAACATGGGGTGCGGTGCTAAGCAAAGGATATACGATTAGTTACTTCTTAAACTTAGATCAAAATATTTTTGAAAAATATGTCAAAAGACCTGCCAAAATTTGTTAAATCATGTAACGAATGCCAAAAAACAAATCTAAATCAAAAAATTCAGAACTTCTAATACAAACACTTACACCTCAAAAAGCCTTCTATGTATATTGTCCAAAGAGATACAATTGCCCCTCTAGTAACCATTATTTATAATCTCACAGAGTATAAGTATTTAGTAATTGTACCTGCTCGAGATAAAAAAGCCATCACAATTGGAAGAGCTATTTTTGAAAAATTCAATTTAAGATATGGACCAATGAAGCAAATACTTACCGATAGAAGTACAAAATACCTTAATGAAGCAATTGAAGAACTGTGCAAATAACTAAAACTTGAACAAAGGAAATCAACAAGCTACCATCATAGATCCCTAAACGAATACCTTCGATCTTTTATCAATACAGATAAAAGTGATTGGGATCAATATAGGTATTGTAACGATTTAATAATTACCCAACTACTTTCAATTTGAAACAAAAGAAAACCTTCAAAACGTTTGCAGCGCCATCTCTCCGAAAAGCTTAACACCAAACCTTCAACCGTTTACAGTGCCAGCTTGTAAATCAGCTGAGTATCAATTCCAGTGTTCCATCTGTCAGCGACTGGAATGGAAACTACCAGAAGGAGATATACTCGAATATTCCAGGGGATACTAGTGAAGACTAGAACTGCATAATTAATTTCCGATATAAGGAGATGTTTTCGAGCGAGTGGACACAGTTTAATTTTGAATGTGATAGCTACTAAGAAGTGATAGATAGTAAGAAGTAAAAGTGTATCCAGAAGTGAATTTTAAATTGCATACTATTGTGATTGGAGAATAATAAAAACGATTTGAAGTGAAATAAAGTGTGTTTATTTTGTAAAGTAAATAAAAGGACGTTATTATTTAAAGGAAATATGTTTTATTATCGAACCTAGGTAGAATATTACATTGGTGTCAGAAGAGTGGAATGAAACTTATTTCATCAGATAATCTACGGTGACAAGTGGAAGATAAAAGTGAAAAAAATGGGTAAAATAGTGAATTTATTGAATTGTGTCGAACTTAAGGCAGAATTGAATAAACGAGGTATTCCTACTGCTGGAACGAAAAATTACCTCATTATTCGTCTACAAGAAGAGTTAAGACAACACGGAGAAAAACCAGACACGTTTCTCTTTGAGATTGAAATGCCCGAAGAACAAGTAAGTCCTAGCTTAGACATGAGCAATATGATGACTTTGTTGCTTGCTCAGTTTGAAGTGCAAAGGAAAGAGCAAAAGTGTGAACAAAAGAATCTTCTGGATAAATTTTATGAGCAAAAGAGCAACCTTGAGGAACTGAGAACGAATATTATAGAAGAACAGAAAACCGTGCTAGAAAGTAAGCTCAATGCATTCGAAAGCAATTCGTTGCTCTTGACGAACGTCTTGAAGGTGCCGAAAAACAATATTCGAAAGTTGACGCAAAAATTGAGAAGTTCGAAGATAAAATTCAAAGCATTTTTAATGAATTGGATAAACTAAGGAAAATTAAAGTTCGAGAAAGTTCTGACGATTTTCCAAAGCGAAAGGAAATGCATCCACCAACCTTTGATGGACAAACTTCTTGGTCGATCTACAAGAAGCAGTTTGAGGCAGCCGCAGCAGCAGATGGCTGCGAAGACGAAGACAAATATATAGCTCTCACGCTTGCCCTTAGAGGACCTGCTGCTGAACTGTTGCAAACCATACCAGCAGACAAGAACGGCAACTTCAGAGCTCTTGTTCAAGCTATCGCCAACCTTTTGGAGATGGCCATATGCAAGAAGTCTTCCGCTTTCAACTCAATACCAGAGTCCAGAAAAGAGAAGAAAGTCTGCAGCAACTTCAGGCAGACATCGAACGGTTGTCTCATTTGGCATATCCAACAGCAGGAGACGAAATTATAAGTCAGTTCGCCACAAAAGCCTTTGTCCGTGCTGTATCCGACATCAACATTGTGGAAGCAGTAATAATACTCCTGAGCAAAGAAGCAATAACACCAACACTCCTGCTCGACTTGTTTCCCAGTCGGGAAACGAGTAAAACCAACTTCGTGGGGCAGAAGCTGTTTTCTTGTATCGATGGCCCCAGAACCACCGTCCAAGTCTCACAGACTAAACGAGACAACAAAAGTCTGACAGTGGAGGCAACCTTAAACAACAAGAAACACGTGGCTACAATTGAAACCGGTGCCACAGCCTCCATTCTACGAAGGGACTTGGTCAAGATGACATGGCTACATAACACCAAAAGTTATCGTCTGAAAACGGCAACAGGAGAGGCAGCTAAAGTGTATGGAGAAGTTCGTCTTCCGATCCGTTTGGCAGAGCTGGAGTGCTTTCAAGAACTGAGGCTGCGCTCAGTGCTGACCTATCCAACTCCAGGAAATCCTTTCATCATCGACGCTGATGCAAGTAACGTTGGAATTGGAGCTGTACTGTCACAAGTTCATGATGGAGAAGAAAAAGCTCTCGCCTACTACAGCAAGGTACTCTCGAAGCCAGAGCGTAATTATTGTGTTACCAGAAGAGAACTTCTAGCTCTGGTTTTGGCAACAAAGCACTTCCATAAATACATCTATGGACAAAAGTTCCTTCTTCGAACGGACCATGGTGCACTCAACTGGCTTTTGAACTTCAAAAATCCTGAAGGTCAAATAGCATGGTAGATCGAGAGCCTGCAGACATACGACTATCAGATTCAACATCGAAGAGGAAAACTGCATTCAAAAGCAGACGCATTATCTCGGCGACCGTGCAAACAAGACTGCAAACATTGCACTCGTCAAGAAGAAAAGGAGGTGATTGCCGTACAACGTATAAGAGCCGATCCCATTTACGGTTGGAGCAATGAAGAACTCAGGATTACCCTACAAGAAGACTCGGATATCGGACCCATTCTTGCATGGAAGGAACACCAATAAAAACCAGAATGGTGTGACATCTCTGACAGAAGCCCTGCTCTTAAAGCTTATTGGGCCCAATGGGACGTAAATGGGAATCGGCAGATGGTAAGTCTTATGTGATGGAGCCTATCGTTCCTCGGTCAAAGGTAAATGATGTGCATGATGGAGATTCTGGAGGTCATTTAGGAGTCAATAAGACGCTGGAAAAGGTACGACAACGGTTCTACTGGCTACATGCAAGAGATGACGTCGAAAAGTGGTGCCGAAAATGTGATACTTGTGCAGCTAGCAAGGGGCAGGTAGAAAGATTCAAAGTAAAATGCATCAGTACAATGTGGGCACACCTTTCGAAAGGATTGCAGTGGACGTCGAAGGCCCTTTTCCTGAAACAAATAGCGGGAACCGATACATCCTTGTAGTGATGGATTACTTCAGCAAGTGGCCTGAGGCATACGCCATTCCAAATCAGGAAACCAAAACAGTCGTGGACCAGATTGTATTCAATTGGGTGAGCAGGTTCGGCGTACCTATGGAACTGCATTCTGACCAAGGAAGGAACTTCGAATCTAACATCTTTCAGGAAGCTTGCACACTCCTTGGCATTAAAAAGACGAGGACAACCCCGCTTCATCCGCAATCTAATGGGCTGGTTGAACGATTCAACAGGACTCTTAAGGAACATCTGTCTAAGGTTGTCGGCGACTATCAACGAGACTGGGACCGACATATTCCATTATTCCTGATGGCTTATCGAAGTGCGGCACATAGCTCGACAGGACATACACCATCGGAGATCCTGTTCGGAACAAAAATACGGCTTTCAAGTGAAGTGAAATTTGGATGCCGCACACTTGAGCCGCATAGAACAGAGGAATATGTCAATAACCTAAAAGAAAGACTTAATGACATTCACGAACGAACAAGGACAAACGTAAAAACATGCAGTTACCGGATGAAAACACGATATGACGCACGAGCAACAGCGACAGGATTTCAAGAAGGAGACCTTGTGTGGTTTTATAATCCCCATCGACAAAAGGGACTCTCACCAAAACTTCAACAAAACTGGGAAGGCCCTTACACTGTTGTCAAAAGAATTAATGATGTGGTTTACCTATACGGAGAGGGGTAAGAGGCAAATTGAAAGTAGTTCATTGTGACCGTTTACATCGTTATCAATCCTAAGAGGGGGGCAATGTAACGATTAAATAATTACCCAACTACTTTCAATTTGAAACAAAAGAAAATCTTCAAAACGTTTGCAGCGCCATCTATCTGAAAAGCTAAACACCAAACCTTCAACCCTTTACAGCGCCACCTTGTGATTCAGCTGAGTATCAATTCCAGTGTTCCATCTGTCAGCGACTGGAATGGAAACTACCGGAAGGAGATATACTCGAATATTCCAGTGGATACTAGTGAAGACTAGAACTATTTAATTCCCTATATAAGGAGGTGTTTTCGAGCGAGTGGACACAGTTTAATTTTGAATGTGATAGCGTAATGTAAGAAGTAAAAGTGTATCCGGAAGTGAATTTTAAATTGCATACTATTGTGATTGGAGAATAATAAAAACGATTTGAAGTAAAATAAAGTGTATTTATTTTGTAGAGTAAATAAGTCGACGTTATTATTTAAAGGAAATATGTTTTATTATCGCTATTATTTTGCTTATTTTTTTAATACAACAGCTTCGGAAGCTATTGGTAACTATTGTCCATGCGAGCTGATATTCGCTCAAAATCCAACAGAATTTGTATTTCTCAATTCAGGAAAAATTGAACTATGCTATAACCTACAGGCATACGAAACAGAAGTTAAGCTTCGCCTTCAGGTGGCTTTTCAAAGGGAACACCAATTCCATGAAAAATACAAATTCCCAAGAAAAGATAAGTTTGACCAGAACATAAATCCATAGACTATAAATCCCGGGGACTCAGTTCTCTTCTCATATCAGCCAAGACACTAATTGGACCCGATATTTAAAGGGCCATAAGCATAATACTTTCTTTATCTTTTTAATATCATAAAAACTATTTTGCTACAAACAGTATATTTTTAAATATTTATTTCAATCTTCTTGGAAATCAAGTTTTTTTTACTTACCTTATAAACGCCGATAGCTTGAAAATATTAGCGATGAAATATATATTTTTCTTAGCATCTTTTTAAAGATTAATTCCTCACCTATAATTTGATATATAATTAAGTGCACTTTCTCAAAGAAAAACTTACTTTTTAACAAACTTACACTAAGGACTTACTTTGTGTGGTATGAACTTTTTCCTTTAGCGTTATCGTTAATAATTCCTGAAGCGAAATGTGCATTATTTAATAATGACTTCAAGTCTGATTAATAATTTGATCTTCTTTATTTACGAAAGGTTTTAAACTGAAAACTGTTTTCGATTATGATTTCTTTAATTGTTTTTGGTCTTATTATGTACATACATTCTAAAGGGTCCGCCATCTAACGTTTTTTTTTCAACTAGTGGTTATTTCGTGAATGGTAACACTTAGCTCATGTCTGATTTGACAGATAATTAGTTTTATCCTTCTGCTAAGTGGGCCTGCGATCGACTTAGAGAAGATGCCGATTTTGCCAAAAAATCATCTTTTCAGATGAAGCTCATTTTGATCTTGGCGGGTAGTAAACAAGCAAAATTGTCGCATTTTGGGCACAGAAAACCCGCACGCATACATTGAAAAGCCGATACACACAAAACGAGTCACTGTTTGGTGCGGATTTTGGTCCAGAGGCATAATTGGGCCATTTATTGAAAATGAGCAAGGAGTGGCCCTTACAGTCAATGGCGATCGTTATCGGGCCATGTTGAACGAATGTTTGTTCACAAAAATTGAAGAGTAGGATACTGGCAACATTTGGTTTCAACACGCTGCGCTACGTGCCAAACAGCCGAAGCTACAGTCGATGCGTTGCGCCATTTTCCAAAAAAAAAAAGAAAGTTATTTGGCGGACCCTTTATATCTACCTATACTATATTAATTATAATAATAAGTTTTAATTGATTTCTACTTGCCTTCAGTTCCATTGTCTAGTAAAATATGATTTCAAAATAAAGCTTGAGCTATGTTTATATTTTCTTGATGACGAGCAAAACCCAAATACCACAAAATACTTACAACGTGAGCTCAGCAACCAACTGTTCTCGTACCATTACCAAGACAATTACAACAATAGTACGCTTCTATTGCGTTGCAACTACTGGCTCCATTTAATGCATTACTTACGAAGTTGTATGTAAAATATATTTTTCCACTAATGTGTCGAGATTTAATGCGACCCTTAGGGATGCAAACATCGCAAGAAAACTTCGTTGGTTCGATGTTTCCAAAAAAAACACCGATGTCAAAAACATTGGCCTCAAAAACATCGATGTTATTTGAAAAGCCCAAAAATAAAGCTAAGGACTTCTTACTTCTCTTTTCTTTAATTTTTTGGAGAATCATCTAAAAAGTGCCTAAGTTCTACCCAAAAAAAAAGAAATCAGCCAAAGTATTTAACGGTCAAAAGAATAGTTTTTTAGTGAAAAAAACATACGACTTAAAACAGTTATAACATATTCATGGAGGTTACCCAATGCGTTTTTTGTCGAAGGCTCTTAATGGAACAACATTTCTAGTAAGAAGTAGGCGTAATTTGTTCAATATCCTGTACAATTTATAAATTAATCTTGATAAACAGCTGTTTCTTATTATAATAAATATCAAACAAAAAATAATAAGAAATATCAACCACAAAGAACATGGCATTTTTATGCATCAAAGCAAAAGTTGTAAATATAAGAACTGTTGGTTGTGGTGTTAATTTTCTGAGTATTTTGTGGTATTTGGGATTTGCTTGAAAATAAGAAAATAGCTCAAGCTTTATTTTTAAATATTATTTCTAAAACTTATTATTATAATTTATATGTGAAGGTACATATATAATGTACGTAATAAGACCAAAAACACTTGAAGAAATCATAATCGAAAACAGTTTTCAGTTTTAAACCTTTTTGTACTTAAAATCAGTATTGAAATAAATAAAGAAGATCAAATTATTAATCAGACTTGAAGTCATTATTAAATAATGCACATTTCGCTTCAGGAATTATTAACGATAACGCTAAGGGAAAAAGTTCATACCACACAAAGTAAGTCTTTAGTGTAAGTTTGTTAAAAAGTAAGTTTTTCTTTGAGAAAGTGCACTTAATTATATATCAAATTACAGGTGAGGAATTAATCTTTAAAGTGATGCTAAAAAAAGATATTTCATCGCTGATATTTTCAAGATATCGGCGTTTAGAAGGTTAGTAAAAAAACTTGATTTCCAAGAAGATTAAAATAAATATTTAATAATAATAATAAAAGTTGATTTATTCAGTTCAATTTAAAGTTCTTACATAGTTTTTTTTTTCAAATGCATGTTAAGGCATGGTTTTTTTTTTTTTTTTTTTCTTTAAATAAGACGATAAAATTACATTTACATTATTAAATGATTTAGAAATTGTGAATTAAAATCTTTAATTTAAATTTTTAAGTTGCAAACAAATTCAAATGCTAAAAATTTTCATCGACTATCATTTGTCTATAGGTTGCTGCAGTTTTGATAAAAGAGAAGAGAGGTCTCCAACCAGCTTTGCCGTTCAAAATATCCTTTGTTTCTAGCCAATTTAACTCATTTTGACCAAGGCACCTTCTTCTAATATCCTTCAAAATGGGGCAGATTGCGACGAAGTGAAAAATATCCTCCCTGATGTTCATGTTGCACAGGTTACAAAAGATGGGAAGATCATCACGATGTGGTACGTAGTTAAGTCTAAGAAGTTCTCCCCTTGTTCTAAATATGGTTTCAATAAAATGTACGTTGTATTCTGGGTTGAAGTAGTTGAGATCTTCTAAATAAAAGTTAAGTTGCCTGTAGTAATTTCGGTGAAGTGAAGATTCAGCTTCCTCAATAAACGTTTCTCTTGATTTCAAATCAAGATCCTTTAAAAAACTGTACAAAATCTTTTTCCAATCATTTCGGCGACTAGGACTTATGTTTAGCTGTAGGTTATGTTTTTGTGCCAATGAACTCCATTCCTTAAAAAATAAGGTGTTGTTATTAATTGCAAATTGTGCAATTTTTTTAGGTAGGCGTGCATCGGGCATTTGAGTTAGTACGTTAAGAATATAGTCAAAGTGTAGTTTAACTGTTGAGATGTGCAACGGGGACAATCCTGTTACCAAAAGTAGCATGTAATTCGGAGTGTTTTGCGGCAGATGAAAGCATCGTTTGATGAAGAACCGCAAAAGCTTTTCAATTTCGTCATACCTCGTGATTCCCCAAACTTGCGCAGCGTAAAACATTGTTGCGGTTGCAGTGCTTTGGAAAATTTTGTATTTTGCGGATGGATGCAGGGCTGAGTTACTCATACATGCCCTCCATGTTGAATTCAGTGTGGATTTCGCAACGTTAAATAAATATTTAAAAATATACTGTTGGTAGCAAAATAGTTTTTATAATATTAAAAAGATAAAGAAAATATCTTCCATTTGATACCAAAAACATTTTTCTACGTGCTTTACATTGTTAGATATAGACAATTCTTTCGGAAAAACAAGTGAAATTCTGTTTCTGAATAGGCCAACTTCAAGCTCAAATATCTCAAAAATCCAACGAACGAAAAATCCACGAAACATATAAATTCCATATTATAAAAACATACATGTATAAACTCATATTTTGAATAAAGAAAAATATATTAATAATTTTGTCAAGATCTAGTATTGTAACAAAAGATAATATCAAACAAAATTTGCTTTATTTAAAAAAAAAAGAAATAGAAAATATTGTAACCATTCAATTACACCCTAACTACTTTTGAAGCAAAAAGAACACCCTTAACGCATTAACTATTATTAGCCGTGTTTTATTATCTTCTATCGGGATCCGGATCTGGATCTGGATTAACTTTTAACACGTGTTACACGTGAAAATTTCCCAGTATTTTGTTTGTGTATTACGTGTTAAAAGTAAATCCAGATCCAGATCCGGATCCCGATAGAAGATAATAAAACACGGCTATTGCTACTACATCTTGTTGTTCGTCAGAATATAAATTCTTGTTAGCACTGGAATGGATATTTCCAGAAGGAAATATGCTCGAATATTCTAGTAGGTACTAGTTGAGACTAGAACCATTTAATCTATATATAAAAATGAATCGTAGTGGGTTCGGATGCTTAAAACTTGAGAACGACTGCACCAAATTGGGTACTTTCTTCTACGGGTTTGTTCGCTATTGTACCGCAAAGGTTTAGGAAAAAATAAAAGTCGAAAAAGTCTCAACAGGTGGCGCTGCAGGCGAAAATTTCGTTTTTCAGTTCAATTCAATTACAGTTCAACAAATGGCACTGTAGGCGGTTAGGAAAAGGCTTTTGGGATATTCTTCTTCAACTTTTCTTATTTGTAAGGTGAAATAGGGTAAAAATAAAATAATTGTCCGATTTAAGAAATTCTTTTTTGTGTTTAAAAGGTTTGTCTTAGGAAATGTCTTAAGGGATATTTAAAAAAAAATGTATTTATAGGGTGAAATGGGTTAAACATAAAAAGTGTCCGATTGAACAAATTCGTTTTTGTTTGAGAACCGTAAACCAGACATACAAAACATCTCAGCGGTGTACTGCTCCTTTGTTTCCAACAGTAGATCCACATTAGATGCACATTAGTGTATATCATGTCCACCCTACATACATTTACACTTTTATGTAATTGAAGAAGATGGCATCCACCGTCGAAACGTTGGAAAAAAGCGAATGAATTAATCTTTCATTTTATCATCATAACGACCAAGAAAGCGGATGAGAATCATCTTAAGCTATTCGCTGATACATATCTAACATTCAACTTTTTCAAAAATTTCACTAAAGAATATTAAAAAAAATAAATTCTTTTTTGTTTGAAAGTTTTTTCTTAGGAAAAGGTTTTCGGAATATTCTTTTTCAAAATGTTAATAATTAACAATTGTTCGGTGAAATGAGGTAAAAATAAAAAAAAATAGGTTTGTCTACCCGTGCAAAGCCGGAAGGGTCAGCTAGTTACAATTAAAACTCATTTATTCCTTTTCTTTAAGTTATTTTACACTTTGGTATTTTACATTTCGTTTTTTTCTTTATATTTTTTTAAGATTGTTAAAATTAGGTATTTATTCAATTTTTTCTTAAAGGTATTTACATAGTCTGATATAAGCCGTGTTTTATTATCTTCTATCGGGATCCAGATCTGTATCTGGATTAACTTTTAACACGTGTTACAAAAACAATTTTGAAAATTTTCCAGTATTTTGTTTGTGTATTACGTGTTAAAAGTAAATCCAGATCCAGATCCGGATCCCGATAAAAGATAATAAAACACAGCTGTTGTTTCATTCAAACCTTCAAATTATTTATATTGTAATGTTTCGTTTTTTATTATTCTCCAATCTCAAAAGTATGCAATTTAAAATTCACTTCCGGATACACTTTTACTTCTTACTTTAAGCTATCACATTCAAAATTAAACTGTGTCGTGTTCGCTCGAAAACATCCCTTATATAGGGAATTAAATGGTTCTAGTCTCAACCAGCATCCACTAGAACTTTCCAGTATCTTCTTCTAGAACCTTCCGTTCCAGTTGTAGACAGTATCGTGAACTGGAATTGTCGATAATGTAGAAGCTATAATAGTAGATACACAATCCTTACAGTTTATAGTAAAGTACATTATCTTGTAAGATCTACTTTTAGGCGGGTTTGTAATAAATGTTGATTAGTAAAGTCATACGTTAGGGATGTTCCTTGGCTTCAAAAGTAGTTAGGGCGTAATTAAATCGTTATAATATTGTTATTGTAATGTTCTACCTAGGTTCGATAATAAAACTTATTTCCTTTAAAAAATAACTTCCACGTATTTGCTATTCAGAATAAACACACTTTATTTCAGTTAAAATCGTTTTTATTATTCTTCAATCTCAATAGTATGCAATCTAAAATTCACTTCCGAATACACTTTTACTGCTTACTTTTACGCTATCACATTCAAAATTAAACTGTCTCCACTCGCTTGAAAACATCCCCTTATATAGGGAATTAAATGGTTCTAGTCTAAACTAGTACAAACTGGAATATTCGAGCATCGCCTTCTAGAAATTTCCTTTCCAATCGTTGACTGGAACCGATATTCTATGGTGTCTAGCTTCTCAAACAGATGGCGCTGGGAACAGTTAGAGGATTTCCCTTTTGTTTCAAAAAGTAGTTGGGTAATTATTAAATCGTTACATTGCCCCCCTCTTAGGATTGATCGTCCCGAACAATTCCATCACTACTTTCACCATTATAACGATATAAACGGTCACAATGAACTACTTTTAATTTGCCTCTCACCCCTCTCCGTATACGGTAAACCATATCATTAATTCTTTTCACAACAGTGTAAGGGCCTTCCCAGTTTTGTTGAAGTTTTGGTGACAGCCCCTTTTGTCGATGGGGATTATAAAACCACACAAGGTCTCCTTCTTGAAATCCTGTCGATGTTGCTCGTGCGTCATATCGTGTTTTCATCCGGTCACTGCATGTTTTTATGTTTGTCCTTGTTCTTTGGTGAATGCCATTAAGTCTTTCTTTAAGGTTATCCACATACTCCTCTGTTCTTTGCGGCTCAATTGTGCGGCATCCAAATTTCACTTCACTTGGAAGCCGTATTGTTGTTCCGAACAGGATCTCCGATGGGGTATGTCCTGTTGAGCTATGTGCCGCACTTCGATAAGCCATCAGGAACAATGGAATATGTCGGTCCCAGTCTCGTTGATAGTCGTCGACGACCTTAGACAGATGTTCTTTAAGCGTCCTGTTGAATCGTTCAACCATCCCATCAGATTGCGGATGAAGCGGTGTTGTCCTTGTCTTTTTAATGCCAAGGAGTGTGCAAATTTCCTGAAAGATGTTAGATTCGAAGTTCCTCCCTTGGTCAGAATGCAGTTCCATAGGTACACCGAACCTGCTCACCCAATTGAAGACAATCTGGTCCACTACTGTTTTGGTTTCCTGGTTTGGGATGGCGTATGCCTCAGGCCACTTGCTGAAGTAATCCATTACGACTAGGATATATCGGTTTCCGCTATTTGTTTCAGGAAAAGGGCCTGCGACGTCTACTGCAATCCTTTCGAAAGGTGTGCCTACATTGTATTGATGCATTTTACTTTGAATCTTTCTACCTGGCCCCTTGCTAGCTGCACAAGTATCACATTTTCGGCACCACTTTTCGACGTCATCTCTTGCATGTAGCCAGTAGAACCGTTGTCGTACCTTTTCCAGCGTCTTATTGACTCCTAAATGACCTCCAGAAGCTCCATCATGCATCTCTCGCAGAACCTCATTTACCTTTGACCGAGGAACGATAAGCTGCATCACATAAGACTTACCATCTGCGGATTCCCATTTACGCTTTAGTACCCCTTCTTGCACATGAAGCGAGTCCCATTGGGCCCAATAAGCTTTGAGAGCAGGGCTTCTGTCTGAAATGTCACTCCATTCAGGTTTTTCTTGGTGCTCCTTCCATGCAAGAATGGGTTCGATATCCGAGTCTCCTTGTTGGGCAACCCTGAGTTCTTCATTGCTCCAACCGTAAATGGGATCGGCTCTTATACGTTGTACGGCAATCATCTCCTTTTCTTCTTGCCGCGTGCAATGTTTGCAGTCTTGTTTGCACGGTCGCCGAGATAATGCGTCTGCGTTTGAATGCAGCTTTCCTCTTCGATGTTGAATCTGATAGTCGTAGGTCTGTAGTCTCTCAATCCACCTTGCTACTTGACCTTCAGGATTTTTGAAGTTCAAAAGCCAGTTTAGCGCACCATGGTCCGTTCGAAGAAGGAACTTCTGTCCATAGATGTATTTATGGAAGTGCTTTGTTGCCAAAACCAGAGCAAGAAGTTCTCTTCTGGTAACACAATAATTACGCTCTGGCTTTGAGAGTACCTTGCTGTAGTAGGCGACAACTTTTTCTTCTCCATCATGGACTTGTGAGAGTACAGCGCCAACTCCAACGTTACTTGCATCAGCGTCGATGATAAAAGGTTTTCCTGGAGTCGGATAGGTCAGCACAGGAGCGTTACATAAGCGCAGCTTTAGTTCCTGAAAGCTTTTCTCGCACTCACCTGACCATTTGAACGGCTTCCTTTTTTCAGTGAGCTGATGCAAGCTTTTGGCGATTCCAGCAAAATCCTTCACGAAACGCCGATAATATGTGGCTAAACCAAGAAAGCTTCGGAGTTGATGTTTGTCCTGTGGTGTTGGCCAATTCTTGACGGTGTCAACTTTCTCAGGATCAGTCTTTACTCCTTGAGACGAGATGATATGTCCCAAGTATTTAACTTCGGTCTTAAAAAGCGCACATTTGTCTGGATTCAACTTTAGGTGTGCTTCTCGAAGTCTCTGGAATACAGCTTTAAGGTTGCCACAATGTTCCTCAAATGTTTTGCCATATACGATGACATCGTCCAAATAAACTAAGCAAGATTTCCAAGTAAGTCCATGTAGAACACATTCCATCAAACGCTCGAATGTTGCCGGAGCGTTACATAGTCCAAACGGCATCACTTTAAATTCCCACAGACCATTTCCTGTGGAGAAAGCCGTCTTTTCTCGATCTTCTGGATGTATTTCTACCTGCCAATAGCCACTCTTCAAGTCCAAAGTTGAAAACCATTGGGCTCCTTCCATTGCATCTAAAGTGTCGCTGATTCTGGGTAGAGGGTAGCTGTCTTTCTTTGTCACATCGTTAAGCCTTCTGTAGTCCACACAAAATCGAGTGCTTCCATCCTTCTTTTTGACAAGAACCACCGGGGATGCCCAAGGGCTTTTGGAATTCTCGATTAGCCCATCTTTCTTCATGGTGGATATCATCTCTTCAACTTCGGCTTGTTTGGCCAAAGGAAGACGTCTTGCTGGTTGACGAATCGGTCTTGCATCTCCTGTGTCGATTCGATGCTGCACCAGTTGTGTTCGACCATATTGCCCACTGGCTGAAGAGAAAATATCAGCATACTCGTGAAGAAGGCTTCTAGCGACATTTAGCTGATGTTGACTAAGATTGGATGACTTTAGAATCACGGATTTTAATTTTTCGGACTTCACAGACTTCTGTGTATCTACTTCGTTGATCTTGGTTATCGCAGATACAGCTTCACATTGCCCAACTATTTCTCCTTTCCTGAGCTTAACTTCGTACGGTTTGATGTTGAGTATCCGTACAGGCACCATGTTATTCTTTGGCACCACTAGAGTTTTCCCTACGATAATGTTTTGGGAATATTGCTCAGTGGCTGGTTCCACCATGAGGTACCGATGACTACCCAAATCACCCTTTATTTTTGTCCAAACGAACATTTCTGAAGAAGGAGGCAAGCTTATGTCTTCTTTGATGACAGTTCTTAGAGATGGCGATTTTTCATCACCATAAACCATTGGAATCTCTACATTTTTGTACTTAAGAACTTGCTTACCGATATCCAGGATTACTCCATGTTCTTTCATGAAGTCAATTCCGATGATGCATTCATCACATATGTCTGCTACCAGAAACACATGTGTAAACTCCAGCTCTGCCAAACGGATCGGAAAACGAACTTCTCCGTACACTTTTGCTGCTTCTCCTGTTGCCGTTTTCAGACGATAGCTATTGGTGTTATGTAGCCATGTCATCTTGACCAAGTCTCTTCGTAGAATAGAGGCTGTCGCACCGGTGTCAATTGTAGCCACGTGTTTCTTGTTGTTTAAAGTTGCCTCCACTGTCAGACTTTTGTTGTCTCGTTTAGTCTGTGAGACTTGGATGGTGGTTCTGGGGCCATCGATACCAGAAACCAGCTTCTGCCCCTCGAAGTTGGTTCTTACTCGTTTCCCGACTGGGAAACAAGTCGATCAGGAGTGTTGGTGTTATTGCTTCTTTGTTCTGGAATATTATTTCTGCTTCCACAATGTTGACATGCAGCTCTTCTCGGTGGCAGTCTGCACTGGCGCTGGAGGTGTCCGGTCTTGTTACAGTTCCAGCAACGAGCAGGTCCATCTCTCTGGTTTCTTTGGAATGCAACTCTTTGACATGAGCATTCTTCAACTTCCACTTCTCTTACTCGATGAACTCCTTGAGAAGCCTGTTCTGCTGCTTCCATAGTCAAAGCGAATGCTAATGCCTCCGGAAGCGTCCGTTTTCCAGCAGTTCGAATTGCTCGCTGTAGGTTGATGTCGGATACAGCACGGACAAAGGCTTCTGTTGCTAATTGACTTGTAATTTCGTCTCCTGCAGTTGGATATGCCAAATGGGCAAGCCTTTCGATATCTGCTTGCAATTGCTGCAGACTCTCTCCTCTTTTCTGAACTCTAGTATTGAGTTGGACGCGGAAGACTTCTTGCATATGGCCATCTCCAAAACGTTTGTCGATAGCCTGAACAAGAGCACTGAAGTTGCCATTCTTGTCTGCTGGTATGGTTTGCAATAGTTCAGCAGCAGATCCTCTAAGGGCAAGCGTCAGAGCTATATATTTGTCTTCGTCATCCCAGCCATTTGTAGCTGCGGCTGCCTCAAACTGCTTCTTGTAAATCGACCAAGAAGTTTGTCCATCAAAGGTTGGTGGATGCATTTCCTTTCGCTTTGGAAAGTCGCCAGAACTTTCTCGAACCTTCATTTTTCTTACTTTATCCAATTCATTTGTAATGCTCTGAATTTGATCTTCGAACTTTTCTTGAACTTTCTCGAGTTTTGCGTCTACTGTTAGAAATTGTTTTTCGACACGTTCGTCAAGAGCAATAAATTTGTTCTGGAATGCATCTAGCTTACCTTCCAGGAGATTTTTCTGTTCTTGGAATCTTTCCAGCATATTGTTTTCTTGTTTTTCGAGAAGATTCTTTTGCTCATTACGTTGTTCTTCGAGAAGATTCTTTTGCTCATTACGTTGTTCTACGAGAAGATTCTTTTGCTCACTACGTTGTTCATCAAATCGAGCAAACAACAAAGTCATCATATTACTCATGTCTAAGCAGGGACTTACTTGTTCTTCGGCCATTTCAATCTCAAAGAAAAACGTGTCTGGGTTTTCTCCGTGTTGTCTTAACTCTTCTTGCAGACGAATAATGAGGTCATTTTTCGTTCCAGCAGTAGGAAGGCCTCTTTTGTTCAGTTCTGCTTTTAGTTCAACACAATTCAATTCATTCACTATCTTACCCATTGTCTCTTTTTTTTTTTTTTTTTGCACAAAACACTTCGTAATAATAGCAAAAACACTATCACTGTTTTTATTATTATTTTTCAAACACTTTTCACCATAAGTATCTGAATGCACAGATGAAATAAGTTTTATTCCACTTTTCTGACACCAATGTAATGTTCTACCTAGGTTCGATAATAAAACTTATTTCCTTTAAAAAATAACTTCCACGTATTTGCTATTCAGAATAAACACACTTTATTTCAGTTAAAATCGTTTTTATTATTCTTCAATCTCAATAGTATGCAATCTAAAATTCACTTCCGAATACACTTTTACTGCTTACTTTTACGCTATCACATTCAAAATTAAACTGTCTCCACTCGCTTGAAAACATCCCCTTATATAGGGAATTAAATGGTTCTAGTCTAAACTAGTACAAACTGGAATATTCGAGCATCGCCTTCTAGAAATTTCCTTTCCAATCGTTGACTGGAACCGATATTCTATGGTGTCTAGCTTCTCAAACAGATGGCGCTGGGAACAGTTAGAGGATTTCCCTTTTGTTTCAAAAAGTAGTTGGGTAATTATTAAATCGTTACATTATGTTCTACCTAGGTTCGATAATAAAACTTATTTGATTTGAATAATAACGTCGACTTATTTACTTTACAAAACAAATACACTTTATTTCACTTCAAATCTATTTTATTATTCCCCAATCACAATAGTATGCAATTTAAAATTCACTTCCGGATACACTTTTACTTCTTACTTTACGTTATCACATTCAAAAGTAAACTGTGTCTACTCGCTCGAAAACATCCGTTTATATAGGGAACTAGCTGACCCTTCCGGCTTCGCACTGGTAGACCTAAGCTTCGCATAAAATTACAAATTTCGTAATTGAATACTACTTACTGAGTTTTGACCCACTTCACGTTATGAATGGCGAAATTCGTTAAAATATGATCATCTACGTCAAATCATTATTACTTTCCCAACGCAGAAAGAATTTTTGTAATCCAAAACTTGTTTTTTTGTGTTTATTCCATTTTACTCTATAAATATAAAATTTTTAAAAATAACCTTTCCAACACAAACAGAATTTTTGAAATCAGATGCCACTTCATTTTTACGCAATTTCACCCTTTAAATTCTGAAAAAATTCCTGAGGCCATCCAATAATTAACAACCTTTCAATTGCAAAAAGAATTTCTTAAGCCCGATTTTATTTTATTTTTACTCCCTAAACAAGATTTAAAAAGAATATCCCTAAAGCTATTTCCTTAAAAAAACCTTTTACAAAAAAGAGTTTCCTAAATCGGACAATTTTTTATTTTTACCCCATTTCAACCAACAATTGTTAATTATGAACATTTTGAAAAAGAAAAAGAAAAAACTTTCAAACAAAAAAGAATTTATTTTTTTAATATTCTTTAGTGAAATTTTTGAAAAAGTTGAATGTTAGATATGTATCAGCGAATAGCTTAAGATGATTCTCATCTGCTTTCTTGGTCGTTATGATGATAAAATGAAAGATTAATTCATTCGCTTTTTTCCAACGTTTCGACGGTGGATGCCATCTTCTTCAATTACATAAAAGTGTAAATGTGTGTAGGGTGGGCATGATATACACTAATGTATATAAACTTGTACAATAGTCCAATAAGTACATTCAAGTTTTGGATCTACTGTTGGAAACAAAGGAGCAGTACACCGCTGAGATGTTTTGTATGTCTGGTTTACGGTTCTCAAACAAAAACGAATTTGTTCAATCGGACACTTTTTATGTTTAACCCATTTCACCCTATAAATACATTTTTTTTTAAATATCCCTTAAGACATTTCCTAAGACAAACCTTTTAAACACAAAAAAGAATTTCTTAAATCGGACAATTATTTTATGTTTACCCTTTTTCACCCTACAAATAAGAAAAGTTGAAGAAGAATATCCCAAAAGCCTTTTCCTAACCGCCTACAGCGCCATTTGTTGAACTGTAATTAAATTGAACTGAAAAACGAAATTTTCGCCTGCAGCGCCACCTATTGAGACTTTTTCGACTTTTCTTTTTTCCTAAACCTTCGCGGTACAATAACGAACAAACCCGTAGAAGAAAGTACCCAATTTGGTGCAGTCGTTCTCAAGTTTTAAGCATCCGAACCCACCACGATTCATTTTTATATGTATACGTATATATCACGCTATGCAAACTTACGAAAAAAAATGATGAATAAATACCTAATTTGAACATAAATATAGCCGTGTTTTATTATCTTCTATCGGGATCTGGATCTGGATCTGGATTAACTTTTAACACGTGTTACAAAAACAATTTTGAAAATTTCCCAGTATTTTGTTTGTGTATTACGTGTTAAAAGTAAATCCAGATCCGGACCCCGATAGAAGATAATAAAACACGGCTTATGTTAAATTAATTAAGAATAAGTATTATACATTATATTTATTACTATAAATAGAATTTTTTTCTTCAAAAAGTGAAAGGTGAATAAAGTCCAGTCATTTGACTGCTAACCTCCTTCTTTTATTGAGTGTCACTCTCTCGTATAATTGTGGCCTTTAGTTACGTTACGTCCGTTCATCAGAATTTTTTTTAAGAGAAAATGCAGACACTAAGATTTGAAATCAGCTTGTTCGTATACAGCCATAATAATTATTATATAATTAGAATTATTGAATTATAATTATTGAATTATAATATATTATATAATAATATATTATATAATATATTATGTAATATTATATAATAATATATTATATAATTATATAATTATTGAATTATTGAATTATAATAATTATTATAATTATATTATATAATTATAATTTGTTAAAAAGTTGATAAAATCATTTCCATAAATTGAATTCACTTACCTGCATATAGCACCGGCAGTATATTGAGGATGATAATAAGTGGCAAAATAGCACGCGAAAGTGTCTTGATATCTGCAAAAGCTTTGATAGCATTCCCACTAAATTTTCGAGAAATTTTATTCTTTTCACCAATCGATGATGTCGTTGTTGTCGTTTTGTGAAATGTTGATTTATTATTCGCTGGTGTGGCTGTATTAACAGCATTTTCGTTCGTGTTGTTGGTATTGATTGGAGTCCATTCCCGGCTGTTGCATTTCGGGCAGTTGTAAGTTTTAGACTTGCGTTGTTTTTTATTTTGTTGATGCTGCAGCTGTTCACTTTCTGGTAGCCATATTTGTTCTTTGTTGCAGAAACATTGTTTTTTGGAAGATAATCGTGATAATGATGGTGTTTTTGTTGAATGTGATTGCAAAAATATAGACGATGACAATGCACTAGGTGACAGGAAGTTTGATGATTGTAACCGCTCATCATCAATTTGACTCCAAATTTTGTTGGCATAGTTTTTCGGCAGTGTTTTAGTATTTTGGCAACATTGGTCACTACATCCTGGTGATTTTTTGCAAGTATTGGGATTAAATTTGCACTGCATACAGGCCTCACCAGCCAATTTTTGAGTATCTTTCATAAATATATCAATACGTTTTCGACGGAAACATATTTGGTCAAGGTCTCCTGGAACGACGTTGCTATAAACATTTTTTTGGCAGCATGGAGTGAAGTAGTTTTTTGTTTTATTAGTTGTAGTAGTAGCGGTTTTTGCTGTCGAAGCGTATTTCTTTTCTCCTCGTGGTTTCGCGGTAGCGATAAAATTGACAAAGCATGTCGCCTTCTCGCAATTCCTAATTTCTGAAGATGTTGATGCACGGCATGCATATACTTTCTCCCTTGACGTGTCTTCTTTAGTTAGCTTAAAGCTCCCTGTATTAAAAGCATCAATTCTTTTTGGGGAAATCGAAGTGTACGTAGCCACGTGTTCACTGCCAGAGTTGTTTTCAGAGTCTTTGTGTGAAAATTTAGAATCGGAGTGATTCTTGTTGTTGGTATCAATATTATCCAAGTAATATTTTGACTGTAAAGACTGCTCTTTTTTCGTTGCTCTCGCCACATCTTGGCTTTGGGTAAACTCCGCAGAAAAAAACTTATGATTATCTTGCTGACTATGCTCGTATACGGCAACTCTTGCATAGACGCCAAGGGAAACGTCACAATCATCGAAATAACCCGTAGTATTAGCAACAACATTGTTATCATCCTTTGGTACTGGACTTTGAGCTTTTGGAAAACTGAAAAAATTCTTCCACCATGAATATGATTTCTTCGTCGGACTATGTTCTTTTTCGCCGGAATAACTTCTTTCGTTGTTCTCATTTGCTTTTCTATTACAATCCTCATTGGCAATGGTGGAGAAAGAAATGGGATTCTCGGTGCTTGTCGTCGTTTTATTCCTTTTCTTTTCATCACTTTTGTCGATAGTATCCGAAAATTGCAGTTCATGGTGGGGCTTCCAGGAGCCTTGGGTGTTATCTTCTTTAGATTTGCTCTTGTTTATCTTAGAGAGATTATCGTTAACCGTTGACTGAAAGTAGAAGTTTTCGGAAAACTTTAAAAATGTCCCGTTGTTTTGTGGAGGCGTTTTGAATAGCTGGTCAGGAATGGAATTCGATTCTTGTTCTTCTTGAAGCAGTTGGATACGTTGATGATGAAAGTATTTCCAATAATTTCCTTTTTGATTTTTGTTGTTCTTTGTATTACACAATTGTAGGATCAATGCTGCAGCCATGTTGTGCCCTAAGAAACAACAAAAATTGTATGACAACATTTAACAGTTAACACATTAGCGAAATCATAAAATTAATAAATCTTGTAAATTTTCTGGTTGTGAAAGACACCCAACGACTAAACATATTGCGTCCATAGGGGTGTTATTATACCTTTATCTAAATTTTAACTAAAATATTTGTCGGGTATGTCAATTTGTGCAATTTCGCATGTTTATCGAATTTTAATTTTCATGAAGGAGTTCCTAAAACTCTTCGTTTTACACATTCAGCCCTATAGCGAAAGAAATTTCCCCGGAGTTTTTTCCCACTGTGGGAAATTTTCTATCATGAAATATCTTCAAAATTAAGGAAAATAATCTTTCAGAAAAATAGCTACCTATCGTAAATAACTTTTTCCAGGGAACTTTTTCCTTATTTCAATGCGAACATTTCCGCAACTAAGTTGTCGGGGAAAAACCTTTAGCACGGTTAAATGTAAGATTTTTTTTAAATTTAAAATGTTAAGTAAGTTTATAAAGAAAATTTTGTAAGGTTTAACTGAATAAATAGGAAACAAATTGAGGCCCTTGTTACTTTAATGAAAAAATATACAGATATTGCTACGGGGATTTAAAAAAGAACTAAAGAAGATGTTCAAGATATTTGGAAAACAATAAAAAATAAATTGAATTCAATCGAGCCTCCAACTAGAAGAAGGCAAAGGGTAAACACCTAAACACAATTACTAAATATATTCGTAATGGTGATATTTTATTTGTTTGGTTTGGAGTGATACATAAAAGAAATTGCGTAAAAAAATGAATTTAAGAATACTTAGAAGTTTATAAAACTGTGCAATTAGTGAGTCTGTAGGAGGCCATGCTGATTTTGAAGATTGTTCTAAGCAACTTCGAAGACTTCTGCTACACTTATCTGGTACGTTCTGCACAAACATTTTTTTTGGATTCAGATAACGACTCTATCAATGCATCAGCCAGTGTTGCCGCTGAGGAATTTAAAAAGATCGCACAAAAAGAAGTCACGAAAAAAAAGTCGCATTAGGATAATTTAATACATATGTAGGTACATATGTCCATGTATGGCAACATCAATCGAAATTCGTATTGTTTACAAAGAAATTAAAAACAAAATAGTTTATTGTTTTTTTTTTACTAAACTAACCAGACATTTTTTTTTTAATTTTTGTTGATGGGCTTACAAAAAGCAGGAAGACTTCATAATTAAATTATGAATTATGAACATATGTTTATATGTTTATACATTATGCTTTTTATTTTTCAGCACAATTTGAATTTGTTTTTAGATTTTCAGTTTTGTTGATTTTCAAAACAACGTTGTTAAATTTCACTATAGTTTAGTGGAATACAACGTTGCTACATTTTGAATTATGGTGCATAGGTAGGTTTACCCAATTTTCAAGTAAAGTAGGTACATATGTAGGTATAGCTATATTTAATAGATTTTTGGTAGGCTTTAAAAAGAGGAAAATTGGAATTTTGAATGACAAAAATAATAATAATTATTTAGGTATTAGGTAGCAGTGGCGTAGCGTGGTATAGGGCCGCCCGGGGCAGATCCAATTTTTTCCGCCCCTAGTAATTTTTTTTAAACACCCAAACAAAAAAACTACGAGATTACTTTGTTATAATGCGGTTCAGATTTAAAAAAAAAAATAAAAACTTTGTCTTCGGTTTCAACCAGTTATTTGTATACACCTTTGTATGTACATTTGTATAAAGTTGGCAAAATTTCTCTTCAAAATTTTGTGAACTGTTGTTCCTACTGCTTTTTACACATTGGTAACTTTCGGATTTAACGATCTCCAGGCGGATACAAATGACTTACCTCAGGATATCAAATAAACAACGTTAATTCACATTAAACGTTGGAAGGAATTTGTGAAAAAATAGATTTTTTCTATGTGATGGCGTGTGTGCTATTTAACTGAAATTTTGTAACAAAAGTTGTGCACCTACAAATTCACACCAATTATTTCAAAGTGCATTTAATTTATCGCATCCCTTTGATAAGATTAAAAACAAATTAATTTTAGTGAATAGGTGCAATACAAAAACAATTGTTCGATTATACAAGTATCAACAAATTTTAAGTCAATAATGAAAAGAAGCAGGAATTCGGACTTCTTATAAACTGGCAAGGAACACACTGGTAACAGTGTTCGCCTGATGGAATAAATCATCTTTAAAAATTTGGAATCGAAGCTCTGCTATTTCTAATTACTTGTTAACCAACCGACGCACATTTTTGTTCATTTATTTGGACTGTTATTCACTGAAATTGTGCAATTATACACTCTTAAATATTTGTTTTCTTTATACGCCACCAAAAAAACTTTCAACTTGATTAGAAATGTCAAATATTCTTAGTGTGTGTGCAAATACATGTAAATCTTGCTAAAAGTTAACGATTTCATTTGTCTAAAAAATCAATCTTTTTTTCTAAACAGAATCGATTTTTTTGTTGTAAGGAATTCGTTATTTGATAACTAATCTAAATTAAGATTCAAAATACATGAATTATTGAAATTATATATGGAACTATTTATATGTCATTCTTATACTGATGGGTTCTTTATCAGATATATGGGCATACATTATTTTTTTTTAAATTAATTATATTAAATATTTTTTTTAAATTAATTATATAAAATTAGTTTTATTTATTAATTAAATTAAATTCATTAATAAATAAACATTTGCATAGATTAAATTCGTTTAAGAAAATGATTTTTAAGTGAAAGGATGAAAGTATTTAATTTATTTCCAAGTAAAAGAGAAAAAGTTATAAAATTCGGTACATAATGCAGGTTCATAATGTAAGTCATTTTTATTTAATTTATTTTTACAGGAAAACTTCTTTAAAATTTTACTTTCCTTCTTTTCATCAAAGCAAAATCTCTTATAATTTGTTCAGTATCAATGGTGTCTGTAATTTTTTGCTGCATTTTAGCCAAGATATGAGCCTTAAATAATTTTTAATAAGTTTCAAATTTCAATTTTGAGAAGCTCCTTTCACAGCCGGCATTACTTATTGGAATTGTAAGGAAAAGGCTAAGCATTATTGTTATATAAGACAAACTTACTTTTTGTCTAAACTGTAAATTCTAATAGTTCGAGTGTGCTTTTATTGGCTATTTTATTTGTTTTACCTGTAGAAGATACAATTGCTCTTAACCGTACGCGTTCCATCTCAAATTCTGTGCATATGTAGTGAGAGTGTCCCTACTCATTATACGATACTATGCACTTGTCTCATCTCATCGACATATGTTTTCACAACCAGGGTTGCCATGTCTTGAACAAGTTCGATAGTCCAATTTAAAAATTTTTGTAGCCCAAAATCGGAGCCGAAAAAGGAACCCAATACCAATAAAGAAAAATTTTAAATAACTTCAATCACAATTAATTGTAAAAAACAACGAAAAATAAGAAGAAGAGTTAAAAATATTATCATATTTATCTGCATTGAAAATCAGTCGAATAAATGTTATATACTCATCAGAATCATCGTCATTGTCATCCTCGTGGTCATTGTTATCACATTTGTACACTGTTTGGTTAAATTGAGGTACTTAATCATTTCAAATGAGGGTGCAAAGTTTTTACAGCAAATTTTTTTAAACCGTGGACTGCGGTTTATTTATTTGATTTAATTGTACGAAAAAATATATCGCCCAATATAAGATTTGGGCTATTTATGGCCCAATTACGATTGAGCTGTCAAACTGAAAATGCTGTCGGAAATTTTGGAAAAAGAAAGCCCAATTTCCGCCAAATAGCCCAGTCTTGCAAGCCTGTTCACAACTACATACAAAACAATGTACCTCTTACAAGAGTACATTACGCATTAAACTGGTCGTATCCTGGGCTGAATGTGTATTAAGTAATTTCATGAGGGAGATGGTATTCTTTGAAATATGTTTTGTTTTCAATGGTTTAACGTAGAAAAAAACTGCCTGCTTGCAAATGTAGTTCGAGGTTGGAATACTTTTTTGTCAGTGCCTTTTTATATATTTTGTAAATTTTTTTGTTTTAACTTTTGAAAACTACCGCTCCAAACTGCCGCCCCTAGCAGAGTTTGTTTTTTTAGGTAGGTACATAAATATATGTAGGGGTGTAGGTGGGTGGGTGATTATGCACAGGGTGGTACCTATTAAGACATTGAATTTTTAAAAATTAAAATAAAATATAGGAACCTAACCTACATAGTGTATGAATGTATTTGGTAGGTAGGTATGTACGTACATTTTAAATACTAACCAACCACCCACCTATTAAAAATTATGTTTTTTTTTTGCTAATCATAGCAGACCATTTTTCAAAAATTAATAAAAATTAAATTTGGCTTATCAATTTTGAAAACCCATTGAAATACACCTAAAAACTATTTAAAAAAAAAATTAAGTTGTAGCGAGAGGTTAGGTTGTTGGTGTTTTTAGTTCTGTTTGTTTGGGTCTCGGGGTGGATTTACACTGTAATAGAATTTGTTGATTATTAAAACGCTGCTTTGCTAAACTCTCAACCGCGCGTATGCTGTTCGAGAACTGCAGTACACGTTAAATTGGCAGCCTAGCAAATGTTAGTTATTCCATCTTCTTGAAAACAAAGACGATTATTTATAATTTTAAATGAAAGAACAATTTTTATTGGAAATATCCTTAATACTAGAAAATAACATTTTATAACCCACAGAAGGTGGTAATTATATATTTAAGCCTAGTTGGCAACCATAAATAATTATACATAAATGTATTTTGAACAAATATGTTACTATCCACGGAAGGTGGCAATCGTTTAATTTAAACATAGTGGGTAACCATAAATTAATTAAAAAGAGGCAAGAAAACATATGTATGTGTATAGCTGTCAAATGTGTATCCAGCTGTCGCAACAAGCTTCATGCAGACGCTCGTGGTACCGAACGTCGTACAATCTACAAGTGCGATGCCTTCAACTAGTATAGACATACATAGTAGATAGGATAAGGAAAGGGAAAACGGAAAACAATACCACAACAACACATAGGTATGCCGACTGCCAGCGGACGTTCGTGGTATCGAACGTCGCACCAGCAACAAACATACACATATGTTGCTGCTTCTAATTGAATGCCTTCAGTGGACGTTAGTTGTTCTTACCAACTTCGCACTTCGGAGCACAAAACCAGAATGAAATGTTCTGACTGGTGGTCGCCTTTTATACAATTTTGAAAGAGCTTTCTTTACATTTTGATCATGACATGCTTTGATTACTTTAGTATTTGTGCGCTTTATGTTTAAAGCTTTTTTTAAAACAATGTTGCCACTTTGTTATTATTATATAGGAAAGGAAAAAGTATTGAAGGTATTATATGAATTAATATATAGTGTTGATTGAAGTTTTTGTTGATTGGAGAGAGGGTCGTCGAGGGAAAAATAGATGGTCGTTACATTCTCCCCCTCTGTCGTAGAGATCGTCTCGATGATGCGACAGACTTCTTTGGACGGCCTCGTTTTTTGAGTCGCTGGATAGGTTGGTCATCAGATAATTGGTTTTTGTACTTCGTTATAGAGGAAACATGGTAGGTTCCCAGTGGTGTTGATGTGTCTTCAGTAGATGCGACTTGGAATGTCGATGTACCAAGCTGCTTAATTATAACATAAGGACCGTCCCTCTTTGGCATAAATTTAGAGGTAAGGTTCTTCGATGATTTGCTTAGAAAGTGTGTGGTGATAAGGACTTTGTCACCAACTTTCAAAGTGGGTTGTGGACGACGTTTCTTATCAACATAGCGCTTATTTTGATCTTGTGTCTTTTCGGTGTCTTCTCTGGCATTTTGTATAGTTTCTGCGAGTTTTACCAATGTTGACTTAATTTGCGGAATAAAGTTCTGATTCTCTAGGATTGGACGTTGGTCGTTACTTACTTCATCGATGGTTCTAAGCTCTCGCCCAAACATCAAGTACGACGGTGTGTAGCCAGTGCTCTGACATTTGGCTGAATTCATAGCGTAACGTATATTAGGCAGTTCATCAGCCCAAGTGGTATGGTTTGTGCCAGCAAGTATGGCAAGCTGAGTCTTCATATCCCGGTTACGCCTTTCTACAGGATTTGCTTCTGGGTGATAGACGGGTGTTAAGGTTTGTTGAATGCCAAGAAAATCGGTAAGCTGCTGCATCAATACTGATATAAATTGTGGCCCGTTGTCTGAAAGGAGACGTCTAGGGATGCCGTACCGAAGAAATACTTCATTAAGTAGGATGAGTCCACAATTAACAGCTGTTGCTTCTTTCAAAGGGAATACTTCTATCCACCTTGTGGCGATGTCTTCAACAATGAGAATCCATTGGAAACCGTCTGCTGTTGAAGGTAATGGACCAAAAAGGTCGACTGCAATAACCTCAAATCGTTGATTACTAATGACTCAATTATGGTTCGCAGCTCTTGGTCTTGTAATTGAGCTTCACGAATTTCAGCGGGTCTTCTCGTAGGCATGTTGATTTCAAAGCTACAAATTTTGCATCCAGATTCAGTGTGATTGGCACAGGGTGGCCTTGATAGCATATCAGCTATAATATTTGTTCTCCCTGGTGCATACTCAATCTTAAAGTCATAAGGTTGGAGCTGTAATGCCCATCTGGCAAGTCTGCCTGTTGGCGACTTTAGACTTAAAAGCCATTTTAAGGGTTGATGATCAGTTATGAGAATAACTTCTCCTCCTTCGATGTAACCACGAAACTTGTTAACAGCCCACACTATGGCTAGAGCTTCTCGCTCGGTCGTTGAATAATTGCGTTCTGCTGCTGTGAGGAGGCGCGAAGCATATTCGATAGGGTGTTCATCTGCTTTCTCCCCCTGGACAAGAACTGCCCCGATAGCATAGTTACTAGCGTCTGCTTTTAAACGGAATGGTATATTTTCGGTTGCTTGTTGTAAGATTGGTGCTGTGGTGAGGAGAGATTTAAGGGTTTTAAAGGATTCTCTTTCATCTCTACCCCATTTCCATATAGCTGTCTTCTTAGTGAGATTGCTTAGTGGCTTGGCAATGTCGGAAAAATTTTCAATGAACCGGCGATACCATGAACAAGTTTGTAGAAATGATATAACCTGTTTAGGATTTGTTGGTTCTGGACGGTTACTTATTGCTGTAACCTTTTCAGGATCGACTTGGATACCATCTTTAGTTATTAAATGGCCCAAGTATTTGACAACTGAGCAGCAGAAATTCGATTTGTTTCGATTAACTTTTAGATTAAACTTTTTCAATCTATTGAAGATTCGTCTAAGATCTTGACAGTGTTCTTCAAAATTACTCGAACAAACGATCACATCATCAAGGTACACCAAAATCAGCATATCTGGAAGTCCATTGCGGAATCTATCCATTAATCTTTGAAAAGTTGCTGGTGCGTTTCGCAAACCAAATGGCATTCGTTTGAAATGGAACATGCCAAAAGGAGTGATGAATGCTGTCTTCTCAACATCATTTGTATCTATTTGAATTTGATAGTATCCTGTTTGAAGATCGAGAGTGCTTTTGAAGAGAGTCTTCGTAGTGGAGTGCAACATGTCATCGATACGTGGCAGTGGATATCTATCGGGAATAGTGATACTGTTGAGCTTTCGATAATCGATACATACTCGGATTGCGCCATATTTCTTAGGGACTAACACGACTGGTGCCGCCCATGGTGATTCGCATTCTTCAATGATGTGGTTCTTTAACATTTTTGTTAATTCTTGCTTTAATTGCTCTTTTCGGGTTGGCGAAAGCCGATAAGGAGGAACAGCTATGGGTTCATGATTGCCAGTGTCAATTTTGTGAATTGCATATGAGGTTGCTTCAGTTATTTCATCAAATATATCTTCATTTTCTGAAAGTAGTTTGTTAAGGTGAAGTTTTTCTGCTTGTGACAGTTCTTTGGCTTCATGAGAGCGGAGTTCGATGTCAATCGAAAGAATTTCAGTGAACCATGATTCCAGGTTTACTTCTTCTTCAACAATTTGTACCATTGGCGGAAACAAATTTTCTTGATTCGCTGTTCGCTCTGGAGTCACATCCGTATTTCGTAAGGAATTATTGAAGATGTGCTGTATAAAGCCTGGCGAATAGTTGTTATTTTTGCTAGTGGTAGCAGTAGTCTTCTTTCTCTTCAATGGCGTTTTCAATGGGCTACCTAATTGTTTGTTTACTACCGGCGGGGTTGCGCCGAGTGGTGAAATTGTTTTTTTCTCATCATACCATGCAAGGAACGCATTCATTTTCTGAGTTGGGGAGGACTCAGCTACAAGTGGTGTACATTCCGCCGCGCTTGCTTCCAGCTGAGGTCCGGCTTTTAAATTTTGTGCAGGGCACAGGATTTTTACATCCGTAACGAGTTGCGGCTTAACAACTCTCGTATGGTTGGTATCGTAAAAATCGAATGTTTTGTGGATTTGATCAGCAAAATACCACATTCTTTGACCAAGGTCCAGAACAACGCCGTTTTCTTCAAGGAAGTCTATTCCTATTAGTGTGCGGTTGTCGGTAGCAGTTGGGAGGGCGATAAAAGTAATCGGCCGCAACCGGTTGCCAAATATAATATTTGTTTTTGCCATGCAAATTTCTTGTGGACGGGCCTGTCCATCAGCAAGCGTAACATCAACATCTATCTTCTGGAATTTTGTTCCATTTTTAAGTAGATGAATGAACAATTGTCTTCCGGCTACACTTGTCCTGGAAGCAGTGTCTATATAGGCTATGCCTGCTTCGCCATGTGATTGTATAGTGATTGTGGGCAAATCGTTTCCCAAAGTAGTCTTCATGGAGTTGAAAGATACTGTTGATGGGCCTTTTGGTAAATGTTTGCAATTGGGACAATTAGATCGAACACATCCTGGTGCTTTGCATTTAAAGCAATGAATTGTCGGTTCATTTGTTACGGTGGAACTTTTCTTGCTTTCTTTTTCTTGTTTCTTGCGACAGTCTGCAATGACATGTCCAGTGTGTCTGCAATAATTGCATCGCTTCTTCTCCTCAGATGGATTCGCCTGCTGTTGCTTTTCTTGCAGAGAGATTTCCACAGCTCTGGCTTTTGTGAGAAGCTCTTGAAAAGTTCTGCAGCTGTCCCTAGGAACTCCATCGCGTATGCGAATATTGAGCAACCCGCAGACCATGTCCAGCATCATAGCTTCTTTCGGAGCTGGTGCAGGAATCATTGAGAGAAGAGCACGTTTTTTGGTGATGAAATCATCAGTTGATTCACTTGGCTTTTGTTTAACGTCGAAAATTTCCATATAAAGGCGATAGGCTGGTTTAGCGGGTGCAAATGCATTGCGTAGGAGCGAAAGAACATTCTCCCATATTTCAGCTTCATGTTTTACTCCTTGCCACCAAGTCACGGCATTCTCTTCAAGTAACAGCGGAAAGCCTTTAATGGCGTCAGCGTCGTTTATTCTCTCTACATCTTTATATACATTTATTGTTGAGATGAATGCGTCGACAGCTTGAGGATCACGTTCGCCTTTGAATCGTGCAGTGCAGTTGCTGAAACTGCCTGTTTTTTGCTCACTCATTACAGCAATGAGTTATTTAAACTGAGCGTCAGTTAACTCGGGCATCTTATTTTCTTCAAATTTTATCAGTGTCCCACTCGTTGGGCGTCAATTGTAGCGAGAGGTTAGGTTGTTGGTGTTTTTAGTTCTGTATGTTTGGGTCTCGGGGTGGATTTACACTGTAATAGAATTTGTTGATTATTAAAACGCTGCTTTGCTAAACTCTCAACCGCGCGTATGCTGTTCGAGAACTGCAGTACACGTTAAATTGGCAGCCTAGCAAATGTTAGTTATTCCATCTTCTTGAAAACAAAGACGATTATTTATAATTTTAAATGAAAGAACAATTTTTATTGGAAATATCCTTAATACTAGAAAATAACATTTAATAACCCACAGAAGGTGGTAATTATATATTTAAGCCTAGTTGGCAACCATAAATAATTATACATAAATGTATTTTGAACAAATATGTTACTATCCACGGAAGGTGGCAATCGTTTAATTTAAACATAGTTGGTAACCATAAATTAATTAAAAAGAGGCAAGAAAACATATGTATGTGTATAGCTGTCAAATGTGTATCCAGCTGTCGCAACAAGCTTCATGCAGACGCTCGTGGTACCGAACATCGTACAATCTACAAGTGCGATGCCTTCAACTAGTATAGACATACATAGTAGATAGGATAAGGAAAGGGAAAACGGAAAACAATACCACAACAACACATAGGTATGCCGACTGCCAGCGGACGTTCGTGGTATCGAACGTCGCACCAGCAACAAACATACACATATGTTGCTGCTTCTAATTGAATGCCTTCAGTGGACGTTAGTTGTTCTTACCAACTTCGCACTTCGGAGCACAAAACCAGAATGAAATGTTCTGACTGGTGGTCGCCTTTTATACAATTTTGAAAGAGCTTTCTTTACATTTTGATCATGACATGCTTTGATTACTTTAGTATTTGTGTGCTTTATGCTTAAAGCTTTTTTTAAAACAATGTTGCCACTTTGTTATTATTATATAGGAAAGGAAAAAGTATTGAAGGTATTATATGAATTAATATATAGTGTTGATTGAAGTTTTTGTTGATTGGAGAGATGGTCGTCGAGGGAAAAATAGGTGGTCGTTACAAAATACATTTTCCCGAAATAACATAGTTTTTATGAGCCAAGTAGAAGACTTAGCACTATTTAATTGCCTGGCCCTGGGCAAAATTTCCAGCTTAATGATTAAGAATTTTAATCTTGTTGGATATAGTTCACATTGGATTTTTGTCAAAAAGTTCATGTAAGTTGAACTGAACTTAATAAAAATTGCGTATTGACAAGGCACTCACTAGTCAACTGATGAGTCCAAGTGAGATCGCCGGGACGAAACGCCAATTTTTATGGACTAAAGGCCGTTAAAAGCTATTTTGAATCATTAATTCAACAAGTCCAATTAAATAGTGCTAAGTCTTCTACTTGACTGATGTATTTCAGTAGTATATAGAATTTGTATTATAAAAACCTTCATATAAAAACAAAGCCTGGCCCTGGGCAAAATTTCCAGCTTAATGATTAAGAATTTTAATCTTGTTGGATATAGTTCACATTGGATTTTCGTCAAAAAGTTCATGTAACTTGAACTGAACTTAATAAAAATTGCGTATTGACAAGGCACTCACTAGTCAACTGATGAGTCCAAGTGAGATCGCCGGGACGAAACGCCAATTTTTATGGACTAAAGGCCGTTAAAAGCTTTTTATATTTTTCGTTTATGAACAGTACCTCTCATAGAACGATTTCTTTGATTTTCGACTATCTCAATACTTGATCAACCGGATAAAATCAATTTTTTTATACAGAAGCTTGTAACAAATATAAATAAAAGTGCATAGCAAAATTTTCTAAAAAATTGTTTTTGGATTTTAAAAAAAAATTCAAAATTGATTTTTGAAAATTCGATATTTCGAAAACGGGTAGCAGATTTTTTTGTAAAGTTCAATTTTTAACTTAACATTAACAAATACTTTAAATTGGCGTACCATTTTTTTTTCTCAAAAATGTTAACGAAATTTTATATATACAAAATTTATTATTTTTAAAACCGCTCCTACGATTTTTAAAATTTTGTTCTCATATATTAAGATTTATATAAGAAATCAGATGATGTACATCGCGTAGGGTTAAAACAGATTTAAAGTATTTTAATCAATTGCTTTCTAATTTTGTTTATTTAAAACAATATAATTTTTTTGTTGAGAAAGTTCAATTTTATTGATAAAAATGGCAAAATAATATTTTATATTTTATCTCTTTCTTTGGGAGCGCTGAAAAATAATTGATATTCAAAGTGGGCAATAAATGAATTAAGTTTGAACTTTCAAAAAAAAAAAAGAAAAATTTTTGCATATTCAAAATTGCAATTTTAATGTATCATCATGTGAAATGTCGTTGTGAGGTAGTGCGAGCCTACACCACTTTTATTTATTTAAATTAATTTTGTGGCCGTTTTTATATAAGATTCAATAATAAAAACCTATAAATTTATATTATGCATATCAATTTCGAGTTAATTTACATTTTTTTAATGCAAAAAAAAATTCGAATAAAATTTTCATTTTTTTAATGCAAAAAATGTTGTTTTTTAATGCAAACAATTTTCGAATCAAACTTGCATTTCTTTTTAAGTGCACAAAAATTTCGAATTAAATTTCCTTTTTTTAATCCAAACAATATTGTTGTATTTTTTTTAATGCAAAGAATTTTCGAATAGAATTTGCAGTTTTTTTAATGCAAGAAATGTTCTTGCATTTTTTTTTCAATTCAAAATAATTTCGAATTAAATTTTAATTTTTTTTAATTCAAATAATTTTCGGATTGAATTTGATTTTTTTTATAATGCAAATAATTTTCAACTTGCATTCAAATGTATGTATAAAACTATAAATAAAATAAAAAAAAATATGCACTACTTGATCGCACGAACTTGCTCTTGTGGTTAAATACTGTGTGTAACCCCACATTGAAGATGCATGATATATATATTTAACGAGAAAATATTAAAAGAGTCAAAAGTACAAAAAAATTGATTTTCAGTTTTTTCTGTTTATAAAATTTTTTTTCTAATTTTTAAATGCATTATTGTTTAAACTATTGAGAAGCATCAGACTGCAAAATTATAACAAAATCGGGCTAGCCATGGCAAAGATATACGCGAATAACCCAAAAATAAGACCATTTTCTCAAAAAATAATAATACCTAATTCCGTTATGTGAATTTTTTGAGAAAAACCTGAAATGCAGTTTTCTTACAATTGACTTGGTCATAACAGGTACGAAGTTTAATCAAAATCGTTGGAGCCGTTTTCGAGAAAATTTGAAGAAACCAAAATATTTGTATGGCAGCTACCAGTTTTAGATGAGCTAAAACTAAAATTCGAATTTCCCCTCTATGGAATCACATAAAAATTCTCTGTATCAAATTTCATGCAAATCGGTTCACCCGTTTTGGCTCTAGCTCAAATTACAGTGCACGCACCGACCGACGCACAGACGCACAGACCGACGGACGGCATGACGAAACCCACTTTTTCGGAATTCTCGATTATAGTAGTGTTAGTTTTTATTATAACCTCGAAATTCTTTTTAACACGAAACCAATACTTGCCCTATAGAGCAAGTAAAAAGGAGAAAAATAAACAAAAAAAAAATATCTTCATGTTGTTATAAGTATTTATTTTATGCATTTTGTGCGCTTGTAGGGATAATGTAGGGATTTGTTGTCTATGCTGTAGGTACTTCTTTTGTTTTCATGTGGCATCACTGCTTTTTAGTTCGATTCTCTATTAGAGCTTTAGTTTTTTTAAAACTATAATTTATTTTTAAGTCTTAAAATATAGATGCTGCCATATAATGTATGGCGGTATCTGACCCCACATTCCCTCCCCTGATGACGGTACACAAAAAGCGTGTTAAAAATGTTCAGGAAATTTCTGGCAGCACACAAAAAAGGCTCTGCAAGAACGATTAAGAATAAAGGCAATTAAAAGAATGTGGTTAATAAAAAAATAAGGGGGCGGCACTCAACCGGGCCTACGGCGGCAGAAAACCTAAATCCGCCACTGCCCAGTCGTGCATATTTTTTTCATTTGCAGTTCCATTTCAATTGTGGTATGAGATGAGATAGTCATGTAGGTATGTTTGTTTGGAATAAAAAACAGGAATATTTCTTGTTCAATTCTTTCTGCATACACAATTCCCTATTCGGGTGGCGAATTTAATTTTTACCAACAATTCACCGCCCTTAGAAGAAAAAATTAATTTGTCACTTATTTGCGACAAATGACGAAATGTGCGAAATCTTAACTTCTCTCTCCCATAATAAGTTTAAAACATTCTTCAATAAAATTATTGTTAAACATCAATTTTATATATATAATTAAACAAAACCATCCATAACTCCGTACTCCGCTCTGTCAGATTGTTTAATTTGGTGGATCGATGTGGAGACATTTAGGGCCTGCTTCGAAATTTCTATGATAAATGTTCTGATTAGTTAATCGTAAAATGAAATAAATACTGGCACAGGGTCATAAGCCCGCAGGAGAAAAATATCAAAATATGGTCGTTTGAGTCACCAAAATAGGTTATTTATCCAAAAAAAAATATTTGTTTTGTATATTGGACTTGTGACCCTGTCCCAATATTTATCTGTCAAATAACTTATCAGAACCTTACTCAGACATAAGCCGTGGCTTTTTTACAAGCGCGGAGGGATTTTGTTGAAAAAAACGACATCGGGGATTAGCGACGTCATTACAGAAACAAAATTGAGTTTCCATACAAGCTATCGATAACAATAACAAGTATGCAATTCACACCGGTAACACAGTTTTAACCTATTTCCGGCTAACGTTGCGAAAACGTTCAGTACTTTTCAGAAAAGCTTGGAAATTTTCAATCTCATTAATGAAAAAAAAAATATATAAGTAAAAAAACAACGACCGACGGCAACACAGGACGGTTTTTCCGCGGATGAATTCATTCCCTTTACTCTCTGTCTCGTGCTGGCTCTTTATAGTGCGCACAGCGTTAGAACCTTACTCCAATCGGATTAAATTTACCCCAATTTTGAGAAAGAAAATAAATCTACTCCACCATTTCGTTTTTTTGAGATGTACTCCTTTTTTCCCACACTAAAAAAAATCACAAATTCCTTAGCCAAACTAACGGGTGATTTTTTAAGAGGTTTAGAACTTTAAAAAAAAAAAAAAAACACAAAAAATTCGAAAAAATGAATGAAATACTTATTTGAATCGATAGTTTGAACCTTGCAATTTAATGTTTAAAGATAATTTCATGCAAATGTTGACCGCGGCTGCGTCTCAGGTAGCCCATCCGCTGAGTCCAATTTTGGCATACTCTTTCACACATATCGGCCGGTATCTCACGAATGAATGCATGGATGTTGGCTTCTAGTGCGTTAATCGAAGCGGGCTTGTCCCTATAGACGTTAGCCTTGACATACCCCCACAAAAAATAATCTAATGGTGTCAAATCGCACGATCTAGGCGGCCAATTGACCGGCCCGAAACTTGAAATTAACTGTTCACCAAACTCGCCTCGCAATTGCGCCATTGTTTCGCGTGCTGTGTGGCATGTGGCACCGTCTTGTTGAAACCACATATCATGCAAGTCAAGAACTTCCATTTCGGGCAAAAAAAAGTTTGTTATCATCGCTCGGTAGCGTTCAACATTGACAGTAACGCTGCGATTCGCATCATCTTTGAAGAAATAGGCCCAATAATGCCGCCGGCCCATAAACCGCACCAAACAGTGGCTTTTTCGGGATGCATTGGTAGCTGTTGCAATGCTTCTGGCTGATCTTCACTCCAAATGCGGCAATTTTGCTTATTTACGTACCCATTCAACCAAAAATGAGCCTCATCGCTGAACACAAGCAGCGCGCGATGAACATTTCGAACCGAGCACGAATTTTGATAGTAAAATTCAATAATTTGCAAGCGTTGTTCATTTGTAAGACGATCCATGGTTAAATTGCAAACCAAACTGAAGCTGTTTGACAGTGACACAAGGTACTAAACACACGTCAGCTGTCAAAACCAGTGTTGCCAAAACCAAACCAGCTTAAAAATCACCCTTTATATGAAAGTGCTGTGTTGTTCAGTTTTCTAACCAACTCTGGCTCTAAACGTTTAAATTTAAAATTCTATTTAGTTCTGAAAGTGAATTTGTGTATGTGATTTATTTTGTTTTTGTTAAAAATACAATTTTTGAAGGTTTTTTCTTTCGTTTTCAAATCTACTCCAGAAATTTCTTATTTATTCCACTTTTTTTACAAATCTGCTCCGAAATTTTACTACTGAGGTTCTAACCCTGAGTGCGCATCTTCTTTTTTCGTCTTTCTTTGTAGTAGTACAAGCGCAGTGGTCGTAGATGTAGAGAAATGATTATAACAAGTAATCGAAATTTCGATTTTAAATTGCCCGCAGTTTATTCTCCTAAGAATTTCACTATTCAATTTGCTTTTATCTATTCAAATAAAATGTTTAGTTCCTTTTTAGGGTTCCGTACCCAAAGGGTAAAATGGGACCCTATTAATTATACTTCGCTGTCCGTCCGTCCGTTCTTCCAGGCTGTATCTCATGAACCGTGATAGTTAGCCAGTTGACATTTTCACAGATGATGTATTTCTATTATCGCTATAACAACAAACACTATAAAAAACATTATAAAATAAATTTTTAAGGGGGCCATACAACAAACGTGATTTTTTTTTGCCGTTTTTACAGCGGTTGTTGATCTTGAAATTGAAGAACCCCAAATTCCGCGTCAACGAAAAGCGCCAAAACGTATCGAAAATTACAAATTCAAAACACGAAATGATTTTTACAGAAAACCATTTTTTGAAATTTTTCACCAATTTATTATCATCACTAAATCCAAGAATCATAAATGGTTCTTCTCGTTTCTTCAAACTACTGGAACGATTAGCTGTAGGCCAAAAAATGTATGTATGTCGATGATGGAGTTAAGTTCTACAAAGATGACTTTGATAATCAAAAAACTTATTAGCGATAGGGACTAATGTGAAACAAAACCATACAAAAATGACACAACGAAATCATAAACGATGAACAGTACCCTGTTCGATGAGCTAAATCGATAATTGTAGCAGATTATTTGGAGAGGTCTCGGCTCTTTTTTCGCACTCAATTAATTTCCCCGGCCATTAATTGTGTGCGGAAAAGTGACATTTGAGGTTAGTTCGTGTTTGTATTTGTTGTTTCTTTCAATACAACATGGCTTTCTGTGATTTGTTTGAGCTTGTGTTTGTTTTTTTTTTGCAAACGGTGACGCTTTCAATTTTCATTTTTTCGCTGAGGTTTTCGTAATCATTTCGCTGTCGTGTTGGAGACCACCGAAAAATTACGTTTCGCATCAGCAGCGTACTAGGCTTTCGCAAGCAAAAAAATTGAGAGAAGTAGTTGAGTTTTTGCAAAAATACGCCTGGAGTCGAGGGATTATACCCGAGTTTGTACGGTTCGTCCGGTTGCTAATCAAAATTGATCATCTTGCTCAAATGAACGAAATTTCTCCGTTCTTCGTCATTTAAAATCTTTCCTTAGGTCAACAATGCTGCAGGATCGGCTCAAAGATATTGCTATATTGCATGTTTATTCGAACCACACGAAAAATCTAAATTTGGATGAATTATTAAATAAATTTATTTGAAAACGCTCCAAACGAAGTGCGGTTTTTGCAATAAAAAACTAGTGTCTCATCAAAAGAATAAATAAAAAACTTAAAATGAAAATATGTTATGACTTTTTTTTTATTAGTGAATTTAAGCTTTTTACATCTAACACCAACTACCCACTCGGGCTGAAGCTGTTCTGCCGGGCATGTCGGCAGCCATTTTAATTTGCCTAAAAGCTTGAATTGGCAGATTGAATATAAAAAATATGCACGACTTGATCGCACGAACTTGCTCTTGTGGTTAAATACTGTATGTAACCCAACATTAAACATGCATGATGAATATATTTAACGAGTAAATATTAAGAGAGTCGAAAACACTAAAAAATTGATTTTTCGTTTGATTTTCGTTGGTTTATAAAATAATGTTTTTAAAAATTTTTAAATGCATTATTGTTTAAATTATTGAGAAGCATCAGATTGCAAAATTATAACAAAATCGATTTAACCATGGCAAAGATATACGTGAATAACCCAAAAATAAGACCATTTTCTAAAAAAACGTTAAATACCTAATTCCGTAATATGAATTTATTGAGAAAAACCTGAATTGCAGTTCTCTTACAATTGACTTGGTTATTATTGGCACGAAGTTTAATCAAAATCGTTAGAGCCATTTTCGAGAAAATTTGAAGAAACCCAAAATATTTGTATGGCAACTACCCGTTCTAGATGAGCTAAAACAAAAGTTCTTATTTCCCCTCTAGGGAATCACATAAAAATACTCTGTACCAAATTTCATGCAAATCGGTTCACCCGTTTAGGCTCTAGCACAAATTACAGTGGACGCACCGACGCACAGGCACACAGACCGACGGACGGCATGACAAAACCCACTTTTTCGGACTTCTCGATTATCGAAGTGTTAGTTTTGATTATAACCTGGAAATTTTTTTTTACACGAAACCAATACTTGCCCTATAGAGCAAGTATAAATGAGAATGTGTGTATACAAACCTCACACATAGACAGTAGAAAAACGTCATCAAAATTATAATTCTTCAAAATTATTTCAACTACAGGCACCTAAACAAAGCTTCAAATTATATTCTAAAAAAATGTTGAAGAAATTAATATGAGTTGCCTGTCTGAAAGGTGAGATGAAAGCACTACGTTACGTTTTCGAAACGTTCGCCTAAACTAGTAGCATTTGAACATACAAAAAATATTATTTGCGTTCGTTGCGTTTTCAAATGAGATTGAACGGTTTTTTTTGCAGAATATTGTGTGTTTATGTTTATAATATCCCAATTTTGCATCGATTCAACAAAAGGATGTATATTTTAGTTCTGAGAAAAAAAAAACAAATCATACAAGAGTGTTACATTGGAAAAACCCATCCCAAATATGAGATTTTTGCATTCCAATTATTTTTACTTATGAGTTGTGAGTTGTGAGGTCAAGTAGAGTTTTCAAAATTATTTCTTAGTTAAAAAAAAATAAACATTATGTATTGCAAAAAGTTTTTTTTATGCTAGAGAACTCGAAGAAATATTGAGTAATCCGAATTCTGATGACAAACACGAAATAAATTTGAAATCAGATGCAGCAGTTCAAACAAAGGTTATAATTTTGCTTCCAAAAAATGATGCTGTGAGTGATAATGGGGAAATTGATGATAATGTGCGGTTTTCGGAAGATGGAAACATGTATCCATGAGTTACATAGCTGGTGAAATTTAGCTAGAATGTAGATTTGATGATTTAAATTCTCAAAAGCCTCGTGAAAAATATGAAAAACCGGGAGTCGATGTTGTACCCAAAGATTATTTAGTATATTTCTGCAAATGTTGGAATTATTTATTGATAGTGACATAATCAATTTTACTGTTGAAAGCACAAATGTGTATGCTAATGTAGGCAAAAATAATCCCACATTCAAAACTGAGTTCAATGAAAGGGAATTGCTTGGTATCAAATGAATGGTGATGTAAAGCCCGATAGATGAGTAAAATATTTTCAAAATAATTCATGGGAGGGTCGAGATATTTGGGCTTGAAGTTTACGTTTGCCAAATAAGGATTTCAGATTTTGTTCCAAGAATTGTCCACAACTGACGAAATAATTGACGTAGAAAAATGATATTGGTATCAAATGATGATCAAATTGTCTTCAAAATAATAAAGTTATTTTGATATGTTAAACATAGATAGATAGATTTTATTTTCGGTATTTAGATATACATTTGGTAAGCTACCGCACAGTTTACACACAGAGATTTGATATGCTTTAATAATATCTTTCTACTGAATAAGTATTTTAATTTAAATAAAGTTTACAAAAAAATAAAGAATTTACTTTGAAGGAAAGTACAAATAAAACCTTCAATACAAAATAAGAAAAAAAAATCAGGTACATTTGGACTCGAATTAAAAATTCAACTTCAAAACAATATAATGAAGAAGGTTAGTATGAATTGGGTTAGTGAATAATAATAATAAATTAATTTATAAATGCATATTAGCACTTTGTTAGTAAATAGATGAATAAATATACATATTTGTATGAAATATATAATTAAATAAATACAATAGTTAATTAATAAGAAAAACAAATGAGTAAATAACTAAATAAATAAACAAATAATATGTAAATAAATAAATAAACGTATAAATATGAACGAGATACATGAATGAATCAACATATAAATAAATATGTAAAGAAAAGAAAAATAAATAGTTACAACAATAAATAAGTAAATAAATAAATAAATAAATAAAAAAAATAAATAAATAAATAAGTACACGTAAACATGTAAACATATAAGGATCTTATAATAACAAGTAGATAACATCAAAAATATGGTTAAGAAAACAATTGATTAATTAATGGATTGTCAGGAATTTCACAATTTCGCAAAAATGAATTATTAAGTTTAACTATTCTTTCAGAGATCATTTCAACATTTGCTCTTGCATGTAAGTCCAGTGTAGAATGGTATCGAGAAAGATTAAGCATCATTTTAAGTAACTTGTTCTGTGAAATTTGAAGTTTTTTAAGATGACATTTGGAACAATTCCCCCACACTTGGCATCCATAGAGAAGGATTGCTTGGAATATTACCTTGTGAATTATTATTTTGTTAGTGTTGTTTAGACATGACTTTCTATTTATGAATGGATATAGCATATTGATTGCTATGCTTACTTTGCGCAGCGTTTGAACAATATGTTCCTTAAATGTAAGTTTTTGGTCTAGATAAACCCCTAAATATTTCACACTCGAGTCCCATTTGACATTAACACCATTAACAATAATCTGATTACTGGGGAGATAGCAAGACTTTCTTTTTCGGCTGAAAAAGATAGCTTGTAATTTCTCAGCATTCAGCTTAATTTTCCACTTTTGATAATAATGCATCATCAGTTCAAGTGCATGTTGTAAATTTATCTCAATGTTGAGACTAAATTCATGCGATGAAAAGATGCCAGTATCATCAGCGAATATGGCTATTTCACATTCTTGCAGTTTGGGAATATCAGATGTGTAGATGTTGTATAAAAAAGGACCCAATACTGATCCTTGCGGAACACCTGCATTAACATCATAAGAAATTGAAGGACAATTATTAACATAAACACTAAAACAACGGTTAGAGAGAAAACTTTGAATAATTTTGACCAGATACATGGGAAAGCCAAAATGTACCATCTTGTGGACAATCCCATCATGCCACACTGAGTCAAAAGCCTTTTCTATATCTAGTAAAACAAGGCCAGTTGATTTACCTAGAGAACGATTTTTCTTGACATGTTCACATACTCTTAAAATTTGATGAGAAGTGCTGTGATGCATCCTAAATCCAAATTGTTCATTTGGAAAAATATGTTAGTTTTCAACGATTTGCAAAATTTTACATTTAACAATTTTTCCAATATTTTACTTAGACAACTAAGCAAACTAATCGGTCGATAGCTAGTAGGAAGTTTTGCAGGTTTCCCAGGTTTTGGAATTGGTATGGCTTTTGCGTTTTTCCATGTCATTGGGAAATACTGCATTTTAAGGCATGGATTGATCAAAAAGGTAAGATATAAATATAAGGCCTGCTTTAGGTAGATTTTTTATATAAATATTTTTAATTTTGTCTAGTCCATCAGATTTCCTAGATTTAAGGTTGGAAACTACATGTTCCACATCCTGCCTATTTAAAAACTGATCCCTAGGAGTATCGATGTTTTCTGAGTTTATAATGCTCAATGTTTGACTCACAAGATTTTGAGTTGTGACATCTCTAAGGTGTTGTGACACGGTATGATTGTTCAGAAATGATGAGGCCAATAAATTAGCTTTATTTGAGTCTTGATAAACCACTTCGTTTCCATTTTCCATATTTGGAATTCGTCTATTTTTGTTTTTTATAATTTTGACTATATTCCAAAAAGGTTTTTCATTTTTTCCCAATTTACTTAATTTATCGTTCCAATTTCTATTTCTGTGTTTAACAATTTCTTCATTAATCTTTTTTTTATATAATTTAGTTTGATCACGATATTCTGGTAATCGAAAACGATGCCATTGCCTGTTAAAGTAATTTCTCTGACGTATTAATTCCAGAATGTGTTCAGGCATTTTAGCAAAGAAAGGTTTTTTAGACTTTTTTGGTATACATGATTGTACCGTGTCAAGAATTTGATTAGAGAAAGTATTGACATGCATATCAATATCTTCTCTACAGCACACTCTATCTAAATCAGTAGAGACTGTTCTAAGTTTAGATTGAATTTCTGATCTAAAACGGCACCAATTAGCATTTTTAAGATCCAAAAAGTATTCTTCTCTTTGCTTAACCAATTCATTCATCTTGCATAGAACTGGAATATGATCAGAACTTAAATCATTGATTGTCTCAGGCTGATTAAAAAACGAAGGTGTATTTGTTATGAATAAATCCAGAACAGATGGACTTCCCAGGGTGGACTTAACGGAAACAACATGGAATACGGATACAAGCACGACATACTCACATGAACATTACCCCACGAGTTTGCACGAACACAACCCCAGTCCCTATGCCTACAATTTAGGTCACCTCCAATTATATAATTCTCATTAATAATTTTCTAAGATCTCTCTTAAAATGCATTCTTTTTTCTTCATTAGAGTTTTAACCAGGAAAATATACACAGAACATTTTTAACGTTGAATGATTCCTCAATCCTACCTCGATACCAACATTTTCTATTAAACGAGTCCTCACAACGGGCAAGAGAAAATGTTGAATTGATTTTTTTATTAAAATTGCTACACCTCCACCTCTTTGATCTATTCGATTTACGCTGTATTTTTTATTGTAAGATTGTTGTGCTGTACTTGTCTTCCATGCATACGTTGGGGTAAAGCTGGGAAATCATCCATTGACAGATGAGAAGAGTTGAACTTCTGTATGTTGGCGACATTAGCCGTGTTTTATTATCTTCTATCGGGATCCGGATCTGGATCTAGATTAACTTTTAACACGTGTTACAAAAACAATTCAGAAAATTTCCCAGTATTTTGTTTGTGTATTACGTGTTAGAAGTAAATCCAGATCCGGATCCCGATAGAAGATAATAAAACACGGCTATTAGTGATCTTTGACTGATCGTGAGCTTGGGAACGATGACTTGCTTTATTTGAGAGCTTTTGTCTCATTTCCAGATATCTCATTCTGATTGCACATGCGCTGTCAGTTGATTTGTGCTTCTCGCTGCAGTTTGCACATTTAAGAACTTCAGTGTTTGTACATTCTTCGGTCTTGTGAGAAGCTGCGCATATGGAACAATATGTTCTCACATGGCAATTTTTCTCGCCATGACCAAACAGTTGGCAGTTTCTGCATTGAGTCAAATGATTTTTTTGCTTTCGTTGATATGACCAATTGATTTGTGTGTGAAATATGGATCTAATTTTTTTTTTAAGTTCATAAAGTTTAATAGAGCCACTTTCAAGAGATACTATGTAGAACGTATCTGTATATTGTTCGTAGAGTTTGGTGATTTTTTTCACTTCTTTGCATAATAGACCAAGATTTATTAGTTCATTTTTTAACACGGTAGTGTCTAATTCATTTAAGCCATCTAATATAACTTTAGAAGCTTTTTCACTTTTTAATGCATGTGTGAAATACTGACAGTTGTCTGTCTTTAATTAATCAAGTACTAAGTTATATGAATCCATTGATTCGCACATTATTTTGATGCCAATTGATATTTTTTTAATAGAATAGTCGGACACACTAATGGTTTTCATCGATGCATGCACATATTCACAAGATTTTTGTAATAGTTTAATGGGAGGAATTTGCACTCTTTTAGATGGTTGGTTTGGCGACTCGGAATCGTCCATTTTTTCGGTTTCTTTTTCATTGTCGGTGTCACTATCCGGCAAGCATTGTAAGGGGCTCCAGTAGTTACCTCTGGAGTCCATTAAGTTGTCCTCGGAAATAGGTGATCTCGCACGTTTATTAATATTGAACAAAAAAAAAATCACGATCAGAGTTTGAGATTGCTTGACAAGACGTCTTGCTTTATCAAAAGCTCCTATATGACTGATATGTTAAACATATTTTGAGATAATGAATTTTAACTTCTAAAAAAACCACATTTATTTCGCCGTCTTTGCCACACCGATTTTTTAAAAAATTCAGTGATGACATATACTTTTTTTAGCTCTAGTGAAAAGCTTATTTTACTACCATTAATTTCATATAAAATGGAGTGTACTTAATTATATAAATACCTAATAATAAACAAAAAAAATTTCTAAAGGAATCTTATTATGCCTAAGGACCAGGAAAGATAGATTATAGGGTATAAAATATGCACGACTTGATCGCACCAACTTTTTTTGTGGTGAACAACTGTGTGTAACCACACATTGAAGATGCATACTGTATATATTTAACGCAAAAATATTAAGAGAGTCAAAAGTACCCACTAAAAAATTGATTTTTTTGTTTTGATATTTTTCAGATTGAAAAATTATAACAAAATCGGTCGCACCATCAAAAAGTTATACTTGGGATTGATCGTTGAACTGTCAAAGGTTGCAAAGCAAAAATTCACGGCTCTTAGAAAAAAATACTTTAAATTCATAATTTTACTGCGAAATTCTCTGCATTCTGTTAAAAATTGTTCTTTAAGTGCAACATACTTATAATATCGTTTTTTTTTTTGCATTATAAAACCGCCAAAAAATACATATCTGTGATTAAATTGTGCAACTAATGTCGAGTGCGAACAAAAGAAACTTGCTGCAAACGTCACCTGAAACTCAATCACCTAACGCAATCAAGAAGTTTTATCTTAAAGAAATGTCTGTCGCTTCAATGACGATATCCGATCTAAAAGATATGTTTGCCAAAACCTTAGAAGACAAAATACAGGATTTACCGACAAAACAAGATTTTGCACAAATTTTCACTGACATAAAAAATCTCAAGGAAAGTAATGAGTCACTAGCACAAGAATTAGAACAAATAAAAAACAAAAACAATGCACTAGAGAAGAAAATGGAAAACCTAGAAAAGCGGTCTAAGGAGAAAAATCTTGTCTTCACCCTTCCAGCAGATACACAAAATGCACACAAATCCGTCAACGATATCGTTAAAAAAATGATGGTCGACCAAAATATCTTTTTTGAGGATATAATAACTCTTCCGTCCAAAGGAAAGCAGCAACTCGTATTGGTAGAGACAAACAGCAAAGCCACCACAACACAAATACTGAAGAACTCCGCAAAGCTAAAAGGCACTGGCGTGTATATTAGCCCAGACTATACCAAAGATGAGCAAAAAAGACGTCAGACAATTCTTCGGATCCGACGAGCTATTAAATCTAAACATCCATCAGCGGCACCACAAATCCGGGGTCTAAAATTGGTTGTAAACGAAAAAACATTTTACACAACCCAAGATGGAAAAATAGTTTGCGACAGCCGTGACGGAATCGATGTTCTTAAGGAAATGTTTGGCAATTTGGAATTGGATGTAAATAATTATTTGGAACAACAACAAAAACAGCATGATGTGTCAACTCCAGCTGACATTGCAAACGCACATGGACACCCAATGTCAACTGCAGCTACCAGATTCTTCGAGATGACAACAATGCCACCTGGAAGATCAACGCAACAACAAGAAAAACAACATAATTGAAACAGGGTTGCCGTCTGTCACGCAAGTAGTAGTAGTAGTAGAAGTAGTAATAGTAATAGTAGTAAAAATTTAATTCAAAACAAAAATGAAACTAAAAACATAAACATGCTTTCACAAAACATTGCTGGTTTAGCAAGTAAATTATTTAATATTGATTTCTTTAAATTTGTAAAAGGACATGATATATTTTTTCTTTACGAGACGTTTATTACAAGCGATCATTATGAAACCTATAACAAGTACTTTCCTGACTTTAAACTGCATTGGGTATCAGCCTATCACGATCATAAATTTGGTAGAGCCATAGGGGGTTCTCTTTTTGGAATAAAAAAAAATATTAGCGGTAACTTCATTGATGTGAATAACCAAGTTTATTTAACTCTTAATCATTTAGGTTCAAAATTTTATGTTGTGCCAGCTTATATTAATTGTAATTTTTGGGATAGCGATTTCTATGCTCTAAACGATTTACTTAACACTTTAATAGATACGGAAAATATAATGCTGATTGGTGATATCAATGCTAGAACTGGAGAAAGTCAGATAGTCCCAACCGAAAGCAATTTCATTGGCCTAGATGTTTTTCAGAAACGTAACTCAAAAGATAAAACAATCAACAAAAATGGTCGGTTGTTTTTAGAAATGTGCCAAACTTTTAATCTTTATATTCTCAATGGGTGCAGTAGGGGTGACACAAATGGAGAGTTCACGTTTATTGGGGGGCAAGGTAAATCTGTAATAGATATCTGCGCAGTATCAGGGGATTGGAATAGATTAATTTCTTCTTTCAAAGTAGGAACACAAACCTTCTCAGATCACATGCCTCTCAAAGTAGATTTTAATCTCGATCTTAAAACAGAATACTGTGCACTCACCTTACCACCAAAACTGAATTGGAAGGAAGACCAAAAAGATATGTACGCAAATAAATTAACAATGGAGATAAATAGTATCTGTACATCCGCTCTCACTGCTATACAAAGAACCAGCGCAGAAGAGATACATTTACTAAGCAACTGCATTAAAAAGGTTGTTCCACTTAACAAGACACCAGTTAAACAAAGTTATAGGCAAAAGTGGTTTGATCAGGAATGCTTCACTGCAAGAAAACTTTCTTTTAGCCTTCTAAGAAAAGTAAAAGATTCCACCAGTCCAAATAAAAACTCTACCAAACAATATTTGAGCGCTAATAGAAATTATAAACTTCTCTGCAAAACAAAACGTGAAAACTATTTCAGAACGTTGGCAGCCGAACTTTCAGTCACAACCAATAGTAAGAGCTTCTGGGAAAAAATAAAAACAATTAAAGGCATAAATTATGTCAGCGGAATACATGTTGCTGCGCCTGAACTTGCCGAATACTTTAAGCACTTGCTAAATCCCACTGATATGAGGGAAACCATCCAATTCGCAGAACCATATGTCAGCAATGAACAACTAGATGCAGAAATTCAAATGACAGAACTTCAAATGAGTCTCTACAATGCTAAAAATAAAAAAGCTCCCGGTCCTGATCGCATAAGCAATGAATTTTATAAAAACGCTCCCCCTGAGTTTTTAAATAAAATGCTAAGTATTTTCAACTGCATCTTTAGATCAGGAGAGATACCTCAAGAATTCAAAGATGCCATTGTATATCCAATATACAAAAATGGTGATGTCAATACACCAAGCAACTACAGAGGTATCTCTTTTATGAACTCAATTGCGAAGTTGTTTTCCTCCATTCTCCTGAATAGAATCAACACCTGGGTGGAAAATAACCAGATTCTTAGCGAATATCAAGCTGGCTTTCGCAAAGGATACTCCACTGTTGACAATATCTTCACAGTGACAACTGTTGCCCAATACTTTCTCAGACAAAATAGAAGACTACGTATTTTTTGTAGATTTTAGAGCTGCAACGCACTCTTTTATAAGCTATCACAGAAAGGAATGTCTACAAAAATGCTGAAAGTACTCCAAAATATGTATAGTAATACACGGCAAAAAGTATGGGACGGCGTTAATGTATCCGAATGGTTCGAAACTACGACTGGAGTGAAATAAGGCTGCCTTCTGAGTGCAATTCTTTTCGCATTGTTCATAGATGATATAACAGCACATCTACCTGCAGGAATAAGAATAGCAGACCAAGTCATAAAGGTACTACTTTACGCGGACGATATTGTGCTATTAGCGGAATCTCCACATAGTTTACAACTTATGATTAATAAAATGAACAATTTCTGCAAAACATGGAACTTGCAAGTGAATCTTGAAAAATCTAAAATAATGATTGTCCGCAGTAGACAAACAAAACTTGAAGCGATTGAAAAATGGTTCCTAGACGGTAAAGGAATTGAAATAGTGACTCACTATAAGTATTTGGGAGTAATTTTGACACCAAACATGAAATTTAATCTACACCTCAAAAAAAAACTATCAGTGGCAAAAATTCTAATAAATGCGTCATGGAAAAATATAATTAGCAAACAAGAAATCCCAACCTCTGCAAAATATCGGGTTTTTGAATCAGTTATGAGATCTGTCATATGTTACAGTGCTCAAACTTGGGGGTATAAACAATACGATGAAGTCGAAAATCTCCTTCGTTTCTTTCTGAAAAAACTCTTCCGTCTTCCATTAACCACTCCTAACTATGTTCTTGCCCTAGAAACAGGTTTACCAAATCTCTATAATTTTACATTAAAGCTACATTTTGATTACGTACTTAAAGTTCTCAAATACCCGGCACATAGGTTTGCACTTATTCTCACGAAATATACTTTCAATAATAAAGTAGAATGGGTTAACGATTGGATAACCCTGGCAGAAAAATGTGGTGCTAGCCTGAGTATACAATATGAAAACCCTACAGCTTTGAAAGGACAGCTTTATAAAGTTTTGGAAGTATCTGACATTCTCCACAGAAATGAAAGCAAAGAACAAGCCACATCTTCTATAAACAGGTTAATATACCCTGATTTAAACTATGATCTGAAAGATAAAAACTATTTCAATGATTGCTATAGCATAAAAGCGATATCTCTAATTTGTAGGGCAAGATGTGATGTTTTGAATTTGAATGGTGCACCATTCAAAAAAACAGCAACAAATCTTTGCACTATATGTAACCTTCAAATGAAAGAAGACACATTCCATTTTTTGGCAATATGCCCAATCTATAAAGACTTCAGGCTTTTTTACTTCGGGAATTTATCGTTGACAATGGAACAAACAAAGAGCTTTCTTGATGGAGAAAACTGGATGGCTCTCTACAAATTTATTGAAAATACATCTTCTTATAGAAATAGTATTATAACAGAATATTTATAAAATATAATATGTCATGTTTTTATAGCATTATACTTTTTTAAGATTACTTATTTATTCAAATATAAACTTTTTAACGCGTCAATTTGGCAGACGGCAACGCCATTGCCCAATCAAATTATTATTATTTATATTTATATTAACATTGTATTATATTAACATTGTATTATATAACGTAAATATTATTAAACAAATGTTAACATTGTAAGTTAAATAAAAATAATTTTAAAATCCTTAAAATCCTTAAAAAATCCTACTTGAATAACATAAAAACAAGACCATTTTCTAAAAACCGTGGAATTCCAAATTCCGTTATGCGATTTTTTTTTGAAAAACCTAGAACGCAGTTTTCTTACAATTGACTTGGTTATTACAGGTACGAAGTTTAATCAAAATCGTTAGAGCCGGTTTCGAAAAAAATTAAAAAAAAATACAAATTTTGTATGGCAGCTAACCGTTCTAGATGAGCTTAATCCAAAATTCTAATTTATCCTCTAGTGAATCACATAAAAATACTCTGAACCAAGTTTGAAGCAAATCGGTTCACCCGCTTAGGCTCTTGCTCAAATTACAGTGGACGTACAGACGCACAGACCGACGGACGGGTTTTAAAATAAATAATAGTGGATATAATAAGGAAATACTATTTTAACGGTTCTAATCCGAATCATATATCAATAAAATATTGTCCAAGAAGTGAGCAGGTGGCGTAATATTGTGTTCGAGCCTTGAAAAACTTAAATACCAAATTATATACCAGCATTGTATATAGAACCTATAGTACTACCACGAGACTGATTTTTTCTTCTTTATATGTGGCCGTTACGCGGCGCTGGGCTCGTCGATTAGTTGGCAGTGGAGACTTGAGACAGAAGGAAAAAGTAAGAATTAAAAGAAAAAAAAAGAAGGAGAGGGTTGTATTTAATTGTTCTGACAACAATAAGGGGAGTAAGGGAGATAACTAAATCAGACATTTTTGCCATGACAACGACCAGAATATAGGAGAAAAAACGCTATATGTTTACATTTGTATGTAGGTATTCTATCGTTTATTATTTTTTACAAGGAAAACTTGAGTAGGTAGGTATTTGAATGTATAAGAATTAATTTTTTTTTCTATTGCCAGGCTATAGGCATATGTTTATATATAATTACTTCATGATTTTATTTTTCAACACAATATTGAATTTGTTTTTAAATTTTCAGTTTAGATTTTCAAAGCAACGTTGTTAAATTTCACTATAGCTTAGTGGAATACAACGTTGCTACATTTTGAATTATGGTGCATAGGTAGGTATACCCAATTTTCAAGTATAGTAGGTACATAGGTATAGCTACATATATTTAATAGATTTTTGGTAGGATTTTTTCACAGTAGGTATGTTATTATGTTTGTTATTCAAAAAGAAGAAAGGTAATTGGAATTTTGAATAACAAAATTAATAATAATTATGTAGGTATTCGGTAGGTAGGTATAATTTGTTTTTTAAAGTTTAGGTAGGTATGAAGGTATAGGTATAGGTACATTATGTAAATATCAATGTAGGGATGTAGGTGGGTGGGTGGGTGTGTATGCACAGGGTGGTACCTATTAAAACATTTAATTTTTAAACATTTGAAAGAAATGTAGATAAATACCTAACCTACATACATATATATGAATGTATTTGGTAGGTAGGTAGGTATGTACGTAAATTTTAAATATTAACCAACCACCCACATATTAAAAATTATTTTTCAAACCACATCAAATACCTAATAGGTACCTACAACCTACCTAGCTTTCTTTTTCGAAAAAAAAATACAACCTAGGTATCTACCCATTTATGGGTAAAAAAGGTACCTTTCTGTCAAAAAAAAATATTTTGTAGGTACCTGACTAATTATACAATTTAGACAAAACTTAAAAAAAATCAATTTTATTTTAAGTCAGTATCTATTTATGTATTTAGATTGAAAAAAAAAAAATGAAATGAAAATAGGAATACATATAGGCAATTTAGCAAGATTTGAAAAAAATCAAATGTTTTTATTGGAAAAAAATTGCTTTCATCAGCAGACAATTTTTCGAAAATTAAAACAAAAATTAAATTTGGCTAGTCAATTTTGAAAATCCATTGAAATGCACCTAAAAAAATACTTTACATTACATTTTACAGTACATTTTTTCCGAAAAAAATAGTTTATATTTTTAAAAAATTAAAAAAAAAATAAAAATTTGGTGTTTTAATTTAAAAAAAAAAAACAATTGCAATGCTCCTTAAAATACTTTTTTAAAAAAATTAAGGAAATTATTTCTAAAAAAATAGTTTTTTGAATACAAATGATTTTGAAAAATTAAAAAAAGACAAAACTTTGGTGTTTATTTAAAAAAAAACAATTTCAATACTCCTAAAAACTATTTTTTTAAATAAAATTAAGTTAAAAAGAGTTTTTGTGAGCAAAAATAAAATTAATTATTTCAAAATGAACTCTTAAACTTATTTGCAAGCAAATAATCCCACTCTAACACCCACTTAGTCGTTACTATAAGAAACAAACCAACCCATATCCCAAATTTTACTAGAAAAAAGGTCAAACTTATAAGAAAAAGTAAGACATGATTACCACATTTGTTAATTGTTTAGCATTCCAAACCGATTTCTTAAAAAATTTAACTTAATTAAGTATTTCCGAAGCCGAATGCAGAAAAATAAGTGTTTTGTTTTAACTTTCCAGAACATTTATAATTAATTTTCAAGAAAAAACACATTAATTTTAATTTAATTAGGATACTTTTCTCTTCTTAAAGTCTAAACTATAAATTTGTCTGAATAAAAAACCTAAGGCCACATGAATTTAAAAATTAAATGAAAAACTGCACGTAATATATTCATCAGATGATATTCAGGTATGATGGTAAACTTAAAACTTCTCAAGTTTCAGCTTAAACGGATTATTTTTTCTTCAGTTTTTAACTAATTTTTATATTTCGATGTTCAGCTCAATTTATAGAAAAGTTTAAACAAATTACTTACGTGAACTTCTGATTCATCAACAATTGCATTGTCTAAGTTTCAGCTCAATCTGATGGTTAGTTTTTGAATTTTACAACATAACGAACAATCATCTGTCAATACCCTTCCATATATACCTACCTAGATACTAACCTGATTTAACCTGATATCACAAAAAAACCTTCGCGCGTCGGTCGTTCGTCATCATGATAGTACTATAGATTATATATACAATGATACCAGTCATAACATAATGATTTAGTGCCTTTTGAGGAATGTTTTGTTTATTATTAGGTATTTATGTGATAAAGTACAATTTATTTTACATACAATTAAAGGTAATAAAATAAGCTTTTCAGTAGAGCCATTGTATATATAATCTATAGTACTATCATGATGACGAACGACCGACGCGCTACTATACGGCCACACATAAAGCTAATGTTGCTAACAACTGTTGCAAAGGAAAGTGGAGATTTTGAATTCTCCAACAAAGGAGAATAGTTTTTTAATACAAAAATGAGAGCCCACTAAATTTATGAAAGTTAGAGGGAGGCAGGAAGTAACAATTTTGTGCTTTTTTGTTTTATGAATGGGATTTGGTTTTTTTGCAGAGGAAGGGGTTGTTTTTGCTTTTATCATTTTTTATAGAAAGGGGAAAATGTTTTTTTTTGTTTGTTTTTTTGGGTATAGGAAGAACGAAAATAAATATTGTTCAAAAGAAGGCTTGATTTTTTGGCTTTTGCCTTTTGCCTGTGACGTAGTGTGGGAATAGAGGAAATGTATAATATGCATGCAAATTATTCAAACTCGGTTACCACTAAGAATAATAATGTTGTTGTAAATGAATACTTTTTGACTGAATTGTATGGCGAAGGATGTTATACGCCTTTGTAGGTAGGTTTTCCGTTGAGATTTAAGTTAAGTAAATACATAGGTATAAATATATTAGAAAGGCTCTATTTAAGGTTTTTTTGTGATATCAGGTTAAATCAGGTTAGTATCTAGGTAGGTATATATGGAAGGGTATTGACAGATGATTGTTCGTTATGTTGTAAAATTCAAAAACTAACCATCAGATTGAGCTGAAACTTAGACAATGCAATTGTTGATGAATCAGAAGTTCACGTAAGTAATTTGTTTAAACTTTTCTATAAATTGAGCTGAACATCGAAATATAAAAATTAGTTAAAAACTGAAGAAAAAATAATCCGTTTAAGCTGAAACTTGAGAAGTTTTAAGTTTACCATCATACCTGAATATCATCTGATGAATATATTACGTGCAGTTTTTCATTTAATTTTTAAATTCATGTGGCCTTAGGTTTTTTATTCAGACAAATTTATAGTTTAGACTTTAAGAAGAGAAAAGTATCCTAATTAAATTAAAATTAATGTGTTTTTTCTTGAAAATTAATTATAAATGTTCTGGAAAGTTAAAACAAAACACTTATTTTTCTGCATTCGGCTTCGGAAATACTTAATTAAGTTAAATTTTTTAAGAAATCGGTTTGGAATGCTAAACAATTAACAAATGTGGTAATCATGTCTTACTTTTTCTTATAAGTTTGACCTTTTTTCTAGTAAAATTTGGGATATGGGTTGGTTTGTTTCTTATAGTAACGACTAAGTGGGTGTTAGAGTGGGATTATTTGCTTGCAAATAAGTTTAAGAGTTCATTTTGAAATAATTAATTTTATTTTTGCTCACAAAAACTCTTTTTAACTTAATTTTATTTAAAAAAATAGTTTTTAGGAGTATTGAAATTGTTTTTTTTTAAATAAACACCAAAGTTTTGTCTTTTTTTAATTTTTCAAAATCATTTGTATTCAAAAAACTATTTTTTTAGAAATAATTTCCTTAATTTTTTTAAAAAAGTATTTTAAGGAGCATTGCAATTGTTTTTTTTTTTTAAATTAAAACACCAAATTTTTATTTTTTTTTTAATTTTTTAAAAATATAAACTATTTTTTTCGGAAAAAATGTACTGTAAAATGTAATGTAAAGTATTTTTTTAGGTGCATTTCAATGGATTTTCAAAATTGACTAGCCAAATTTAATTTTTGTTTTAATTTTCGAAAAATTGTCTGCTGATGAAAGCAATTTTTTTCCAATAAAAACATTTGATTTTTTTCAAATCTTGCTAAATTGCCTATATGTATTCCTATTTTCATTTCATTTTTTTTTTTTCAATCTAAATACATAAATAGATACTGACTTAAAATAAAATTGATTTTTTTTAAGTTTTGTCTAAATTGTATAATTAGTCAGGTACCTACAAAATATTTTTTTTTGACAGAAAGGTACCTTTTTTACCCATAAATGGGTAGATACCTAGGTTGTATTTTTTTTTCGAAAAAGAAAGCTAGGTAGGTTGTAGGTACCTATTAGGTATTTGATGTGGTTTGAAAAATAATTTTTAATATGTGGGTGGTTGGTTAATATTTAAAATTTACGTACATACCTACCTACCTACCAAATACATTCATATATATGTATGTAGGTTAGGTATTTATCTACATTTCTTTCAAATGTTTAAAAATTAAATGTTTTAATAGGTACCACCCTGTGCATACACACCCACCCACCCACCTACATCCCTACATTGATATTTACATAATGTACCTATACCTATACCTTCATACCTACCTAAACTTTAAAAAACAAATTATACCTACCTACCGAATACCTACATAATTATTATTAATTTTGTTATTCAAAATTCCAATTACCTTTCTTCTTTTTGAATAACAAACATAATAACATACCTACTGTGAAAAAATCCTACCAAAAATCTATTAAATATATGTAGCTATACCTATGTACCTACTATACTTGAAAATTGGGTATACCTACCTATGCACCATAATTCAAAATGTAGCAACGTTGTATTCCACTAAGCTATAGGGAAATTTAACAACGTTGCTTTGAAAATCTAAACTGAAAATTTAAAAACAAATTCAATATTGTGTTGAAAAATAAAATCATGAAGTAATTATATATAAACATATGCCTATAGCCTGGCAATAGAAAAAAAAATTAATTCTTATACATTCAAATACCTACCTACTCAAGTTTTCCTTGTAAAAAATAATAAACGATAGAATACCTACATACAAATGTAAACATATAGCGTTTTTTCTCCTATATTCTGGTCGTTGTCATGGCAAAAATGTCTGATTTAGTTATCTCCCTTACTCCCCTTATTGTTGTCAGAACAATTAAATACAACCCTCTCCTTCTATTTTTTTCTTTTAATTCTTACTTTTTCCTTCTGTCTCAAGTCTCCACTGCCAACTAATCGACGAGCCCAGCGCCGCGTAACGGCCACATATAAAGAAGAAAAAATCAGTCTCGTGGTAGTACTATAGGTTCTATATACAATGGTAGAGCTAAAAAAAGTATATTATTATTATTCATTGTACTAATTATACTAGAATGTCAGTTTATTAGACTTGACCATTCTTTATTCCGTCAATTTCATTGAATTTTTGAACAACAACACCAACTTTAATGTGCTACCACTGATTGTTTACGAATTAATTTATAATTCGTTAATTTTTGGATAGAGATACAGCTGTTTCAAGGGGTGCCAAGCCGCCTATCATCAGTCTCCTATTATTAGTGGTGCTGAGCTTTAATCCAATTTTATTATGAAAAACTTTCTACATGCCCACCGTCTTAGAACGTTGCTTTGCTCAGTCTTAGAAGCCAAATTAGAAATTCAATGAAATTAATGGTCAAGTCTAATAAACTGACATTCTAGTATGAATAGTACAATAAATAATAATAATAACTTAATAATCTGGTCTGTTACCGATCTTCCAACCTCTCCCCCTTTGATACGTACTACGAATTGTAGTCTATCGAAACAAGGTATGGAGAAAATGGAGGCGGAACAAGACAGCATACTTAAAGGCGCTTAGAAAAATGCTGATGCTCCAAATTCATTTGATAAACAAAAACAACCCATTTTCGATCTGTGACGTCAGTGGTCTCAGGCGGCGGAATGCGTAGTGCATACGGCTTCTAAGACTGAGCAAATCTGATATCGTGGGTTCGATCCCTATCATCATCATCATCGTCGGCTCGATAACCGGGGTCCGGTCCTGGCCTCCTTCAACAAGTCTCTCCACCCATCCCGGTCTCGAGCCGCCGCCATCCAGTTGCGCACCCCAAGGCTCCGGGCGTCCTGGTCTACGCCATCTCTCCAGCGTAAGCATGGTCTACCACGCTGTCGTCTACCATAGAATGTACCACAAAGAACTTTCCGAGCAGGTTCCTCTTCGCTCATGCGAGCTAGGTGCCCTGCCCACCGGAGTCTACCGAGCTTAATTTTTGTCACGATATCTGCTTCAAGGTAGATTGCGTACAATTCATGATTGTACCGTCTCCGGAATCGTCCTTCCTCACATATGGGGCCAACAATTCTCCTTAAGACTTTTCTCTCGAACGCGGCTAAGAGGTCGGAGTGCCTTTGGCTAAGCACCCAAGTCTCGGATCCATATGTGAGTACTGGCAGGACCATGGTCCTGTACAGCAGCAGTTTTGAAGTTATGGTGAGATTTCTGGATTTGAAGAGCTTTGACAGACTATAATAGGCTCTGTTGGATTTGAGAAGCCGCCCGCGTATTTCTTCTTCTATATTGTTATCGGCTGCTACTATTGACCCAAGGTATTTAAAGGATTGCACCACTTCAAATTCGTGCTCCGCTACCTTGATTGTTTGACCAACTGTTCCTCTCGCATTCGACGCCACCATGTACTTTGTTTTACCTTCACTAATGTGCAGCCCCAGATTTTGTGCCGCCTGCTCGATCTGGATGAAGGAATCATGTACAGCTTGCTCGGTTCTTCCGATGATGTCGATGTCGTCTGCGTAAGCCAGTATCTGGCTGGACCTGTTGACGATGGTCCCTCTTGTTGCCGTGCCAGAGTCACGGATTGCTTTCTCCAACGCCAGGTTGAAGAGGAGGCAGGCCAAACCATCCCCTTGTCGGAGTCCATTAAAGATGTTGATTGGTTTGGATAGCAATCCGGCTATTTTTACTTGGCTTGTTACGTTGGTCATGGTCAACCTACATAGTCGTGTCAATTTATTTGGGATGCCGAATTCTCTCATGGCTTTGTAAAGTTCTACCCTGGCTATGCTATCGTAGGCAGCCTTAAAGCACAAATAATCATATACAGATGTCTCACGCCTATGGAGCAAAATGACCTATGAAATTGCCTTAACTAACATCGTCTTACCAAACAAAGATACAAAATCCAACAGCCGGAGAGAACAAAGATACAAAAGCTATACAAATTTTTCGTTTCTCATTCTCATTAAAACAAGTAGGTAAGGTACACGTACTCTTTTTCTCTCTTTCTCTCTGTTTCTATTTTTTTTTCCTGCACTCTATTTCCCTTAGATCTATTTTATTTTTATTTGTTGCGTTCGTGGCCTACCTCAATTCCATGTGTGTTGTTTTTGTATTGCTGTCTGTTGTTGCTGTGTACATTGGCAGGCATCTATTTGGCTGGTGGCTAGTGGTTGTTTTGTTTTTGTATTTCATTTTTTGGTAGGATCTGCGGGTTTGGATTTCGTAAAGATCTTTTTGTTTTGAATTGGAAAAATGATTTGATGAATGATTTGCTTGTAAGGAAATTTTGAATCGCTTATAACTTAAGTGCTATTGATGGGATCCTGATGGTTAAGCCCTTTAAATAAAGGAAAAATGATAAACAATATTTTGGAAGGTATATTTTATATTAAAATGGATTTGTATGCATACATATAAGCAGTTTATACAATTAGAAAATGAACTAAAGGTGAGGTGGAAACAAGATAAATTGTATTTTTTTGTGAGTAGGTATGAAGGAATAGGTAGATAGGTACTAAGGTACATTGTAGGTATTTACCTTTCTACTTATTTTATCTGTAAAGGCTTATACAAAATTTCAATATTTTGATAAGCTAGGGATTTAGGTAGAAACATACTAAAATAATGGGTGGTATAGACAAGCAAATTAATGCAACATGACAGTTGGTGGATTTCCTTTTATTAAAATTAAGATATGTACTTAAATAATTCTTATTTAATAAAATGCAACTTTTCTTTTCTTTTTCTTTTAACTCAAGTGGCTAGAACTTAAAGTTTTAATCATGCTGTTGGAAAAAAAATTGAAACGGATGAAATTATTCTTCATTTTTCTAAGCTCAAACTAGACTAGTTAAGTACATATCTATCCAATTCTGAAAAAAAACCAAAATCCTTAAAAGTTTTAGAAAATATGTTTAGATATGCATTCAAAAAAAGGTAAAAAAAAACAAATTTATCCATGGTTTTAATGCAATAAGAAAGCAGTATAAAACGATAGAGAAAGGCTTATTCAAATTTTAATCAACATTTTAGGTATATGTACATATGTATACATACATAAATATTATTATCTTACAACGGCGCGAAGTGGAGATCGCATTGCATTCGCTACGAAAAAAAATCATTTTACTCATAGATTGAAACTTAAATTTACAAAAAAATCATTTTTTTAGTTTTTTAATTTTTTGGAAAATATAAACCTACATACAAAACTACCTACCTACCGGTTTTTCAGAAATATTTTTTGTCTCAAAAATTATAAGAAAAAGCAGTATTTTTTCGTAATAATTAATGAAAATATAAATTGATATCGATTTAAACGTTTATGTACAGTAAAATAAATTAAACGATAATAACCCTCAAAATCACCCTTTAAATAAAATTACTAAGGGTTTTCAATCGATTTTCACAGTTGAAGCAGCAGTTCGCATTCCATTTTTATCTGTTGTCTATTTCGAGGAGATATTTTGTTTCTTAACCAATAAAAAAATGTGGAACATATTTTGGGCACAATTTTCGCATCGGAAATAAGTTAACTAAATCAAAAAAAACTCTTCGAAAGCTGACTGCTATAAATTATGTTGGTGTTAGTACCTATATGCCAAGGTAAAAATGGTCAAAATCGGCAATTCGACAGATCCAAATCAAAATAAATTGATTTATTTTACCAATGGAAAACTCCATAAGAATCCATCTTCTATAATTTTTGAATTAAATTAAACAAAAATCTGTCAGGCAAGTTAATAATTGACGTTTTGCAAACTCCAACTTGGGGAAAACAATGTCTCAAATTGATTTGTATTATTTCAATAACACAAATACTACATTGTCTTGTCAACGCAAGAATGTCAAGAAGTCAAAAATACTAAAAAGATAATTTTTGTAGGTATTGATTTGTTATGCTTATACCAAAAGAAAATAGTGCTGGTTATTAAAAGCAATATTGTTTATGTTATTAAAAAATACCTATACCTATGCAAATAATAATTAATAACAACAACTTCTGCCACGTCCACGATCGTGTCCCCTGGAAACTAGTTCATTAAAGGTGATTTAAGCCTGTTGATACTTAATAATTGAGGAGTCACTTTTAAAGAGGGAGTTTTAGAAGGACTTTAAGCCATTTGTAATAAAATCTAATTTTAAAACTTTCAGAAAAACTTTGGTATCAGAATATGAAGCAATAAGCTGCATAGGTTCTTAGTTTAAAACTGTATGTCAATTTTAAAAGCCACTCCTCAGTTATTGTACATTCATAAGTTACTATTAATGAAAGAGGCTAAGAGCAGAAACTATGAGCAGTGCTTTTTTCAATAAATGATCAAAATGCTCTCATTGGGCTTAATTTTGTAAGTAACCTAAATTTTAAAATAAAATAGTAAGAAATGTGTGAAAATAATTATTCCAAAGATTTTTGGTTTCTTCTGCTTGTGGAATTGTCTATACATATATTGTTCAACTTAAGTTAAAAAACAAAAAAACATTTTATTAAAAAAAAATTGTGAAACCATTTTCTGGATCTTGAAATTTTGTACTTGTTCTTTTATTCTCTGTTTTAATTATTAAGGCCCTTATTGGGAGTGTCGTTCAACGTTCGATTCGATAAACGTCGATCGTACCAAATCGTTGGGTGCGTTAAAATTTTTATTTAAAGCTATTTGGATAGCTTTATTTGGTTGTAGGCACTTGTGAAAACACAGCTGATGGCATCTGACACAACAAGAACTTCAAATATCTTCAATTTTTGTTGTCTGAATTTCTACAGAAGTCGTTTATCGATAAACAAACGACACTCGCCATAAGGGCTTTAGTGAAGTTAGTGACAGAAAAAATTAATTAAAGCTTTATTAAACATTTAACATATGTTTTGTTAAAATCTTACAGGAATTTTTTTAATTAATTGGAAAAAATTAGCGGGTACGTCATTTAAAATAAAACAATGACCTTATTAGAATCACCCTAATATTTATAATACATAACATTCCTACATGATTTTTTTAATAAACAATATACTTAAAATAGCTTTTAACAGCCATTAGTCCATACAAATTGGCGTTTCCTCCCGACGATCTCCAAGTCCAAGTGAAATCATCGGGACGAAACGCCAATTTGTATGGACTAAAGGCCGTTAAAAGCTATTTACGCCTTACTGGCTGAACAGACTGGAGCTCCAGCTGGAATAGCTGTCAAAATGTTGAATACACACAAATTCAATCATACGAACACAACACGACGCAGCTGCAGAAGGGACTGCAGACAATTTTGGCAACTTGCAGCTTTTTTGACGTTTCAAAATTGCGCGTAGGTACAATCGAGAACTTACACAGGGATTGAAGTGAGTTTTAAACTCTTTTCAAACTCTCATAAAAACGTGAAGTAATTTTAGCTTCCATGGGATCATTTTCATTTTTGTTTTTATTTTTATTTCCGATACAAAAATCTGTATAGCTGCATTGTGGGCGCGTGAGGTACGATAGTTTTTGCAGCTCCAGCTTCAGTTGCAGTACTCTGTTCTGTTCAGGAAGTTAACCGTTGAATAAATCCTTCTTCCTAACAGATTTTCTTCTTATCTACTACAAAAATTCTTTTTTTTTTGTCTAACCTTAGCACATATCTTAAGCGAATCGCCCTATATTAAACAATACAAAAATATATGTAGGTAGGTGTTAAACTTACCGCTAACAGCACCCAGCGGTATAAAATTAAACATAAACACACCTTCTTAAAAATTTCTTTAAATGCTAACCACCTAACGTAGTTCTTTTTTATGTTTTGATTGTTGGTAGGTACCAACATAATGTCCATACATAACGTATATGTACCTATGTATATCTACTTATTTGTTTCCTTCTTCTAACAAACAAAATCAGCTTCAAAATGTTTAAAGTTATTATAATCGCAAAAAATTATCTTTTGGAATAAAGATACTCGAACAAAAATACGAAAACAACAAAAATTTCATGATCATTCATAAGATCTCAGACAACCGAAAAAACCCTCACACATTTTTTCATCCATAAGAAATATCTCCGCCACACAAAAAAAAATCTGCCTCTACCTACCCACAAATTATATCCTATTTCATACTTTTTGTTCATCGGCGCGAACCCCGGACGGCCTTAAAAAAAACGTAGATATCTACTCAACAACCAGCAAAGCAAGTAAAAAAAAACAAAAAAATAGCACTGCCTCGATCGTTGCTCAAGGGGCAAAACTAACATTGCATAAACAAAACAGAAGCTAAGAAGAATAAAAAAAGACAGTAACGAAATCGAAAGAGAAGAAGAGATAGACATGGGTATTTTCCAACAGAGTCAAAGATACAGAATACTGGGAGAGTGCTTTCATTTTTGTAGCAAAGCTTGCTTTTTTAAAAGCTTTGTAACCTATGGCTTTTTCAATTCCATAGGTTATTTTGCTCCATAGGCGTGAGACATCTGTATATGATTATTTGTGCTCAAAGTCTATAAACAGGTGGTATGTTGGGATGTTAAATTTTAGACATTTTTCCATCGCCTGCCTAAGGGTAAAGATCTGATCAGTTGTTGAATTGTCTGGAATGAAACCAGACTGATATTGTCCGATGATGGTTTTAGCGTATGGGGTTATCCGGTCTTGTAGGATAGAGGAGAGTATCTTATAGGCGGTACCCAACAACGTGATACCTCTATAATTGCTGCACGTTGTGACATCTCCCTTCTTATGTATGGGGCAAATTCGATCCCTATGGATCCTAAAATTGGATTAAAACTCAGCACCACTAATAAGAGGAGACTGATGATAGGCGGCTTGGCACCCCTTGAAACAGCTGTATCTCTAGCCAAAAATAAACGAATTATAAATTAATTCGTAAACAATTGATGGTAGCAACTTTTAGTTGCTGTTGTTGTTCAAAACTTCAATAAAAAAAGTATATGTCATCATTGAATTTTTTTAAAAATATCGGTGTGGCAAAGACCGAGCAAGAAATCTGATTTTTCTAGAAGTTAAAACTCATTATCTCAAAATATGTTCAACATATCAAAATAACCTTGGCATTATTATGACGATTCCGGAGACGGTACAATCATGAATTGTACGCAATCTACCTTGAAGCAGATATCGTGACAAAAATTAAGCTCGGTAGACTCCGGTGGGCAGGGCACCTAGCTCGCATGAGCGAAGAGGAACCTGCTCGGAAAGTTCTTTGTGGTACATTCTATGGTAGACGACAGCGTGGTAGACCATGCTTGCGCTGGAGAGATGGCGTAGACCAGGACGCCCGGAGCCTTGGGGTTCGCAACTGGATGGCGGCGGCTCGAGACCGGGAAGGGTGGAGAGACTTGTTGAAGGAGGCCAGGACCGGACCCCGGTTGTCGAGCCGACGATGATGATGATTATTTTAAAGACAAAGAAAATTCATTTGATTCATTTGATACCAATATCTACGTCAATTATTTCGCCCGTTATGGACAATTATTTGGAACAAAATCTGAAATCCTTATTTGGCAAACGTCAACTTCAAGCCTAAATGCTTACTTTCGAAAATCGATATACCAAGTCAGCACTCGGTTACTTCCAACAATTTTTTTGCAAATGCAATTAGTGAGTACAACGTAACCAAGTGGTACTGCTTTTGTCAAATACACTGGATGCAGCGTTGGTAAATGCATTGAAGATATACATTGCATTTGCGAAAAAATTGCTTAGGAAATACCAATGCCGCAACTTGAATTTATGACATTAGTTGTAGATTCCTTGTTACGATCAGAAATAAATATTCAATCTGTGATTCAAACGGAAGGAAACTTCACTAATTTGTTTTGTTTCAATAACATCAAACATCAAGTGTTCCAGCCAAACCGTTTTTTTAAGCTAGAAATGTAATATCTCGCTTCATCTAAAATGCTTCCGTGAATTATAGCTTATTATGAATTTCTTCACTTTTATTTTTCAATAATATTTTCACTACCTACATGAACCTACATTAAATTCATTTTTCATAAAAGTATTCAAATAAAGTTCATTCATATTCCATGTAAAAAGAACATTTTATTTCAATAATTTTGATAACCCTTTCGGCAATCGTTGCGAAAACGCAACGTGGATTTTCTGGCAAACCAGAAACTTTCCCAAACATATTTTTTCATATGTCCTCTAATTACACTTAAAGTAGACAGTATGCGAAATTTCAAGATTCTAACTCAACTGGAACCGGTCGCCGCCGGAAATGGGTTAAGCACCGAGAATTATCCGTGCTTAGCTAAGCCCGAAGGGGATTAGTTGTTGTTCCATTTAACATGTAAATTGCTTAGCCCTGACGTCATTTTTTTCAACCAATTTCCTCGGTGCTTGCAAATAAAAACATGACTATTTAAAACAGGCCCTTATTAAATTATTTTATTTCCAAAAAAGTATTTTAAACTAATGAAGTCGTGTTTTATTGTTTATTGAGCATAAATTTACTGAATTTTTGGCATACAAATTATTATAAGTAAAAAGTTTAAGCAAAAGCAAAGTGATCAGTCTATTCCCCAATGGATATATATGAATTGTGCGAATTCTCCAAATACTGCTGTTTTTCCATTGTAGAATACCATTCCTTGCTGAATGAATATAAAATATTTGAATCGAACATAAAAATGGGTCAAGAAAAACTGTTTTTTTAAAAATTCGTCTCATGGTCGCATGAAGCAAAAAAAGGGTCAAAATGTGACTAAAGTCGCACAACGGCAACCGTGCATCAGCAAATATCTAAATATTGGCTTGTTAACTCTTTAATATTGATGGAATCTAACGAAAACAAATGAAAAATTTATAAATCGAACTGCAATATTGTGAGCATACCTACATACATGGATTCTTTCAGTTCAAGAGTATTTTATATATCCCTCAAGTATCTTCTACAAGATATTTGCCTATTTCTATGGCATCTTACTCTAAATCTTCGATTGCTACCATAAAACCAATATTGTTTATAATTTAAATTAATATTGTTTACCTCTTAATACACACAAAATTAAAATTTGTCATAAAGAAAACACAATTCGGTGCTGTCAAAATATCTTCGAAAATTATTTTAATCATTTGAAGATTGGAATGGGAAAAAATATTTCGTGGGAGATTCACGATGGGAAACATTTTTTCCCCGGTAAATATTTTTTTCCGTGGAAAAAAAGTTCCCATTAAATTAACGATAGGGCTGATTAAGTAAAGCCTAGCACCACAGATAGGATTACCATCAACAAAAATTTAAAAGCGGGACAGTTAGGAAAAAAAACAAAATAGGCAAAGAAAGATAAAAATTTGACAAATTTTTGAAAAATAATAAATACTCGACTCATCAGATTAGTTTTTTTTGCATCAAACAATAACACAGACTAAAGAGAAAAATGTTTGTAAACAAATTTCAAACCAATTTACTGAAGTGCTAAATCTTATATATTTTTGGCTGCTGAAACCGTATTTGGTATTATTTTTTTTTACCACCCATAATTTAATCTCTTACAATGTGACATTAATCATATATTTCCAAAAATAGAGAAATTTTATATATACAAATTAAAAAATATGCACGACTTGATCGCACGAACTTGCTCTTGTGGTTAAATACTGAATGTAACCCAACATTAAACATGCATGATGTATATATTTAACGAGTAAATATTAAGAGAGTCGAAAACACTAAAAAATTGATTTTTCGTTAGATTTTTTTTGTTTATAAAATAATGTTTTTAAAATTTTTTAAATGCATTATTGTTTAAATTATTGAGAACCATCAGATTGCAAAATTATAACAAAATCGATTTAACCATGGCAAAGATATACGCGAATGACCCAAAAATAAGACCATTTTCTCAAAAAACGTTGAATACCTAATTCCGTAATATGAATTTTTTGAGAAAAACCTGAATTGCAGTTTTCTTACAATTGACTTTGTTATTACAGGTACGAAGTTTAATCAAAATCGTTAGAGCCGTTTTCGAGAAAATTTGAAGAAACCAAAAAATATTGTATGGCAGCTACCCGTTCTAGATGAGCTAAAACAAAAGTTCTTATTTCCCCTCTAGGGAATCACATAAAAATATTCTGTACCGAATTTCATGCAAATCCTTTCACCCGTTTAGGCTCTAGCTCAAATTACAGTGGACGCACCGACGCACAGACATACAGACGCACAGACTGACACACGGCATGACGAAACCCACTTTTTCGGACTTCTCGATTATCGTAGTGTTAGTTTTGATTATAACCTTTTTATTTTTGATTATAATTTTTTTTTACGCGAAACCAATACCAATACCAATCATATCATATTATTTTTTAATTAATTTTTGATTTTTACTTACAAATATTATTACATTATTAAAATACTAATATTAAATGTTTTTTTTTTTTGTATTTCCTCTGCCTTTTCTCTGTAAAGCAGAACGCTCTGTCTCCGATGTGATGCATTTTATTGTTCTCTGTGAAGTGACGATACGAACAGTTCACCCATTATGTTGATATTACACCGTCCCTAGCATCGTTTCTCCATCTCCTATGTCCTGATGAAACCTTCCCCTTGCTCTTCCCTCACATCGCCAGAGTTGCAGAAAAAAAGTCAAGATAGTTATTCAATAAGTGGAGTTTAAGGCCGATCAGACAACGAAGAGTTTTGAAATGGTCTATCATTTAAACTATGGTAAATTCATAGCTAGTGTAAAAACTAACGCACAGTAGTTTTTAATTTAATTTTATTCAATAAAAAAAAACTACATTTAAAAAAGTGGACTGTATAATACACGCGCACACGGTGGATGATGAACTTGAAGTGCCAACTCCAAAGATGATCATCACGTCATAACGAAAGAGTTGAGAATACGGCACAATTGTATTTTTCTTCCTTGAGTGGAGGGATGCACATATTTTGAAAAATATGATGAAATGATTTTCTCGCGCCGCTGCCAGTTACCGCTATTTGGGACCGAAAAATAGTATAGCTCTGGTATGTGGTGTCGATGATGATGTTCATCATCGACATGATAGCCGTGTTTTATTATCTTCTATCGGGATCCGGATCTGGATCTGGATTTACTTTTAACACGTAATACACAAACAAAATACTGGGAAATTTTCTGAATTGTTTTTGTAACACGTGTTAAAAGTTAATCTAGATCCAGATCCGGATCCCGATAAAAGATAATAAAACACGGCTGATGTTAGCACGTGGGTAATGACGATGAGTTTTATCATCGTCGCTCTGGTTTGTTTTTTTTTTATTTTTCTTGTGCGCTTCCGCACATTTAATTATCCTAAAGGCTCTGCGCTTGCCCGATGCTCTCGCTCTTATTCTTGTTCTAAGTAGCTATTCTGCTATGTTTTTGAACAGCTAGGGACTTTTATAATTCCCAAAACCGGGTCAAGAAGTCCCGGCCCATGTTCTACCGGCCGATCAGCTGCAGTAAGTTTAGTTAGGATAAACAATTATTTTCTTATTTTTAAAGTTGTATCCAGAAACATCAATGCTGCAAAAATAACAGTCATTAGAATGATTTTTCTGATCTCTACATACCACGGGTATTGCAAGCTTTCTTCTCTTTATTAAACCACTTCCGAAGATCCTCGACACAAACATAACAAACTTTCTGAGGAGCCCAACATTTGTCTTGATTGCCGATTTCTATACCAAAAAATGCAAAGTATACCTTTTTACAAAGTCAGTAATATTCCTCGATTTTTTTTTAATTACTAAGTCAAAATAGTTTGGTAGATGAACAAATATTGGCAACAAACTGGCAAATGCTTTTAGATTTAAATGATGTGGATGAGTTGTATAACAACTTTATGACATTGATGCAAGGTATTTACTCAAATTCTGCTGTAAATAAAATAGCGCGAAATAAGCACAGACACAACCCTTGGATATCCGATGACCTACGCAAAGAATATAAGCTTAAGGATTGACTTTACAAAATATGGAAAAATAATGGACTGAATACGACATATGAAGTTGAATGCTAGCGATTTCGAAACAAAGTTAGCAAGGACATTTTTATTCGTAAGTCCAATTATTTTAAAGAGAAGTGTAACCAGATTCGATTAAATCCACGTATGACACTGAACCTACTAATCGAGATATTGGTAATAAAAAAGCTAAACAAATGTTTACTTTCATTATTTTCAAAATGTGCTGAGCAAATTCTTCAGATAGTATACAATTTTAACGAAACCACTTCATCGCATGCCAGTACAGTACGGTTTTACTTCCTGGAATTCCTCTCAATCATCCTGGAAGAAACAAACGTACAAGAGTTTCACGAAATACTAAAATGTCTGAACGAAAACAAATCTGCAGATGTTGATTCAATTAGAGCACTAGATATGAAAAACAATGCTGATTTATTTGCTCCGATAGTATCAAGGCTAATAAATCTGAGTTTGAATCAAGCAAGGATAACAAACAAACTGAAGACCGCGTTCGTAAGCCCTATTTACAAGGGAGGAGTCAAAATCCAATTAAACAACTTTATATACACCCATAGCAATTTTACCAGAAATTTAAAAATGTCTGGAACATGTAGTGGCAAGACGCTTTCAAGTCTTTTTTGAAAAACACTCGCTGATTCACGAAAAACTATATGATTTCAACACCCACAATAAAAGCCTACACAAAAAATATCACGTTCTAGTGGTATCTATAGATTTTAGTGAGGCGTTTGACACTCGTTACCATAAAAAGCTGTTAGAAGCCCCAAACAAAATAGGGATTCGAGGAAAGTTAGCCAACTGGCTGCAAAATTACTCCAATTAAACAGAAGAATATTTCTTTTCAAATTTTCTTCATATTCTATTACTTCAATATGACAGTAGTCCAGTCATTTGGTTGAAAAAATAGAGGTTAATTGGAAAGTTTTCCGCGAGTTTTGAAAATTGGTAATTTTATAGATTTCGACGTGCTCTTTCAGAATTTCAACTTTGCCACCTCGTATCTTTGCCGCGCCGCCATATTGGAAAAATGGCGCATAAAAGCAGTTTTTTGATAATAACTCCTTTCCGACACATTTTACAGTAAAAGTACATATATAAAAAATAAAACAAGAGAAAATTGCACGTGTGTCAAGTTAGCACTACACTTTTAGAAATTAAATAAACTAAGTACACAGTTAATTGTAGCTTTTTAGTAGTAAATTAGTTGTGGAAAACAAAAAAATTTGTAGCTCTATTTAAAAAAAAAATGGTATGTAGTGCTAACTTGATATCAAGTTAGCATTACACTTTCAGAAAATAAAAAACTGATAACACAGTTAATTGAAGTTGTTTGTTGTAAATTAGTTGTGAAAAGAAAAAAATTCTAAAAAAATTTTTTGCCATAAGTTTCTTTGTATTAAAAAAAAACATGGTATGTAGTGCTAACTTGATATCAAGTTAGCACTACACTTTGTTAAATTAAAAAAACAAAGTACGCAATTAATTGAAGCTATTTTGTTGTAAATTAGTTGTGGAGAGAAAAAAATTCTAAAAATTTTGTTGACGAAGTTTTCAACCAAAAACTAGGGAGGTAGTGCTAAGTTGAAACTCAGTCCAGGGATTAAAAAGGAAATTAGAAAATGCAAAGATGGCATTAATTGTAGCTTTTTTGTTGCAAATTAGTTGTTGCAACTAGGTAGGTAGTGCTAAGTTGACACTTTCAGTCCAGGGATTAGAAAAAGAAATTTGAAAATGTAAAGATGGCATTAATTGTAGCTTTTTTGTTGTAAAAAAGCTACAATTTATCGCTTTATTTTTGAGCTTAGCCAAGTTTTTACCTTTCTTAATGTACTGATTGAGCGCTCTGCTGTACATATTGTGGCGGGAATGGAAAGTCCTATAGATAGTGCTGCGAAAACCGATAAAATTCTTCCGCATTTTTCATCACATCACATGTATATGGTATATTAACTTTGGTCAAAATTAATCGTACTGTGGACATGATGGACTCGGCAGAAAAATTATCCAAAAAGGATCCATATTTGTCAGTTTTCTTTTGGACAGTCAGGTTCCTACAAAGCTTATGTTGATTATCAAAATGATCCCAGATACATTTAATCAAATTCTCAGTAAAATAATTTCAAAATAGTAGCATAATAAAAACATTAACAATCAACAAAAACAAACTATAGACACAATACAATTTGACATTTGACTTTATATGCGAGATACAGAGATTGAGATATACGACAACCACAACGAGATCAACGACAAAGAATAAGAATCTATGGACGAACAACGAGAATACACGTATGCTAGTGCATTTTGATGAACAACAACAAAAACGAACCGTAGACACAACAAAATTTGACTAGATCAGAAAGACAGAGATTGAGATTTACGACAACGGCGAGGTAATCCACAAAGAATCTATGGACGTGTGCATTTTGATGAATTTCTGGTAGTGATTTTCATAAAAGTAGAGGAATGTGAATGACATTTGTAAATAATAAACTTGTGACTTGTGAGATGAAAAACAATCGATTGATTTTTAAAACTATCGATGTAGGCGATAGTTTTTTACTATAGTTACTATCTATCGATAGACTATCGATGTTTAAGCAAACCTAGTAACACAGGATTCGAAGCTAAAGCGTACTTTGTTCTTTTTTTTACTAAGCAGTGGCATAACTATGATTTTTACATAGAAGGAAATATAAAACAAAATATTATACAGGGTGATTCGCAAAGGGTGTGACAAAAAGCTAAGGCGTATAGATTCGCTGGAGAAAAGAAAAAAAAAATAGTATGGGAGAGGGGTCTATTCCCCCACGTCTGGCCGGCAATTTTATAAAAAATTGACTTAAAACAGAAAAAAATACAATTGCATGCTATACCTTTTTGTAAAGTCAGAAATCTTTTCTTTTATTTAATTTTTAAATAGAATTGTTTTAATGAACAGTAATTGAAAACATAATTTTCAAACTCAAAATTTTGAAAAAAAAAATTTAATTTCATTAAAATTTTTAATATTAAATAAAAATAGTAAAATATTGAAAGAAATTAGTTTGAAATTTTTATACTTGCTTAGGGCAAGTATTGGTTTCGTGTCAACAACATTTCGGGGTTGTAATTAAAACTAACACTACGATGATCGAAATGTCGGCAAATATTGGTTTCGTCATGCCTTTCGTCTGTCATTGTAATTTAATCTAGAGCCTAAACGAGTGGACCGATTCCGACTCGCTTCAAAATTGGTACAGAGCATTTTTATGCGATTCCCTAGAGGAGAAATTCGAATTGTTGTTTTAGCTCATCGGTTAGCTGCCATACAAATTTTCTGTTTTTTTTCAAATTTTCTCGAAAACGGCTAAAACGATTTTAATAAAATTTCGTACCTGCGATAACCAAGTAAATTTAAAAAAAAAACTGCGTTTCAGGTTTTTCTCCAAAAATTTACATGACGGAATTAGGTATTCCACGTTTTTTTGAGAAAATTGTCTTCGTTTTGGGTTATTCGCGTATATATTTGCCATGGTTCAATCGATTTTGCTATAATTTTGTAATCTAATGCTTCTCAATAGTGTAAACAATAATGCATTTAAAAACAAAAAAGAAATCAAACAAAAAACAATTTTTAGTGCTTTTGACTCTTTAAATATTTTTTCGTTAAATATATGTTCGCGACTCTAGACATATCAACAGTGTGACAGTGTGTGGGGTTTCTTGGTATCTTCGGCTTTAAGTCTGACAGTGTGACACTGTCGGTTACAGTCTGTTTTAAGAGCGACAGTGTAACAGTATAACAGTAAAACAGTGCGGCAGTGTGACAGTGCAACAGGACAGCTTTAAAGTTTAACAGTATACTGTGGGAATATTTGGTTTTATGTATGACAGTGTATCAGTAGCAAAGTGTGGCAGTGTGAAAACAAAAAAGAGTGAGAGCGTGAACATAAGAGTGTGGCAGAGTGAAACCAAAAAGTGTGTGTGAAAACAAAAAATTGAGAGAAAGTGAAAATACAAAAATGTGTCAGTGTTGAAATAAAAAAGTGTGACAGTGTCAAAACAAAAAAGTGCGAGAGCGTTAAAATTTAAAGTATGGCAGTGTGAAACTAAGAAATGTCACAATGTGAAAATGAAAAATTGTGAGAGTTAAAATAAGAAAGTGTGACAGTGCCGGCATAAAAAAGTGTGACGGTGTCAAAATAAAAGTGTGAGAGAGTGAAAATAAAAAAGGGTGTCAGTGTTGAAATAAAAAGTGTGACAGTGTCAAAATAAAAGTGTGAGAGAGTGAAACCAAAAAGTGTGACAGTGTCAAAACAAAAAATTCTGAGAGCGTTAAGGTTTAACTACATAAGCCAAAAAGTACTTTTGTACAAAAGTAAAAACATTTTTTCTCCCGCTAGCGCAGTTGTTTTGTGAGAACGAATATACAAATTTTTTTTTAAACCAAAATTTAATCTTTCTGCATCATTTTTATAAGTTTTCCAGTCAGAAAAACTATTCCAAAATGAGTTTGAAAATTTTCACTTCTGTACTTGTTCACTTTTTTGGCTTATGTAGTTAAGCCTGTAAAAATAAAAGTGTGGCATTGTGAAACTAAAAATTGTCAATCTGTGAAAATAAAAAGTGAGTCAGTGAAATAAAAAAGTGTGACAGTGTGAGTTTGAAAATAAAAAGTGTAGCAATGTGAAAATAAATGTGTGTCAGTGTAAGAAAGTGAAAGGCTGATATTGAAAATGTGGACGTTGTAAAATTAACTGTAACAGTTTCAACAGTGTAATATGTTTTTGTTTAAATTGCATTCGTTTGTGATTTCACAATTCGATTATATTAAAATTGCCACAAAGTTTATAATAGATATTGAATACAATATAATTCGACGTAAGCATTCCTCAAAGAATTTTTAGAGTCACTTCTGTAAAAAAAACTTTGTATTTATTGCATTAAGTAAGCAAACATTAAGATCAAACTCATTAGGTATATTGTGCTTTTATTTTGGACCCGTAGTCTCACCAACATTGAATACATTTTTTTTCCAAAATATCATTCATTTTAGTTTTAAAAACAATATATTTGCTTATTAGAAGAATCCGAAAATAAAAACGACGACAGTTAGGTAAGTACAACCACCACAAGCACACAAAATATAAAAAAAACGAGATCTACTAAGTTGAAAACAGCCACTTGCAGCTGCGACCGAGCCATCGCCGCCACCAACTTACTTACTTTACTTTTGATGGCACTTACATTCCAGGATGGACTACGGCCTCAACCAACAAGCCCCTCCAGACAGCTCGGTCCCTAGCTAGCTGCCTCCAGTTTCGCACTCCAAGTTGGCTGAGGTCGTTCTCCACTTTTGTGCTCCACCTAAGGTGGGGTCTTCCTCTGCTGCGCAGACCATCAGGGGTAGATTGGAAGACTCGTCGGGCTGGTGCGATGGTGTCCAAACGCTCCACGTGTCCCAGCCATCTCAGCCGCTGTATTTTCAGCTTTTTGACCAGGTCGACTAAGGCCCGTACAATTCGTTGTTGAATCTTCTCCTCCATACTCTTTTACTTTTGTTTATTTTGCATTTTATTCAAAATATATTCCTTTTTTTTTTTTATATATTAATACTTTAAAATTTAATATTTAATATTTTTAATTGTAATTTCACTTTATTTCCTATATCCTGTACTAGTTATAAGTTTATCTTGATGTACAGCGTTTTTCAAACAATAAATACAAATACAAATACTCGATTGATACAGACTGGACCGAAGATCATCCGAAGAATCTTCCTCTCAAAGCACCCGAGCAGGTTCTCATCCATTTTTGATAGGGTCCATGCTTCTCCCGATATAGCAGGACCGGGATGATTAAGGTCTTATATGGGGGCTCCTTGGTTCCTTGAGAGAGAGCTTTACTACTCAAATGCCTTCTTAGCCCGAAAAAACAGCGACTGGCAAGCGTAATTCTTCGTTTGATCTCTGCACTGATGTCATTTTGCGATGTTATAGTGGAGCCCAGGTAGACAAAGTCCTTGATGACTTCGAAGTTATATCTATCCATCGTGACGTTTTGCCCGAGTCGAAGATGTTGAGATTCCTTACTCGATGATAGCATATACTTCGTCATGTCCTCATTAACAGCCAAACCCAATTTTACCGCCTCCGATTCAATACTCCCAATATGTCAATATCATCCGCATAAGCAAGTAGTTGAACAGACTTCTGAAAAATTGTACCTCTGTTTTTGACTTGCGAGTAACGTACAATTGCTTGAAGAACGATGTTAACCAAGTTGCATGATAACGCGTCGCCTTGCCTCAAACCTTTCTCGACTTCAAAGGGTTCGGGGGTGTTCTTACCGACTTTACGGAGCAGCGAGATTTCTCCATCGTCATCCTGCACAAGCGGACGAGTTTGGCAGGGATTCCGAGATGCGACATGGCTCTATATAATTCTTCTCTATCTACTCTATCATATGCGACTTTGAAATCGATAAAGAGGTGGTGTCTATAGATTTGATTTTTCCAAAATCTTTCTGAGTGTGAATATTTGATCGACGGTTGATTTGCTGGGCCTAAAACCACACTGATAGGGGCCGATCAGATCGTTGACAAACGGTTTTAAGCGATCACATAGTACAGATGACAGGATTTTGTATGCGACGTTGAGGAGACTTATACCTCTGTAGTTGGCACAAGTCAGAGCATCTCCTTTCTTGTAGATAGGGCACAATATACCGAGGTTCCATTCATCAGGCATACTTTCATCCGACCAAATTTTGGAAATAAGTTGGTGTATACTCCCTACCAAGTCATCTCCCGCTGCTTTGAATAGCTCGGCTGGCAGGCCATCCGCACCAGCAGCCTTGTACGTTTTAAGCTTGGCTATAGCTAACCCCACTGCATTTAGGTTGGGTGGACGGAAATTTTGACCATCGTCGTCCAGGTTGAATGGAGTGTTCTGTCTAACAGCGGAATTTTGGCCATCTTTTCTAGTTCCTCAGCACTAACTGGTGTCTACCACCATATTCCCACTCTCGTCTCGGAAGACTTCCGTTCTGGCCTTGTATCCCTGAGTAGATTGCCTCACCCTTCGTTAAAATTTTCAAACATCCCCCGTGCCGCTACAGTTCTCAACAGACTCGACCGTCCGCTTCGCATGCTCTCTCTTTTTCTTCCTGAGAAGTCGGCGTTCCGACTCCGTAGAGCTCCCGGGCTACTCTCTCAGCAGCTCTCTTTCTAGTCTGCAGCATTGATTGGTAGGCCTCATTCTTTCCAGCATGCGCCAGCCTGCATTCTTCATCAAACCAGGGGTTTCGTTTTGGTGGCCTAGTGAAACCCAGGCTCTCCTGATGGAATTTTGGCGGTGTTTCCACTGGTCTTTTGCAGATGATGCTGGTGGTGGGCTTGCTGAGAGGTTAAGAGAGACGTGGTCTGCAAAAGTCCTGGCGATCTCTTGCGATTTTAACATCGCAACGTTAAATCTTTTCACAGCATCCGCTCGTCGTTGTGGCGTCATGGATATCCGCATACGTACTTGAGCTACCACCGAGTAGTGATCCGAGTCTATGTTGGCACCTCGGAACGTTCGGACATCCAGGATACTGGAAGCATGCCTGGCTTCTATCGCAACATGATCAATCTGTTTGACGGTTCGTTGATCTGGAGACCGCCAAGTCCCTTTGTGTATATTGAGGTGTGGGAATCGAGTACTTGCTATGATGACATTTCGCCCCGCCGCAAATTTAATCAGCCTGAGTCCGTTACCGGAAGTGTTGTCGTGCAGGTTGTATCCTCCGACTATCGAACCAAAGATGCCCTCTTTTCCGATCTTGGCGTTGAAGTTGCCAAGAATAATCTTGACGTCGTACTTGGGGCACCTATCATACGTATTCTCGAGGAGATCGTAGAAATCTTCCTTGGTTGATTCATCATAGATCAGCGAGATGTTTTTGAACTTGGGTTTGATGCGGATTGTGACTAGGCGCTCGCTTACATTTCTGAAGCCTGAGACTTCTTGCCTAAGTCTTCCCCTTACCACAAAACCACAACCAAAAAGCCGCTGACCCCGCTCCTTGCAGCACTCGCCGAAGTAAATATCACACACTTTAATTCTTCGTATGCCTTCTTCATCCCACCGCACTTCCTGAATGGCTGTAATGTCAGCCCTTAGCCTATCCAAGCTCTCCACTAGTTGTTCGACTGCACGTGGCCTGTTTAAGGTCCAGACATTCCACGTGCAAATCCGAAATTCATTGTCCTTGTTTCGTTTGCTTAGGTCGTCAACATTAAAATCATCCATATCCGAGGCTTGTTGTTGTTTCGGAACCGAAAAAACTTTTTCCGTGGTAGGGAAGTTACCCCGACGCACAACCCCCTAGCCTGGAGGACCAGACCCTTATTATAACTCCAAGGGTGGGGTGCTGGATAAACCGCTCCTTATAGGCCTGAGCTACGAATATGTCATAGTAGCCCATGTAAGGTGTTCACTAAGTAGTTCAACCTAACTGGAACTGTAGAACCGCTGCCACATGGATGAAGGAGAAGTGCCTTAGTGGGAAAACTCCTCCCCCCCTCTCTCGTTTGCTGCCGCCTAAAACCGTCCACAGGGGTTGGAACCCCATCTTCAATTAAAGGTACTAGGCACCCGATGTTCAACACAGGGAGGTGAGAGTAGGAGTTGATAGACAGAGGTTCGCTTTGAGAAAAGCTTGTGGACACTTGTGTCCTCTTGAATGCACCGTGTCTACCCTTTGAACATCAACGCCGCCACGAACGAATTATAATATTCGCAAAACCATCGTTTTTTTCAGTCCCGAAAATCTGACCGAGAAATAACAAAAATTCATCAACCACTGGCTGCAGGGCGGACCCTCAACGATCATCATCTTAATCGTTCTGTTGCGAAGAATAAAACAACAACCACATTACCAGACCGAAGGCAAGTCAACGAGCGTGACCTACAAAAGGATTACATAATATTATGTGCAACAACAACAAGTAAAGGAGCGACGTAAGGAGCGAGAAAATCATTTCTCATTTACTACCAGCTGCAATACTAAAATAATAAAATAATACATAGATATAAAAATGGCTATGTAGCTATTACGCACATTCCTTGTCATAATAATTATTTTGTTTTCTTGTATTTTTTTTGTCGCGATCTCTCATGACTCCTACTGATTTGTGTCTTCTATGGAAAGCCATATTACGGACATAGTATTTTGTGAATCGTGATGGATAGCGACAGTTAATTAGAAAAAAGAAAAAGACAGAAGTCATCAAAAAATAGCAGCCCTATTCTGCTATTCATCGGGGGGAATTTTTCTTGAATTTTCACTAATCACTATTCTGCTATTCATTCGAAGTGAATCTGGGTTAAAGTAGGTAAAGTCGGTAATAATCCGCAGTATTCTCTCATTCACGTGAAAGCATTCACTCTATACAATTCAGATCCGCATATGAAATGTTGCGGATTTTGTCATTTTTATTGGATTCCCTGGGAATTGATCAGTAAAATATATGTAAAATCTATTTTATTGCCTAACTTAGAATATTTGTCTGTAAATGATAGCTTATTATCATTTTTCGTGGTAGAAAACAACAAATAGAGATCAATTCATCCCTCTATTTTCTGGAATGAAATTAAATCCAGTTTTTCAAAAGCAAGTGCCCTGTTTGTTGATTTTCTTATTCCTCTGTTTGGAAGTGGAAAAAAAGTTTAATAACTGTTTATATTTGTTGTTTTTTTAATTTAAAATGATTAACCAAAACAATTTTCAAAAATTTCAAAAGATTTTCACATGAACAGCTGTTTACGTGAATGACAAATTGGTTTGGGATAATGAAGTTCACCCGACGGATAGCAGAATGGAAAGGTAGAGCGAAAGGGAATCGAATGGGTGAATCGAAAGTACGATTCACGTGAATAGCAGAATAGGGCTGTAGGTTAGTATGTATGTGGGTATGTCCTGTTTTTTTGTCAATGGGTTTTCACGTGATGAGATCTATAGAGAATTTATCCAAAAGACAACAGCAAAAATAATAGCAAAAAAAAAGTTTGTTCTGGCACTCCAACAGTCAGTCTCATTCGTTCTATCTGCTTCTATAAATATGCTTGTGTGCGCATGCACATGCTGCTAGGTACATACTTATGTGCTGTCACTGTGCTGCTTGTGCCTAACTCTCTCCCTGTCTCTGGCTTTGAGAGAGAATGTTTTGCAATTCAAATTTCCAAATGCTGAAAGAGAACATTTTTCTTTCACCAATACACCCAAACGCAATTAGATGAGTTTTGAATTTGCTTCTGAGGGAGACCCACCCTTAAACTATAGCACATCACACATTACTTTCATACCATCACACTAGCACTTTCTCACTGACACTTTTACTCAAACGTTCTTACTGTCTCTTTCACATTCACTGTTGCACTTATCCACTGACACTTTTATTTTCACTCTCTCATAATTTCTATTTTAGCACTTTTTTATTTCAACACTGCCACACTTTTTTATTTTCACTCTCACAATTTTTTATTTTCACACTGTGACACTTCTTAGTTTCACACTGTCACACTTTTAGTTTTAACGCTCTCACAATTTTTTGTTTTGACACCGTAACACTTTTAAATTTCAACACCGCCACACTTTTTTATTTTCAGTCTCTTACAATTTTTTGTTTTGACACTCACACTTTTTAATTTTACCGTGCCACATTTTTTTATTTTCACTCTCTCACACTTTTTTTATTTGCACACTGTCACACTTTTTTATTTCAACACTGCCACACTTTTTATTTTCACTCTCTCACACTTTTTATTTTCACTCTCTCACACTATTTTATTTTCACGCTGTCACACTTTTTTATTTCAGCACTGCCAATTTTTTTTATTTTCACTCTCACAATTTTTTGTTTTAACACACACTTTTTAGTTTCATACTGCCACCCTTTTATTTTCACGCTCTCACAATTTTTTATTTTCATACTGCCAGACTTTGCGACTGATACACTGATAAAACCAAATATTCCCACAGTACAATGTTACACTATGAAGGCTTAACTACATAAGCCAAAAAAGTACTAAAGTGAAATTTTTCAAACTCATTTTGGAATAGTTTTTCTGACTGGAAAACTTATAAAAATGGTACAGAAAGATTAAATTTTGGTTTAAAAAAAATTGTATATTCTTTTTCACAAAACTGCGCCAGCGGGAAAAAAAAATATTTTTACTTTTGTACAAAAGTACTTTTTGGCTTATGTAGTTAAGCCTTAACGCTGTTCTATTACACTGCCGCACTGTATTACTATTATACTGTTACACTGTCGCTCTTAAAACTGACTGTAACCGACTGTATCACACTGTTAGGTTAGGTTAGGTTAAGGTGGCTGTCGAGCAAAGGCTAGACACACTTAGACCCTGGTTGGTCCATTGTGATACCACAGGAATCTTGGAACTTTTCTTCCTATTCGTTGAACCACTTAGAGCTCCTTACGAAGCGTGCGAGATCAATTATGTCAACATTTACCAGATCATTAGGATCGTTGTAGTAGTATTTTTCGAGATGGAGTTTACGTCGTTGGGATAGAGCAGGACAAGTGCAGAGGAGATGAGGAATCGATTCTTCCTCTTCTTCATCCATACAGCTTCTGCAGAAATCATTTGAGAATACTCCAAGTCTCTTTGCGTGCTTGCCTATCAAGCAGTGACCGGTGATGACACCTATGACGGAGCTGATATGCAGTCTGCTTAGAGATGTTAAACTCTTCGAGCGCTTCAGGTCCAGCCTTGGCCACATCTGTTTTGTCACTATACAGGTGGAGATGTTGTTCCACATTAGGATTGTTTTCTCTATTGCATCCTGCTTCAACATAAGTTTACATGTAGCAATGGGTATACCTATATCTGACCTATTTGGTAAAATAGGTAGTATTGTTCCACTTCTGGCGAGTTCGTCAGCCCTGCAATTTCCTGGAATGTCCCTATGGCCCGGCACCCAGCAGAGGTGAATATTAAACTGCTGTGCCATCTCAACTAGAGATGATCGACAGTTAAGGGCTGTTATTGAGTTGGTAGAGACAGATTCCAGGGATTTTATGGCGGCTTGGCTATCCGAGAAGATGCGGATATCTGTGTTAGATATCACGTTTTCTTTAAGCCAGGATAGTACTTCTTTTATAGCCAATATCACACTGTTACATTGTCAGAATAAAGTTTTAGGTAATGTTTTTTTTTTTAAAAAAAAAAACCCTTGAAACTTGAACGTGCTTCCTGATCTACAGCAGGTGCATGTGCCTGCCAACCACAATTTAATCAAAAAATATACCAAAATCACCACTTTTTCTAATTAAATGCTTAAAATTTGATACGTTAAGAACTTCAAACATACACCAAAGCAAAGCTTCTGATGAAGAAAGTTAAACCAAATGTCTATTGAAAAGACCTTGAACTTTCGCATTCCCCATTGTTACATATTATAAAATTTTTTTGTATGTATTATAATTGTTACAGTTATTTATTTTTAATGTCTATTATCAAGAAGAATACCTATATTAAGTATGTATGTAATATCAAAAAGGAACTGTGATACTTTAATGTTGGAACTTCTGAGCATTAAATTTAAAAATTTTCTTTTTATTAATTTCATAATATTGTTCAAATTTTTAAACTAAATATTTATTTATGTTTATAAAAAAAATTAATGATAATAATATGAAATAAACGCATTACATGCCAAAAAAAATATAATTAGCGTTTACTGTTAATTCCATATTATTGCAAGATATATGCAGAACCATGAATTATATGAACTAAGGGCCAAGTCAATAAATTAGATCTGTGAATTTAATACACTTTATCAAAAAGGAGTGATTTTGGTATATTTTTTGATCGAACCAAGGTTGGCAGGGCTTTGCACCTACTGTAGATCAGGCAGCCCATATTTGTTTGATAGATTAGAGTGTAAGCTTTAATTTGGTGTATGTTTAAAACTCTTATGTTCGGTTTCACAAATATTTAACAGGCTTTTAAATTTTTAAATGACGTATTTTGTATGGAACAAACGTCATTTAAAATTTAAAAGTCTGTTAAACAGTTAAAAGGGCTTTATGAAATCGGCCATTAGCGTATCAAATTTTAAGGATTTAATTAGAAAAAGTGATGATTTTGGTATATTTTTTTATTAAATCGGGGTTGGCAGGCACATGCACCTGCTGTAGATCAGGCAGCCTATATTTGTTTGAAAGATTAGAGTGTAAGCTTTAATTAGGTGTATGTTTAAAGCTATTACCGTATCAAATTTTAAGCATTTAATTAGAAAAAGTGGTGATTTTGGTATATTTTTTGATTATATTGGGGTTGGCAGGCACATGCACCTGCTGTAGATCAGGCAGCCCGTATTTTTTTTGAAAGATTAGAGTGTAAACTTTAATTTGGTGTATGTGGCCAAAAACCCTGTGAAACGGCAAGAAAAGAAAATCACTGAAGGTGATGTTTTGGCCAAAACCTTGACATTGTCCGGCGCCAAGGTCCCTTCGACTCCTAATAAAGAGTCTGAAGGATGTGAACCGACCAACGTCTGTGTGGATGGCCTGGGGTCCTTAAAGACCTTGATGGCTCCATTTCTGAAGATCAATGCTCGCATGGGCTAACACCGATCAAAGGAACAATGGTCCATCCGAAAAAATAGAATACGACCGGGAATCAGATTCCAGATCTGAAAAGGATAGAAAATGCAAGGAGAGCCATACGAAGCTATGGCCAGGGTTATCCACAGAAATTAAGTTTCAGGGACTGGAAGCGCTTTAGCTGGGCTCAAAAGCTTCTGGCCAAAACTGGGAACAAGAGCAAGGCATTGATCGAGCCCAAATCGGGCCTCACCGACAATCCCTCCGATGAAGGTGCCTCTTCCCCCAAAGTGGCTGTGGATGGCAATCCTAAGTTGAGATCAATCAAAGGTCCTAAACACCTAAGGGTCGAACAAAATCCCACTAGTAGCCAAAGAAAAAGTACTAGGCACAATAACTCGACTCCCCCTCCAATGTCCGTCAGCAGAAAGCCTAAGACGGCAGGCAGCGTAGGTACGCTAGCGGAATTTGTAAGAGAGAGCCTTCAGGTGGCCTATATAAATGAGGGGAGCTCCGAAAGATTACTTACCAGCGTGCAGTGCGCCCAAGTAGAGCTAAAACTTCTTGAGTGCGTAAATGCAGAGATCCTTGCCTCCACTGTAGCGTTGCCGATGTGGCACCATCGTGCACTTTTGGCACCTTTTAATTTAAATGGCACTGTGGCACTCAAACACTTCAATGGCACTCTACTAAAATACAATGTTTAAACAAAATTTCTCAGAATGTTTATACAGCATTTTGGTCAGAATTAGGGAACATGAGAAATTCTATCGACGAGCAAACGTCTCCAAATATACCGAAATTCATGATCAGACTTTAAGTTTTACCACATGGCAGTGCATCAGCTGAAAGGGTTTTTTTTCACGTTTAAATAATATTAAAGCCCATAGTAAAAATCGCCTTTCTTTTCAAGTTATGAAATCACTTTTGGGGTTTAATGAAATAATAAAGGCCGAAACTTGCCAATATTTCATACCACCTTAAGACTTATATTGGTATTAATTGACAAATTCCTTGTTACTTTTATTTATTTTTTGTTATGTTTCGACTAATAAAGTTCTTTTATTTTATTTATTAATTCTGTGTTCATTTATTCGTGTTATTCTTTAAGTTTTATATGAGGTGCAATTAATAAAATTAAAAATTATTATGAAATCAGATTTTTTTACTATTTCCGTTGGTGACACCCAGTGGCCTAAAATGGCACTCTCTGTTGGCAGCGTTGGCACTTAAAAAAAATTTCCGGCAACGCTGCTCCACTGGTTTTGTGTCAACTTTCTGGCCGTTGTCGACGTTGAAAGGGTTTAAGATTTTAACATGTAGCCTGAAATGGATTGTAGGATTGTAGGAAAGGTAAGGAGCATGGATGGGTTACTTGAAGGGTTCACGCTGAAAGTTGCTCTGAAAAGCGACCTGTCCATAGGACCAAAAGTCCGGATAAATGTCCCAGACCTACATTATAACGAAGAAAATGCTGAAAAACTTCCTTCGAGGTTGAAATTGCGGCTTTCCAAGTAGTGACTGGCAGACGATGGAACTGGAAGCGCTTACCAAAACAGGCCAGGAAGCAATAATCATGCTCAACCATGAAACTATGGCAATGCTTCCATCAAATGGTATTTTTCTTGACTGTTGGAAGAGCTCATACATAGCTCCAATTTATAAATTGGGTTCAAAGCAATGCGTTGTAAACTATAGACCTATTGCCAAATTACAACTGATTCCTAAAATTTTTGAATCACTTATAAAGAAAAGAATGTACGTTGCTGTTAAAAAATATATTTCACCCTTACAACATGGATTTGTTAGTGGTAAATCAACTGCAAATAATCTCACTCTATTTACTAACTTTTGTGCTAATGCTATGGAAAAACGAAACCAAGTAGGTGCTATTTATATTGACTTTTCGAAGGCGTTTGATAGAGTGAATCATAAAATACTGCTAAGAAAGCTTGAATCTTTAGGTTTCCATGGCCAAATCTTGGATTGGCTAAAGAGTTATCTCACTAATCGTATTCAATATGTAAAAATCAGACCAATTACATCGGAACAAATGTTGAACGTCTCGGGAGTTCCTCAAGGCAGCCATCTAGAACCACTTTTGGTCTTGCTGTTTATTAATGACTTACCTTTATGCATTTCACATTCATCTTATCTGATTTTTGCGGATGATGCTAAAATGTATAGAACAATAAAAACCCTTACAGATTGCATGCAACTGCAAGAGGATCTAAATAAATTATTTAAATGGTTTATTCTAATGACCTTTCATTAAATATAGAAAAATGCCGTATTCTTTGATTTTCAAGATCGTCTTTTCCAATCACGTATGTTATAAAATGTTAAACAATGAGCTTCAGAGAGTTTTTAACCATAAAGATTAAGGAGTTATATTTGATTCTAAATTAGATTTAAGGATGCATGTTGATTATATTATTTCTAGGGGAAATTCCATGCTCGGATTTCTGATTAGGAACTCGAAAGAATTTAGGTGTCCTTTCACCCTTAAGTCCCTTTTTGTAAGCTTTGTACGACCTGTTTTGGAATATTGCTGCGTTGTTTGGTCACCATACCACAAAAATGCTTTGAATAGAATTGAGAAAATTCAAAAACGATTCACGAGGTTATCGCTTCAACATCTTAATTGGACATTACCTTTGCCACCGTATAAATCCCGATGTGTTTTAATTGATCTTAAAAGTCTTGAATCAAGAAGAGTTTGCTTTAATATTTCTCTTGCGCGTGATGTTACAACTAGTCAAATCGATTGCCCACCCTTACACTTGCTATTTAAACCTTACACTCCTGCTCGTTGCCTAAGATAGGGTTAACCACTATTCTTGTATCTCGAATCACTCAACTAATTACGGGGTCAATGAACCAGTTACAAAAGCTTGTCAGTTTTTTAATAAATATGCCGATGTAATTGATCTCCAATGTTCTAGAGATGTTTTCAAAATAAAAATAATTTAAATCATATTTATTGATGATAATTGATAATGATAACCGATTTTATTTGTTTTTTTTTTTTAACTAACGTGTAATTTTATTATATTTATATCATCCATTTCAATACTTTCATTTAATTTTTAAGCTTATAGAATTGTTAAGTCTAAGAAAGTGTTATATACTTATAGTCAATAAATAAATAATAAAAGCGTTCAAATTGAGATTCGTCATAAACGAGGTTAAGGTGCGGCATGTGAAGGCAGCCAACTTGCCAAAAAAGGACACCAAACATGAAAGTGCTACAACTAAATCAACAGCACAGTAAGTTGGCCTCCGCCACTTAAGCCTACTTTTTGTCGAAGAATAACATCGACATAGCCCTTATACAGGAGCCATGGATTAACAGTCTGCGGACTTATGTCCAAAGATTATGTCCTCTATTTTAAAAAAGTGCCTACAGAAGGTAACTATCGCACATGCATGGTGGCAAAAAAAAAATATAAATCTTTTCCTCTTATCTCGCCATTGCAGCATAGACTTGACAACAGTGAAGTGCTAAAGAGAAGGGGCACCGCCCGTAATCCTAGCCTCCCTCTACATGCCGGGCGATTCACCGGCACCCCCACCGCCAGTTGAATTCGAGGACCTGGTTGAAATAACAGGTTGGAATCATCAAATACAGTGGGGTAGCTCTGATATAAACTTAAGAGGTGAATCGTTTTTTGAATTTATTATTAAGAACAATATTCTGATTTTAAACAGAGGTAATGAGCCAGCCTTCATTACAGAAGAGAAGTGCTTAATGTGACACTTTCCACAAACTCTGATTCCATTGTAATCAGTAACTGGAAAGTCCCAAGCAATGTTACATTCTCTGACCATAGAATGATAACTTTCCAAATAGAGTGCAAAATTGAAAATTTAAAGCCCTATAGAAACCCCAGGAAAACAAACTGGGGAGCCTACAATATAAGACTGACCTCATCTTTGGGCCAACATGGAAACCAAACTATGTCAAGCTGCTCAGACATGCTATTAGCAGAGCTTACGAAAGTTCTTGGGAAATAACCAAAGGTAAAGGCAAACTCAACCCCGTATGGTGGTCCTCAGAGCTGTCTGCCCTAAGAAAAAACTCAAGGAGGCTTTACAATAGAGCAAAATATAGTAATGAACCCGCTGACTGGGATCTCTTCAAGATCAGCAAAAATACATATATAAACCGTACAATATACGCGAAAAGAGCAGCCTGGGAGAAATTTCGTTCTGACTTTGGGTCTACAAATGATGCTGCTAGGCTCAGGAAAGTCAACTCAAAGGTCAACAATCCTCCGGGTTTGTTAAAACGGCCGGATAATACCTGGACAGAGTCCTGTTGCGAAACCCTAGAGTCACTTATGAGCACTCACTTCCCAGGATGCGTCATAGATACATCGGTAATCTCTAGTATCGGTAATCAAATTATAGATAGCAGAAAGGTGGCCATACAAGTCGGCAGGGCCTGATGGAATAATTCCAATTATGCTCCAAAGCTCTAAGGACGTCATTGTACCCATTCTGGTGGAGATATTTAGAGGATGCTTAAACATAACCTATATTCCCTCCAGCTGGAGAGAAGTAAATGTCATCTTCATTCCGAAGGCAGGCAAGCCCACCCAGACTGAGCCGAAAGATTTCAGACCAGTAAGCCTGTTCTCCTTTCTTCTCAAGACCCTAGAAAGAATAATAGAAACACACATTCGCCTCAAACTAAATGATAATGCCCTCTCGCAGGCCCAACATGCATACATGAAGGGCAAATCTGTTGAGACGGCACTTCACGAGGTGAGAAATCAATCCAAGTCAAAAAATTCACGTTAGCAGCATTTCTTGACATAGAAGGGGCTTTTAATAATGTGGAAAACAGTGTAATCAGGCAAGCCCTAGATTCTATGAACATCGAACCGATGCCATCAAATTGGTTTGACTCTATGCTCCAAACAAGAATAGTAAATGCAGAAATGGGCCATAGCAAGCTTAAAGTCAGAACGTGTAGGGGTACTCAACAGGGAGGAGTAGTGTCTCCTCTGCTTTGGCTTCTGGTGGTAAACCAGATCTTAGTTAAACTAAGCCTAAGCGGGGTCAAAGTCGTAGCCTACACCGATGACATTGTAATAATGGCGTCAGAAAAATTTGTCAACACGCTGTGCGAGCTCCTACAAGATTTCCTCGATAAACTCAGTAATTGGGACAGTAGCTGAGGACTAAATGTCAACCCATCCAAGATAGAACTGGGTTTGTTTACGACGACACGAAATATTCCAAATATAATCCCTCCCACCATAAATGGGACACCGCCCCATATCACTGGCACGGCAAAATGTCTTGGTTTGTTTATTGACCGTAAACTTAACTGGAAAGAAAACATTGGAGAAAGAGAGAAGAAAGCATTGCAGTAGAATTTTTGGGGTCCCAGCCCCAAAACCATTCACTGGATGTACACAGCCATAGTCAGGCCAATTTTGTCGTACGCGTGGTTGGTTTGATGGCCAGCCTTAGATAAAGCTGCCAATCTTTAAACTATGACTAAAATTTAGAGACTATCGTGTATGGGTACAATTAGTGCTATGAAAACTACACCGACCGCAGCCCTTGAGATAATCCCCTAACAAGCTCCACTCGATCTATATACGAAAGAGATGGCGGCCAAAAGTGCCTTACGACTAATACAGTGTAATAATTGGAAAGGGATCAATTTTTCGGCCATTGTACAATTACAAATTTCACGAACAAAGACATTCAAACAGACTATTCAGTACCACACATCGATATCAAACGCGTGGCCAAAGAAGGGTTACCAGACGTCCCCCTTAAAGGGGACAGTCCCCCTTTTTCATACCAAAATACTATTTGTCCCACTTATACAAACCTCTGCCCCCCTTATTAAGTAAGAATTCAAACAGAGAAAACATTCAATTGAAAACTGTAAAAATGTTTTCATTAATTATTTCTGTGAACACATCCATATGAAGTTCAAAATCCTTTCAAAGCTGAACGCATCCACTTACTTCACTTTTTTTTACTTTGGTGCTATATTTTTCAAAAACATGTTTTGTCCCCCTTTTTGAATACTTGTCCCCCCTAGAAAACTCGCGATGCCCCCCTTTTCGTTATTTTCAATCTGGTAACCCTAGGCCCAAGTAGACATCCCTTTTTCTTTGTTTTTTTAATTCTTATTACTCACGTTCAGTATCAACACAATTGGTTACAAGTAATAGTATGAAAATCATTTATACATATTCTTTTTGCTGATTTCTATAATCAGTAAAAAGAATAATATTTTTGAAATAAAACATTTCAATAAATTTTTGAAAAATTTATGTTTTGAAGATAATATAAAATGAAAAAAAAAAAATAAATTAATTTATGGGAATACAAAAGTTCTATTTATGAAGTGATTTCGGTGGTGAACATTCATGACATTTTTCAGCTAAGCATAACGGTCTAGTGAATAAAAGACTCCCGCTTACCTAGTGATATCACTGATTCATATTCATGGTATTTTTCATCGGATATAAGTCATTCATGAATAACTAAGTTACACCTACTTAGTGATTTCATTGTTGAATATTCACCAAGAAAGTCACTTGGTGAACGCCAATGGCATCCCCATGTTAATTTCATCGATTCAAATTCCTCGGGTGTAGCTTACATTCCTTGATGAAAAAGGTGAGGATTCCTCGGTGAATTTTTGGAAATTTCCTACTGGGTCAAAGCCCATTTTGTGTACAGTTTTTACACGTTTAACGATTGGTGAGGGACGAGTCAATGAGTAGGTAGGTACCTAATAGGGAATAATAGGTAGTACCTATATGAATGGAAAAAAAGTAAAGCAGTCAAATTGTGTACCTAAGTAGTTAATAAAAATATGCACGACTTGATCACACGAACTTGCTCTAGTAGCTAACAACTGTGTGTAATCACATATTGAAGTTGCATGATGTATATGTATATTAAACGAGTAAATAAATTCCGTTATGTGAATTTTTTGACAAAAATCTGAAACGCAGTTTTCTTACAATTGACTTGGTTATTACAGGTACGAAGTTTAATTAAAATCGTTAGAGCCGTTTTTGAGAAAATTTGAAGAAACCAAAATATTTGTATGGCAGCTACCCGTTCTAGATGAGCTAAAACAAAAATTCGAATTTCACCTCCAGGGAATCACATAAAAATGCTCCCTACCAAATTTCATGCAAATCGGTCCACCCGTTTAGGCTCTAGCTCAAATTACAGTTGACGCACCGTGGCACAGATGCACAGCCCGACGGAGGGCATGACGAAACCCACTTTTGTGGACTTCTCGATTATCGTAGTGTTAGTTTTGATTATAAGTTAATGAGAAGATTTGTGAATTTTCTTGCATTATGTTACATTATGATCGTTGAGTTAAGTAGGTATGTACATGTACAACATAGATATGATAAGAATATAAGCAACGTTGTTTAAAGGCAAACTTAATATTTAAGCAAACTTAACTAATTTTGCGTTCCATTGGGCAAAATAAATTGAATTGTTTTTGATTCAAAATCAATTTTGCAGATCTAAAATTATTGGCAGATTTACCCCTCCATTCAGTAACAACAACATATTTTACAACTGTGAGTTGGGAAAAATGTGTTGTTTGATTGGATTAATGTAGGTATTTCAGGAAAAATTTGTGTTGAAAAAATGTGAGAAATAGCTATTCGATTATATGTAAATGGAAAAGTTTAAAATTAATTGGTAACTCCACCAAGCTCATCTTTCTCTTCTAAGAGGGACGAAATTTGTATTGAAATATTGACAAAGAACGAAAGTACACAAATACAATGACAAAAATAAATCAATTTGAAATCGTGTTCCATTCGCCACGAAAAAAATCAATTTTTAAATTGAAATCTGAATTTACCATAAACAACCTTAAAGAAGCCTTTGAAGAAAATCTAATAGACGCTGTTTAGATTGGGAAGATTGAGTACGGTATCACGGCAGTTTGTAGGCAAGAGATGTGTGGGGTGAGGGTATTAAATCTTCGTAAGATATTGCATTGCATTGTTGTTTGGATATGAAGCCCGGTGCCGAACCTGGCATATAGGCAAAACAGTCTTAAAGCAACTAAACTTGGTAAACGCGTACACAAATTCAAGTTTGTACTGTCAACAATAATTTGGAACGAGAAAAAATGTTTCAATCAAAATCAATAGACTTTTTGAACTATTTGGAGCATTTAGATAAATTGCGACAGTACTTTCAGATAAACCGTTCTAAGGGATCTTTATTTGAAACATTATTTGCTAACAATTTTTATTATTTCGTTAAATACTAACGGTACACATCTTTTAAAATTATAACAACAAAAATGAAAAACTTACATCTAATGTACATTATGGATTATTTTGAATAAAAAATATTTTTCTATATTTTTTTGATCAAATTTTTGAATCATACTACGATTTGTATTAATGGGCTTTTTTGATCGTTCTAATTAGTATGCGAATTAAAACAATTCCATAATTTCACGCTACATTTCGTTGAAAATTCTCAACTTCTTTAGAGGTCACAATTTATTGATACTTTATAAATAAACAATATTAATTCAATTTTTTGTTGCATTTTTGAACATTTAACGAATTTCGGAAAACTTACTTGTTATTTTTAATTTTTACATTGATATTAATTACTTTTATTAAAAACGTAATGAAATAAATTAATAATTTAAGACTAAACGAAGAAAACATTTAAACCGGACTCAAGAGTGTCATTTGTTGTTGTTTCAATGTGCGAAATGTTGAAATTATTTTTTTTTTCAATGTATTTTGAGGCGCCTCAAAATTTCTAATGTGAACACGATGAGACTCACCAGTCCGTACTCAATCTTCCCAATCTAAACAGGCTCATTATGTTTTTTTTTCAGTCATAGTCATAGACAAGATGTAATTAGTAGTAACATAAAAAATTAAAATAAAAACAATTTAAAAAAAGCCTCTTATTCGTATTTGTTTTTTTTTTTTCTCATCTCGTGGTCGGCCCTACCTACATTCTAGATCAGTTGTTTCTGCATTTACAAATAAATTTTATAAACTCAACGAGTTATAAATAAATATTTTGTTCTTTTTCTTTCACCAACATTAACACTTACCATATCGTCTGTAATAGAGCGTAAAGGTACAGCACGTTTAATTACATGTGTTGAATATCTGAAACAAAATAATGATATAGGTTTTATCAAGGAAAAGTTGTAAACATTTGCAGGGTTGTGCAAATTTAAATGCAAACAAAAAAATTTTGCGTACAAAACAACAGGAAAAATTGGTTTCCATTAAAAATAAGATTTTAATGCAACGTAAAAATAATTAACATTAAAAAAAAAAACATTGAAATTCTGAGTCGAAATTTATTTGCATTAAAAAAAATGTTACTCCAACTCTAAATTTGTTTGCATTAAGAAAAAAAGTCAATGCAAACTCGAGAATTTTTCGCATCAAGATGATGATGGGGTTTTAAATTAATGGACGAGACTAGAGACATGCCAATTTATAACAGTTATAACAGTTTTTCACCATTAAAAGTGGGTGTGCGTTAATGCGCTTCGCGCGAATTGAAAAAAAAACTCTGGGTGTCTGAAGTATGCCCACCGGCGGAGGGCCCTGGCCCTGCGGGGCTGCATAAATAGTACTTTTATAAACCATAACTGTTATAATTGGCATACTAAATTCATCCAAGAAATTACTTAAATCCACCCGAAATTGATAGTAAATACTTATTTTATAATAAATTTTCGTAAAATGTTGCATTGCATTGTTGTTTGGATATTCATGAAGGCCGGTGCCGAACCTGTGCCTATACGTTCTGTAACTCTCGCATCGCTAAAATCAGTCGAGAAACGATAAAAATTGAAACAAATCGTATGAGTTTTGTTCCATTTTCCACCGTTTCTCGACCAATTTAAACCATGCGAGAGTTACAGAACGTAGGCACTGGCATATAGGCAAAACAGGCAATTGCCTAGGGCAGCACTCGATTAGGCCGGTAAAATCAGAACAATGATTTCAAAACGGAAAAAAAGTTACACATCCGTCTACTTTAATTACTAATTCCGTATACTTTTTTCTTTCTTCTTTGTTGTCCATTCTATAAAGGATTATTACAGATGCTTTAATTGAAATTCCAAAAAGTTCGGAATTCGATGAAATTGAAATTCTTAAAGCAACTAAACTTGGTAAACGCGTACACAAATTCAAGTTTGTACTGTCAACAGTAATTTGGAACGAGAAAAAATGCTTTAATCAAAATCAATAGACTTTTTGAACTGTTTGGAGCATTTAGATAAATTGCGACAGTACTTTCAGATAAACCGTTCTAAGGGATCTTTATTTGAAACATTATTTGCTAACAATTTTTATTAATTCGTTAAATACTAACGGTACACATCTTTTAAAATTATAACAAAAAAATGAAAAACTCACATCTAATGTACATTATGGATTATTTTGAATAAAAAATATTTTTTCTATATTTTTTTGATCAAATTTTTGAATTATACTACGATTTTTATTAATGTGCTTTTTTGATCGTTCTAGTTAGTATATTAATTAAATTATATTTATTAAAACTTTATAAATAAACAATATTAATTAATTTTTTTGCATTTCTGAACATTTAACGAATTTTGGAAAACTTACTTGTTATTTTTAATTTTTACTTTGATATTAATTACTTTTATTAAAAATGTAATGAAATAAATTAATAATTAAATAAATAAATAATTTAAAACAATTTATTACAAAGAAACTAGACCGAACAGAAAAAAACACTTATATAACAGGTGGGTTACTTTATCACATTAGTGTAAATTGGCAACTGCCTTCTCAAACTAAACTGACTAGCAATGAAATTTAATCGACAGAGGATCAATGGAGCTGAAATCGATCTATTGATTATCCCGACGATAAAACAGAATTTTAGATACGCTCTGTGACTCGTTAGAGATGGAAGATTTGTTAATTGAATACGTTGAGCGTAAGGTGGCAAGGTGATTCGATTCGACCATGGTAGAAATCTTAAGCGAAATCTCATAAATCTTCTTTGAACGGACTCTTCCTCTATTTATATGAACCGCATAATATGGCGCCCATACAACACAACTATACTCTAAGATGGATCTTACGAATGAGTAATAACCAAGAGTCATGTTAGCTTTTGTTAATAATATAGTCAAAATGGTCAATAAAGGTTAGTTTTGAGTCCAACACTATCCCAAGGTCTGTAAAACTAGACAGATTACACAGTGGTGAAAAATTAAGCGCATAATTATAGATCACATTTGTTTTGCGTGTAAACACATGGTTTTACACTTGTCAATATTTAAAACTAAGCGATTAATATTGCACAATTCCCAAAAACTATGTAGGTCTTTTTGTAAAAGATGACAGTCTTCTACAGAGTTTATTATACGAAAAATTTGTACATCATCGGCATAAATAAGAGACATAGAATTAACTAGGACGGACGGAAGATCGTTAATAAATAGTGCAAATAATAACGGACCAAGATGGCTACCCCGAGGTACACCGGAGTCAACAGTTAAACATTTAGTACGTTCACTCTCTCTTTGAGATATGAAGATATCCATAGAAAAAATCTTTCGTTAAGACCCATATTTTGAAGTTTCCTTAAAAGTATATGTTGGCTAAGTTTGTCAAATGCTTTTCTAAAGTTAGTAAAAATACAGTCAACTTGTTGTTTTTTTCAAACGCGTCAAAACAAAATGTAGTAAACTGTAACAAATTCGTTACAGTGGATTTCTTTTTAACAAAGCCATGTTGGTTGTCACATAAAACGGAGGAACAATGAAAAGACAAATTATCACAGATAATAGATTCAAATATTGTAGGTATAGCAGATAGTGTAGCAATTGGTCTATAGAGATCGACTACCCGACGTTTCGACAGGGTTACACTTGTCGTGGTCACGGGTTTACTGATGGTTTATGGATGGGTGTTGTTTTGTCTCTCATTTCTTCTTGTGCGAAGATTGTACCGGTGTGTTGTTTGTGCTTGCATTTGAGGAGGTACTTGCTCTAACTGCATAGACTGTTGTTGTGATTCGATGTATGCTTGAGAACATGCAAAGCTTATCACATCAGCTGGCAGATTGTTTTGATTTTTGTTTTTGTTTTCACTATTTATTTTGTTTTTCTTCAATTTGTTTATGAGAGGGTCCCATGCAGAGGAAAGATTAAAGCTTTGATCACGATTGAAGTCGAAACGTCGGGTAGTCGATCTCTATGATCAAAAATTAAAATCGTGGTAAGTCCGAAAAGTGTCTTATTGAAAAATGTCTCAGAACCGCGATAAACCAAGTCTTAAATCAAAAATTGGTCTATAATTTAAAACTAAGTTTTTTTTACCTTTCTTATGAGTAGGAATAAGGAATGCACTTTTCCAAATGGTCGGAAATTTGCAGTTTTTTATAGACTAATTAAAAAGTAAAAATAACGGATATGACATATATATTACACATTTTTGATGTGTAAACATCTAAGCTGGAGGTAGAGAGACAAAAAACGTGAACGTTCGTGTGCAACGTTACGTCGTGCAACGTTACGGTGTGCAACGTTACGATCTGCATACTAGGATGGGTGCGTTCAGTGAAAAAAATCTTAAGATCCCCTTCAAGCAAAAACAAGTCCGTTTTGGATCCACGCACGTTGATGTTTTCACATATTAACCGTGAGTCCCGGCACTCACACAATTTTTTTTAACATAAAAGCGGGAAAACCATCAGGACCGGGACTTAACAATCATCTAATTTTTTAATATACTCTAAGATAGATGTCTCAGAAATAGTAAAGTCAATCGAATTAAGATGTAAAAACTCATCTACAGCAGGAGTATTATTTGTATCGCAAGTAAATACTTCAAAAGCACACTGAAAGTATTCGGCAAACATATTTGCTATGTCCTCTGGGTAGTGACTTTCTGAATTTTGATAACAAATTATTTTACAATTGACATATTTCCAGAAATCTCGCGGATTAGATTTAAGATCATCTTCAGTTTTAGATATATAGTCTGAATAAAGAAAATTGGAGTAGTTAATAAATTCATCTTTTAGTCTAGTATAATCATTTTGAGCCTCGACGCTCCAGGATCGATTCAACTTCACCCAAACCTTGTTTCTTTTATTTTTAAGAGTTTTAATAAGCTGATCAAACCACGATGGAGTGTAGTGATCCACAACATATGACCCCTCTTACAGCCTTATTTCTATTATATAAATATATTCAATACTAAATTCCATTTCCAAGCCGCCACACACGATCTTGTATAGTATCACTTTTCGTCGTCAATCGCGCAACCGATCCAAAACATTGCGACTCATAAATGTGTCATCTTCCAGAGCCAACTAAGTGAAACCTAACACCACGGCAATTAATTAATTGTCGCCAGTTCTGCGTCATAACTGTAGCTACGGCTAAAGTTATAAGTCAGCCAGTATACTTACGAAGGTTCTAAGTAAAGCAAAATGAGAATGACCAAAATGCACAAACATTGTTTTTGGGTTAGTACGTATATCATATCGCACTTCAATAATTTTTATTTTTATCGATGCGTTTTGACAATGAATGGTGAATATTATGACGATTAGGCATTTTCATATGAGATTGCGTAAAAATGCATTTTCATATGGAAAATGCCGAATATTATTTTCAAGTTTTCAAATGGTGGGGATGGAAATTAATAGAATAGCTACTATAAATAAGCAAAGGATGACTAGGAAGAATGAAGAATTCAGTTGGACATTCAAACTCGAAGGTTGCAGCTATTGCAAAGACAGCGGACCTTTCGATATAAAACCAATAATAAAATAAAGAATACAATTTAAAAATATTTTCTTCTATTTATTTCTTCTTAATCCTCCCCTGTTAACTCTTCCCTGCAAGTGTAGGAAGCACGGTTAATTTGGGTCATTTCATGGTGGCAGTGGTGGGATCTACTTAAGATTGATTTAGAAAAATTAAAAATCCCCCTACCATTTGCAAGAGCTATCTGACTCTTGAGGCGTAAAAAGTAAAAAAGTGAAAAAGTGAAAAAAAAGAGTGTTAAAAGTGTTTAGAAGCCCTACAACCTTAAGTCCTTGCTAACTCTAGAGCGCAAACATTTGGCAGACATTAGGCAGTGAAAAAAAGACCAGGTTAACAAACAACTTTAGAGCGTGAAGCTTGCCTGGCAACCTCAACATCCTCACAATGAAACAACAACAACAACAAACAAACAAAACAACAGCACCCAACATCAACCAACAGTTACAGAAAATAAAAAAAAAAAAAGTAAGTTTGATAGCTATATTTACATATATCTTGGTGAATCCCATTTTTTCCCACCCCTCTTTAAACATTTTCCTCCAAAATTGCTAAGACACGAAGAGACCGACGATAGTCAGAAAATTTCTTCAACCTTCCTTTTGACATAATAGAATCTGAAACAATGGCGTTTCAGGTTAATATCAGCGACATATGTAATATAGTGCCCATTTTCAATGGTAACCCTAGTGAATTAAACAAATTCATGGCATGCGGGAACATCTTGTTCTCGTCATGTAAAAAAGAGGAACATACAACATTCCTCGAAATTGTTAAAACTAGGCTACAAGGTCCGGCTTTCGAACTAATACAGTTCAATTGATTTACAAAGTGGTGTGACTTAGTGACTAAACTAGTGGACGAATATAAAGAAACAAAGACTCGTCGTGTCGCCCAAAACGAACTTTTAGTGGCTCAGCAAACTACAAAAGAGGCAGTTAAAGAGTTTGGGGACAAAATTTCAAAATTATTAACCTCCCTTAACACGGCAACATTCTCAGGTACTATTGACGGATCCGTCAGAGAGTACCTGGTTGATGAAAATGAAAAGCTGGCCATCCAAACATTTGAAGATGGTCTCTTGAATCAAAACATACGTTTGATGGTTCAAGCTCGCGGGGAAACCAGCCTGAAAAAAGCAATTACTTTCGCAGAAAACCATGCTGCAAGAATAGATTGGCAAATGCCTACCTACAGAAGTAAGCCCCCTATAAAGCAAAATTCACCCTCAAACTTTTCTTCCCGACCCACCTGTCAAATTTGCGGGATCTTGGGACATTTCGCCCAAACATGTTACCGCAACAAGACCCTACCTAACATTACCCCAAAAACAGAAGTTGTTAAATGCAATTATTGCAACAAAAACTATCATACGGAAAATGAGTGTAGACTTCGAAAACTACACTCACAATCTAATCAAGTGAACCCACGTAACCCTTTCAGGCAAAACGTCTCTACCCAAAACAATGACAGAAGTTAAAATTGTGAGCAACGACAGGTGAATTTCCACCACGTAATGCCCGAAAACGATTTTTCTGTCAACGATACGGGAAACGAGAACTGTCGGGACAAACAGATCGGCTATCCTGCCCGACAACAAATTCAAGCCGATGTGCACCAAACCCAAGAGTAGCGGCAAGTATAACCTTCGAATTGCTTCCCTACAATGACTTGACCATAATTAGAATCCCATTCACAGACGGTAAGAATAGAAGTCTTGTTATCGACACTGGCGCTGAAATAAGCATAATTAAAACGCCTACGACCAAACCCATGAAAAACAATAAAAATAACATAACAATTTCAACCATGGGCGGTCATAAGGTAATGAGTACAAGTGTTTTGACTGTGTCTCTATTGGTCGGGTGTGATTATGACAAAATTAAAATTAACCACCCCTTTCATATTTTAGATATAAGTACCGGCATGGATTTTGACGGCATTATAGGAAATGATTTTCTAAAAAAATATTCATGCGTAGTTAACTATGATACAAATTTTATGAAGATTTTTCCTTTCAATAATGACCAATCTACCGCTATGATACATAGTTTTGGGAAAGTACTAAGTAATATTCCTCATCATAAAGCTAATGTATCAAAAGCAAATAGAGAAATCCATTCGGTACCCAAATCTGAAACTTTTTATCGAACTACGAATTTGCTAAAAGACAAGACAATTAAAACCAAAACTAACCTTTTAGAAGATTGCACAACTGAAGGGTCTAATCATGCCGGCTCTTACTCCTCTCAATGTCATACAGACAATAGTGTAGGAGGTACAGAAAACGTATGGGAATCATTGAATGATACTGCCACCCTTCGGGCTTCGTACGGGTCGGATCAGGAGATTCATCAAAACAAGACTACGATAAAGTTGTTAGCAAACCACTTCCTAAGGAAAAAATTATAGGTACAAAAATTCAAAACAAGCCTATGGTAACAGAAACCATAGCACAAAATGATACAAACCCAGCAGGAAGTAAGACTGAGATAATGGAATTCTCAGCAGAAAGTAAGACTGGGATAGTAAAAAATAAATTCATAACACTTGAGCAACGTAGTCAGCAAATGATAGAAGTTCCATTTAATTTCAATAAATCACGGGATATAGTAATAAAGAAAAAGGAAATAATCCCAGGGGTGTATTTAGGTGAAACTATAGTTAAACCTGAAAAAAATAAAATAAAAATATTATTAATGAATACTTTAGAAGAAAAAAAAACATTAATCCGAATGACTTAAATTTAGAATGGGATACTCTTGACAATTGAAATATTATTTCAGCTGATAGTCATCAAGATCAAGGCTATGAGATTTACAAACAATTGTAAAACTGGATCATTGCAATCAAGATTAACAAAAATCAATATTGAACATCTGTAGAGAATTCAATGATTTGTTCTTCCTCAAAGGTGACAACCTTACCTACACCAATGCAATGGAACATAAAATAATTAAGACTTCCCGAAAGTCAGAAACAAGAAATTCACAAGCAGGTAAACGAAATGCTTGATGATTCAATCATACAACCTAGCTTCAGTCCCTGGAACTCATCTCTCCTCTTAGTTCCGAAAAAATCTGGTAACGATGGCGAAAAAAAATGGAGAGTAGACGTAGACTTCAGAAAACTAAATGAGCAAACAATCGGAGATGCATACGCATTGCCTAATATCACAGACATTTTTGACCAACTAGGTCAGTACACTTGATTTAGCCAAAGGATTTCACCAAATATTGGTAGCCGTCGCTGATAAAGAAAAAACCAGCACACCATTTGGTCACTATGAATATAACCGTATGCGATTTGGTTTAAAAAACGCCCCTGCTACGCTCAACGCCTCATGAATAATGTTCTCATGGGACTGCAGGGTATTGAATGTTTTGTTTATGTAGATGACATCGTTATCTATGGGTATGATCTTGATAGCCACAACCGAAAACTCGTAAACATTCTGAAACGTCTAAGGGAGCATAATTTGAAATTCCAGCCGGAGAAGTGTAACTTTCTTAAAAAAGAATTAATTTACTTGGGGCATATTATTTCAGAAGAAGGAATCAAGCCTGATCCCGAAAAAAATCAAGGCAGTTAGAACATTCCCCGTGTCCAAAAAGCCAAAAGATGTTAAATCATTTTTAGGTTTCGTGGGATACTATCGAAAGTTCATTCCCAATTTTGCAAATTTATCCAAACCAATGACCAAACTTTTAGGGAAAGACGCTACCTTTAAATAGGATGCCTTCTGCGACGAATCTTTTAGAAGCTTAAAACCAAAAATTATAGAACCTCTCATACTTTCTAATCCAGATTTTACTGCAGAATTCATTGTTACTACTGATGCTAGCGATATAGCATTAGGGGTGGTTCTTTTTCAAGGTCCGATTGGGCAATATAAACCAATTTCTTTCATAAGTCGAACCCTCAATGACCAAGAAACAAGATACACAACATCGGAAAAAGAGTTATTAGCAATTGTCTATGCACTCAACCAGTTTCGACCAAATATAATAACAATTTACTATGGTTAATTGGACAAAAGAACCCCACATCTAGATTGTTACGATGGCGCATCTTGATGGAAGAATACGACTTCAACATAATCACCAAACAGGGTAAATGTAATGTCATTGCAGACGCTCTCAGTAGGGTAAAAATGATAATATAGAAGTAACAACTCGTAATCAAGCTAGAAACTTAGTCAGTCAAGGAAGTATACAAGATGATGAGGTAGATAATATAGAAGTCTTGTCAACCTTTACTCTTCTGGAGGACAATGGATCAATTTTTGAAAACAAAACAGCAAAAATTAAAATAATAATATTACCAATAATAGAATCAATAGACGAAGAATTTTTACAAAATAAATGCCCAAATTTATTAAACCTGAGATAAGAGAATTTTCCACATTTCCACATCATAAAGAAACATTCTTTATAACTATTTTACCCATTCCAATCAGAACCCACAGGGACGTTGAAATAATTTAAACATGTCTCACTGCAATTAGCGATCTTAATACTGATGAACAGTCTATAGGATTCGCGCTACCCCACATGGATAATGAATCCAAAATTAAATTAAAAACCATTTTAACAAACATTTTTCAAAATCAAAACAAGGACGTTTATATTTTTACCAATGAAAATTTATTGTAGGACAGTATCGAGTCTATAAAAACGGTACTTTATGAATTCCATGACTCCCCTCTCGTAGGTCACCAAGGCATAACAAGGACTATAAAGAAAATCAAGCAACAATATTTTTGGCCAACAATGAACAATGATATAAAAAACTATATACTCCAATGTAAATCCTTTCAGACCAACAAGTTAATACAGAATCCCCGAATTCTCATGAAGATCACCACAACAAGTTCAACTCCGTTTGAAAGAATAGCTTTAGATATTGTTGGGCCACTTCCCATTAGTTACGAGAATCATAAATATCTCCTTACCTTCCAAGATGACCTGACCAAATTTACTGAGGCTATACCTATAGAAAATGCAGAGGCCTCTACAGTGGCTAGGGAGTTTGCTGAAAAAAATGTATGTCGCTTCGGGTTTCCTGAGGCACTCCTTACGGATCAAGGCACTAATTTTCTTAGCCAATTGTTCAAGGAAGTTTGCAAACTACTTAAAATAAAAAAAAATTCAAACTATCCCATACCACTCTCAAACTAATGGAGCTCTTGAACGTAGCCATCGCACATTAGCGGAATACCTTAGGCATTACGTTAATCGTGATCATTTTTCGTGGAACGCTATTTTCCGTACGCTATTTTCGTCTTTAACATAACCCCCTATTGCAGCACTGGCTATACACCTCATGAATTATTGTACGGTTATCCGGCTAGGATTCCTACTATTCTTGGAAGAAATCCTCAAGTAACTTACAACTATGACAATTATTCGAATGAACTAAAGTCCCGATTGCAACATGGATTCCATATTGCTAAGGAGACTTTAAAAGATAATAAAGAAAAAACAAAGAAATATTATGATACATTCCAAACAAAAGAAATTTAATATAGGAGACAAAGTTCTCATAAAAAACCATGCAAAAAAGAACAAATTTTCCTCACTTTGGGAAGGTCCCCATGAGGTATGTAGAATAATTTCTGACGAAACAACTGAAATAAAGATACGAAATCGAAAAAAAGTTATCCATAACAATGACCTCAAACTTTTTACCGGTTATATAACTATCCTCTGTCCCTTAATTAAGTTAAATATCTTACTTGTATTAAGACCAATATTTTCTCATAAAATGGAGGTAATCAACTATGAGCGTAACTCTGACTGGATACTGGTCAATATTACCAACCAGAACAAAGTCAAACTGAAAATGATGAAAATGACGTAATGATTTGATCATCAATAGTGTTCTGGTATCGTTAATCGTTCAAGCATGCTGCAATTCTAGTTAAACCGTGCGATCAGCGAGTTTACATAAAACCAGCCCCTGGGTCTAGAGGTACATATGTAAATGGTGAACTACTCGGGCGCAAAAAGAAGAAAATAGAATTCGGTGATTCTATTAGTTTTGGAATCAGTGACGTAGACTTCGATTTGAATAATTGCCCATCTTACATACTAAAAAACACTACTGTCGGCAACCTAGTCAATAACCCCAAAGCAATTGACTCACTGGTGTTGCTTTTGAGCAGCCTTGACCAGAGAAGTAGTTCCCGACCTTTCAATAGAACCTTACCGGGAATTTGATTACTACCATCTAAACGAATTTGAAGTATATACTAATATGCAAGTGACTAATCTTACAAAGTGCTCAGGACGCAATAACGGAGCTCCACTGTAAAAAAAAAAATATAATATATCAATACGTAGTAATATAAAAGTAATAATAATTAGGTAATTCATTAATTGTATTCCATTGAATATTTTAGTTTGAGATTTTATGATCATTGATTAGTAGTTAAACTTTGTTATTCCACTCGAATCAAGGAAGAACATTTTGTTCGTTTCGTTCCGAACACTTCACCTCCTTTGCCTACAAACTACAAGTTGTTTGTTTCTAGGCGAAAAAACAATCGGTTGTCATGAACACTCAAATTTGTATTGTAAAAGCAAAGTATTTTTTGTTGTTGATTCTCAAATTGAGAGAAAAAAAACTCATACAATCAAATGTGTTTCATAGACATAAAATTTTCTCGCACCTTTCTTAATTCCGTGTGCGATTGAAGCAAAAGTTAGGAAGGACTAAGTCACGTTCAAAATTGAACCAGTGTATGATGGCCCATTGTGTTTAAAAAACAATTAAAATTTTGTTTCCTATTCATACCTATCCGAATATTGTTATCTAAAAATAAATCTACTGCGTCAGCGATAACAAAAGAATACTTTCCATTTTTTTTTCGCTTACATCAAGATGGAATTTATAAATTATGAACCCACCTCATATTGGCTACTGTATAATATAGTATCCGATGTGGAAATTGCATTGCAAGAATGAATTACTAAAATTGGCAACAACAACAATGATGGATTAAAAATTCCAACCGAACTTGTATTAAATACACACGCATTAATTGAGATAAACAACGATGACGAAAAAATCAGGATTACCAACTGTAAAAACTAGAAGGGTATTTACGTCAACGGAAGTGAAGTCACTCATCACGATGCTCTTGAAATCAAGTTCGGAGATGAAATTGAAATGAGGCAAAAGGATGCTAGGGGGAGTAGAGTAGGCCGGAACCCGAAAAAGGTGTTGAAAATGAGAAGAGAAGAAAAACATCAGGTAGGAAGTGGATTAGGATTAGTAGGAGCAGGGGAAAGTGGGGGTAGAATGTCTGCTGCAGAGGCGATGGCATGCTCGCGGTGCTCGACTTCGCTCGCCGGATAAGGGGGGGATCTTGCCCCCGCAGTCAGACCTCGCCTATTCCAAAGTAAAAAAAATAGCATGCCAGACCAAATATAAGAACTTGCCACCACACGATCATACAACCCTACACTCTGGGACCACAGTGGCTGACGGTGCAGTGCGGCTTCTTAACCCACCCTACCTGGGATTCGTTGGACCTTTATTTCGAGTCCCCCTTATCAATCAGATGTTAGATTAGTGTCGCTGAAGAACCATACCTACATTGCCGAGGGGCCTTACCCGGCTTTACCGCACCCCCCGAAAATAAAACATATAACCATTAAGCATCCTTGAAGCTCAACAATAAAAAAAACGTGAATTTAATCAAAAATTGACGTAATTTACAAAGGATTTATTTAATAACCAAACAAAAAAAAACAAGAAAAATTTACTTGGGTAAAAGAACATGGTAGGGGGATAAAAAAAATCAAACGAAACCTGGATTTCGAACACAAATGAAAACCTAAAATGCGAATAATATTTATAAAAAAAAAATAAAGGAAACGTTAAAATCCAATCAGTATGATCAGGAGTAATTTTAAGTACATATTAATAATATTGTAATGTTCTACCTAGGTTCGATAATAAAACTTATTTCCTTTAAATAATAACGTCCACTTATTTATTTTACAAAACACACACTTTATTTCACTTCAAATCTATTTTATTATTCTCCAATCACAATAGTATGAAATTTAAAATTCACTTCCGGATACACTTTTACTTCTTACTTTACTTTATCACATTCATCAATTAATCAATTAAACTGTCTGTACTCGCTCGAAAACATCTCCTTATATAGGAAAGTAAATAGTTCTAGTCTTCACTAGTATCCACTGGAATATTCGAGTATATCTCCTTCTAGAAGTTTCCTTTCCAGTCGCTGACAGATGGAGCATTGGAATTGATACTCAGCTGAATCACAACATGGTGCTGTGAACGGTTGAAGGTTTGATGTTTAGTTTTTTTTCCGAGAGATGGCGCTGCAAACAGTTAGAGGATTTTCTCTTGTTTCAAATTCAAAGTAGTTGGGTAGTTATTAAATCGTTACATTGCCCCCCTCTTAGGATTGTTCGTCCCGAACAATTGCATCAGTACTTTCACCATTATAACGATGTAAACGGTCACAATGAACTACTTTTAATTTGTCTCTTACCCCTCTCCGTATACGGTAAACCACATCATTAATTCTTTTGTCAACAGTGTAAGGGCTTTCCCAGTTTTGTTGAAGTTTTGGTGACAGTCCCTTTTGTCGGTGGGGATTATAAAACCACACAAGCTCTCCTTCTTGAAATCTTGTCGCTGTTGCTCGTGCGTCAAATCGTGAATGTCATCAAGTCTTTCCTTCAGGTTATCCACATATTCCTCTGTTCTTTGCGGCTTAATTGTACGGCATCGAAATTTCACTTCACTTGGAAGGCGTATTGTTGTTCCGAACAGGATTTCAGATGGTGTATGTCCTGTCGAGCTATGTGCCGCACTTCGATAAGCCATCAGGAATAATGGAATATGTCGGTCCCAGTCTCGTTGATAGTCGCCGACAACCTTAGACAGATGTTCTTTAAGAGTCCTGTTGAATCGTTCAACCATCCCATCAGATTGCGGATGAAGCGGGGTTGTCCTCGTCTTTTTAATGCCAAGGAGTGTGCAAACTTCCTGAAAGATGTTAGATTCGAAGTTCCTTCCTTGGTCAGAATGCAGTTCCATAGGTACGCCGAACCTGCTCACCCAATTGAATACAATCTGGTCCACGACTGTTTTGGTTTCCTGATTTGGAATGGCGTATGCCTCAGGCCACTTGCTGATGTAATCCATCACTACATATTTTACTTTGAATCTTTCTACCTGGCCCCTTGCTAGCTGCACAAGTATCACATTTTCGGCACCACTTTTCGACGTCATCTCTTGCATGTAGCCAGTAGAACCGTTGTCGTACCTTTTCCAGCGTCTTATTGATTCCCAAATGACCTCCAGAACTTCCATCATGCATCTCTCGAAGAACATCATTTACCTTTGACCGAGGAACAATAAGCTGCATCACATAAGACTTACCATCTGCGGATTCCCATTTACGCTTTAGTACCCCTTCTTGCACATGAAGCGAGTCAGATTGGGCACAATAAGCTTTCCGAGCAGGGCTTCTATCAGAGATGTCACTCCATTCTGGTTTTTCTTGGTGTTCCTTCCATGCAAGAATGGGTTCGATATCTGAGTCTTCTTGTTGAGCAATCCTGAGTTCTTCGTTGCTCCAAACGTAAATGGGATCGGCTCTTATTCGTTGTACGGCAATCACCTCCTTTTTTTCTTGACGCGTGCAATGTTTGCAGTCTTGTTTGCATGGTCGCCGAGATAATGCGTCTGCGTTAGAATGCAGTTTTCCTCTTCGATGTTGGATCTGATAGTCGTAGGTCTGCAGTCTCTCGATCCATCTTGCTACTTGACCTTCAGGATTTTTGAAGTTCAAAAGCCAGTTGAGTGCACCATGGTCCGTTCGAAGAAGGAACTTTTGTCCATAGATGTATTTATGGAAATGCTTTGTTGCTAAGACCAGAGCTAGAAGTTCTCTTCTAATAATTACACAATAATTATGCTCTGGCTTCGAGAGTACCTTGCTGTAGTAGGCGACAACTTTTTCTTCTCCATCATGGACTTGTGAGAGTACAGCTCCAATTCCAACGTTACTTGCATCAGCGTCGATGATAAAAGGTTTTCCTGGAGTCGGAAAGGTCAGCACTGGAGCGTTACATAAGCGCAGCTTCAGTTCTTGAAAGCTTTTCTCGCACTCACCTGACCATTTGAACGGCTTCCCTTTTTCAGTAAGCTGATGCAAGCTTTTGGCGATTCCAGCAAAATCTTTCACGAAACGCGCACATTTGCCTGGATTCAACTTTAGGTGTGCTTCTCAAAGTCTCTGGAATACAGCTTTAAGATTGCCACAATGCTCGTCAAATGTTTTGCCATATACGATGACATCATCCAAATAGACTAGGGAAGATTTCCAAGTAAATCCATGCAGAACACACTCCATCAAACGCTCGAATGTTGCAGGAGCGTTACAAAGTCCAAACGGCATCACTTTGAACTGCCACAGACCATTTCCTGTGGAGAAAGCCGTCTTCTCTTGATCTTCTGGATGTATTTCTACCTGCCAATAGCCGCTCTTCAAGTCCAAAGTCCAAAGAACCATTTGGCTCCTTCCATTGTATCTAAAGTATCGCTGATTCTGGGCAGAGGGTAGCTGTCTTTCTTTGTCACGTCGTTCAACCTCCTGTAGTCCACACAAAATCGAGTGCTTCCATCTTTCTTTTTCACAAGAACCACTGGAGATGCCCAAGGGCTTTTGGAATTTTCGATTAGCCCATCTTTCTTCATGTCCGATATCATCTCTTCAACTTTGGCTTGTTTGGCCAAAGGAAGACGTCTTGCTGGTTGGCGAATCGGTCTTGCGTCTCCTGTGTCGATTCGATGCTGCACCAGTTGTGTTCGATCATATTGCCCATATATATATGGGTGAAGAGAAAATATCAGCATACTCATGAAGAAGGCTTCTAGCGACATAAAGCTGATGTTGACTAGGATCGGATGACTTTAGAATTTCGGAATTTAACTTTTCGGAGTTCACACACTTCTGTATATCCACTTCGTTGATCTTGGTCATCGCGGATACAGATTCACATTGTCCAACTACTTCTCCTTTCCTGAGATTAATTTCGTACGGTTTGATGTTGAGTATCCGTACAGGCACCATGTTGCTCTTTGGTGCCACGAGAGTTTTCCCTAGGATGATGTTTTGGGAACATTGCTCAGTGGCTGGTTCCACCATGAGGTACCGATGACTACCCAAATCACCCTTTATTCTTGTCCAAACGAACACTTCTGTAGAAGGAGGCAAGCTTATGTCTTCTTTGATAACAGTTCTTACAGTTAATGACTTTTCATCATCATAAACCATTGGAATCTCTACATTTTTGTACTTAAGAACTTGCTTACCGATATCCAGGATTACTCCATGTTCTTTCATGAAGTCAATTCCGATGATGCACTCGTCACATATGTCTGCTACCAGAAACACATGCGTAAACTCCAGCTCTGCCAAACGGATCGGAAGACGAACTTCTCCGTACACTTTTGCTGCTTCTCCTGTTGCCGTTTTCAGACGAAAGCTATTGGTTCTTACTCGTTTTCCGACTAGCGACTGGGAAACAAGTCGAGCAGGAGTGTTGGTGTTATTGCTTCTTTGTTCTGGAGTATTATTTCTGCTTCCACAATGTTGACATGCAGCTCTTCTCGGTAGTAGTCTGCACTGGCGCTGGAGGTGTCCGGTCTTATTACAATTCCAGCAACGAGCAGGTCCATTTCGCTGGTTTCTTTGGAATGCAACTCTTTGACATGAGCATTCTTCAACTTCCACTTCTCTCACTCGATGAACTCCTTGAGAAGCCTGTTCTGCTGCTTCCATAGTCAGAGCGAATGCTAATGCTTCAGGAAGCGTCCGTTTTCCAGCAGTTCGAATTGCTCGCTGTAGGTTGATGTCAAATACATCACGGACAAAGGCTTCTGTTGCTAATTGGTTAACAATTTTATCTCCTGCTGTTGGATATGCTAGATGTGCCAACCGTTCGATGTCTGCTTGGAGTTGCTGCAGACTTTCTCCTCTTTCTGGACTCTGATATTAAGTTGGACGCGGAAGACTTCTTGCATATGGCTATCTCCAAAACGTTTACCGATAGCCTGAACAAGAGCACTGAAGTTGCCGTTCTTGTCTGCTGGTATGTTTTGCAATAGTTCAGCTGCAGTAGCTCGCGTTAGAGCTATATATTTGTCTTCCTCATCCCAGCCATTTGTTTGCTGTTGCTGCCTCAAACTGCTTCTTGTAGATCGACGAAGAAGTTTGTCCGTCAAAGGTTGGTGGATGCATTTCGTTTCGCTTGGAAAAGTCACCAGAACTTTCTCGAATGTTCACTTTTCTTACATTATTTAATTCATTAGTAATACTCTGAATTTTATCTTCAAACTTTTCTTGAACTTCTTGAACTTTCTCGAGCTTTGCGTCTACTTTAGAAAATTGTTTTTCAACACCCTCAACACGTTCGTTAAGAGTAACGAATTTATTTTCAAATGCATCTAGCTTACCTTCGATAAGGTTTTTCTGTTCTTCTAGAAGGTTCTTTTGCTCGCTGCGTTGTTCTTCGAGAACAAATTCTTTTGTTCTTTTCTTTGCTCTTCGAACTGAGCCAGCAACAAAATTCATCATATTGCTGATGTCTAAGCTATCACTTACTTGTTCTTCGGGCATTTCAATCTCAAAGAGAAACGTGTCTGGGTTTTCTTCGTGTTGTCTCAACTCTTCTTGTAGACGAATAATGAGGTCATTTTTTGTTCCAGCAGTAGGAAGACCTCGTTTATTCAATTCTGCCTTAAGTTCAACATAATTCAATAAATTCACTATTTTACCCATTTTTTTTTCTACTTATTTTTTTTTTTTTTCACTTTTATCTTCCACTTTTCACCGAAGATTATCTGATGAAATAAGTTTTATTCCACTCTTCTGACACCAATGTAATGTTCTACCTAGGTTCGATAGTAAAACTTATTTCCTTTAAATAATAACGTCCACTTATTTACTTTACAAAACACACACTTTATTTCACTTCAAATCTATTTTATTATTCTCCAATCACAATAGCATGAAATTTAAAATTCACTTCCGGATACACTTTTACTTCTTACTTTACGTTATCACATTCAAAATTAAACTGTCTGTACTCGCTCAAAAACGTCTCCTTATATAGGGAAGTAAATAGTTGTAGTCTTCACTAGTATCCACTGGAATATTCGAGTATATCTCCTTCTAGAAGTTTCCTTTCCAGTCGCTGACAGATGGACCATAGGAATTGATACTCAGTTGAATCACAAGATGGCGCTGTGAACGGTTGAATGTTTGATGTTTAGTTTTTTCCGAGAGATGGCGCTGCAAACAATTAGAGGATTTTTTCTTGTTTCAAATTCAAAGTAGTTGGGTAATTATTAAATCGTTACAATATCATGAATTAATATTCCTGTCTGTGAAAAGTGACCAAAAGTGGGTGGATTCCGGGCTCGTACCAGAGTCTAACCGTTGTTTTTACTCAACCACCTACGATGAGTCTAAGCTCCCGCGAATCCGATCGGTACTTTAAATACGCCTTCCTTTTCAGTGGAAAACGATCGATAAACTCCTTTTTTCTTACCTACAGAGAGCTCTTTGTGGGTAGCTGAAGGGTTCGCAAAATCTTGCGGCTACGGCGTCGATGGGCGCTTTAAGGAACCTTAACCCAATAGGTTGTCGTAATTTATCGTTAATTAACGAAAAGATTAAACAAAACACGTCGATTCCCCACTTTTCTCCAAGACCAGACTTTCAAAATTTTAAATATACAATCATAAAAAAAAAATTAAGATACGCCAAAGAATTCTATTTATCTAAATCCGACCCTTGTTAGGTCTCTGCGAGGGGGCTTCTTCTGGATTCGATTCTCCGTCTGGTTCCTAAGAACCTTTCCTTCTTCTGACTGCGATATTCAAATTACAAATTCTTTTTTCTCGGTGAGGGCGAATAGGGGTTATATGATTAAAAGAAAGGGTGCGCACTTGACCGCGCGATAAGGCGTTTTTTGTATTTCTAGCCCAATATAATAATATCTAGTTAAAGGACTTTGCTTCACTGGGAGTTACTTGTAAGTCCAGAACTTCGACGAACTTAAACGATGCCCAGTCCACGTGGAAATACACGTTCAACCTGCTGAAGGTACTATCCTTTACGGCTCGTCTCAGGATCCCAGTTCAGCCCAAAAAAAATCCACCAGACCAATGACGAGTACGGCGGCCCCGACCTCTCGTCTTCGTCTTTGACCGCCAAAATTCACCCTCACTGAAAATTTACGTAACACTATAACAATATCTATACTCGTATATTTTCTTTAGCAACTCACCCTTTAAGGATATCAAAAAAAAAATCTGTGCTTATTCTCGAATTTCAGTTAATTCCGTATACCTCGACGAATATTTTTCAGAACTTCAACACACGGTTTAAGAACAAAAAAAAATCACTGCCTTCAGTATATACATCTAAGTAAGGTCTTTTATATTCAGTTTCGACTGCCACTATAATAAGTACTCCACAGCAACGATGTAGCCTCTAACTGGGTTGGATATAAAATGACTACATTACACTGAAGATTTTGTTTAGCGGTATCATCTTCGCTAACAGTGCCAATCTTCTTTGTCATAGTCAGAAATCACCCTGATTGGGGGAATTGTAACTTAGTTCAACGACCTAGGCTTTAACGACAATTTCAGATTTGCCGAACCCACAGTACCTTAATAACATCTAAAACTATCTCATATTCAAATAACTTAAAGCTAGGAATATCTAAGACGTAAACCTATTTCCCCCTCCTGCCAAAGCTTTCATTCCTACTAATTAATATTTCCATTTTTGTATTCATCTCCCTGTCTTCTTTCGGTGGTAGTTTTCTTTTCCTATTTTTTTTCTCTTTCTTTTCCCAAGTCAAATACGATCAACTATACCTTTCCCTTAGACTTTTCTTATTCCCTGTTCATTAACTTTTAATAACACCATATACCTGTTCTCCTTTCTCTTTGCTTTCTACTCGACGCTATCTTTTTATCCCTCAGTATGCCGGTATATCTGCTCCAATCGTCTCTTTCTCACCTACCCGATCGCAATCTCCTGCTGTCATTAGCTGAAGACATTCGCGTCGCGTCCTTCCTCCTATATCCGCGAACGTTCGATTGCGACGTCATCACCTCCTCGAGTCGCTTGACCTGCCGAGGTCAATGACCCTCTCTTTTTGTAAATGCCGGCCGTAGGTAACTCGTAAGAGCCAAAAATGTATATTATTCGCTGTAGGGTAGTAGGTATATCCTTTTGGGAAGCAATAAAGCATTTCAATATCGGGCAGTTATAATTATATGTAGTTGTATTATTTTTATTTCATATATGTCATGTATGAGTAAATTTATGATTTACTACGTATATACCCACAACAAAACTCCGGCGTCGGAAGTTTCTCAGGAAACAAGGAGGACGGTGATCATAGAATGCCAGAACACTAAGACGTCGGTCGAGTGGGGAAGAACCCACTATGTGCCAGCCGGGCGAAACTACCCTTTTCTTTCGAAAGGCACAGCCTGTTTTTCTATACACCCACTTGCAGATGTATGTACTTATGTACGTTTCCGTATACAGCCATCGCCTCTTAAATAATGACTCCAAACGCACTTAAGGTGCGACTTCGCTGAGTAAGTTTAATTCGTTCTCGGAAATGTTCTTATTTGTTAAGTATATTTTACCCTTGTTTTGTATATACCTCCTCAACACCTGATATAAGCCAGTTTTTAGCTCTTAAGATAACTGCTTATGTCGGTTTATCTAGCTAATTTTCTCCATATGAACCTAAACGTAGCTCTTTAGGAAATAGGAGGAACTACTCTTAAGACCGATACCAACAAAAAAAAAAAGTTTTAATAAATGCTATTTTGTTCCAGTTATTTTCGTGTGATTACTCATAGTAAAAGTTGGGCTCGAATTTAATCAAACCCGCCTTTTATTTTTTATGGTTTTTTTTGGCATGTACAACAAAAACACTAAGGTATCTTTGGCTATCTACTCATCTATCATATCCTGTCGCAAGCTTTGCATTCTCTCCTACGTATACATTTTCAGCTGAATCGTTTCTGTATAACCAATTCTGCTTTCCTTGCCTAAAAGCAAGTGATAGCGAATATTACATTGAACCAAACAAAATATTCAAGCCTAACTAGAAGATGAGGTCGTTTTACGACTTTTCTCTCGAGACGTTTTAAACTTCCCAGATTTTTTTATTTTCAAGCTAGTACTAGCGTAACCCTAAGGTATAACAGTTGTTGATTAATTAAAATTTCACAGATCATGAATAAATATACTGACTTTTTTCAAACTATTGGGTAAAATATCACAGAAGTTGGAAACGTTACGTTATCACAGTTTTTCAGGTACGAGGTGCAATCGTTAACGGCATAATTGACCAATTACCAAAAAGGTATATAGAAAATTACGAACATCTAATTTTCGCTTAGTAACACCACCACGAGGATGTTTAATTTTAAATACTTTCCTAGGAATCGAACATTGCCTCATACTCCATCTTCGGCACTACTAGGTATATGTATATGTGAAATACTATAGTAAGGACCCCTGTGATTATCTAATGTCCCTTCTGCCTGCGTTATAATATAATTATTGTTTTAAATCTTTCGCGTGAATGATACCAATTCTTTTCCCAGCTAGGTTCTCGAGCTCGTACATGCTTTTACCTATCGACATAACTATCTGACATTTTATGTATTTCGGGCATAGTTTGGCTGATAGGCGCTTCGAAGAGTCGCTGAGGATGAAGTTGCGCTTATATACCTCTTGACCCGGAATATAATTTACATTTTAGGATCGGGTGTTGTAATTTCTTTTTATCCTTTCGTTTGCCCTTGTAATACCCTATTTTATTTTGGTGCGTATTAACTGTAGACGCTCCTGTCTCGGAAGAGTCAGCAGTTCGCCATCTTCTACCACGTTCAATTTCTGGGCCAGTACATAGCTGCTTCCATGCGTCATCATATTTGTCCCGAACAGGGCGAAGTAAGGTGACACCCCGATAGCATAATGCACTGAACTCCTCAACGCGCATGCGATGTCACTTAAATGAACGTCCCAATCGCGCTGATCCTCCTTCAAATAGGAACGTATCGCAGCTAATAACGTCCTGTTGACTCTCTCGGACGCATTCGATTGTGGCGCATAGTTCGCGGTTCTGAAGTGGCGTACTCCATATTTTCCAGGAATATTTGAAAGTCCTTTGACATGAATTGCTTTCCGTTGTCTGAATGTAGAATTTGAGGTACTCCGTACGAGTTAAAAAATTCATTTCGCAAAAAGGTTATGATGCTATAGAGTTCGCCGAGCGTAATGGTTTGAGAAACCACGAAAACACACGAGTTTCCTGATTTGGATCTTGGGTAGGGCCCGATAAAATCTACATAGATTTTTTGAAATCGGCTGGTCGGTAACAAAGCTATTATATATAGGTGGACGTTGCACTTGGCTTGAAGACTTAGACTGTTTACATATTTCACATTGGATAACAAATTGTCGAATTTGGACGGTCATATTTGGCTAGTAAAAGTACCCTCGTATGCGGTACAACGTTTTCGCCACTCCACCATGAGCGGCTTGTAGTGGATTATGGGCCTTTGTGATCAAGCCCTTGGTTAACCCGGAAGGTACCCACAGTCGCCAGGTTTTCTCTAAAAGCGATTCATCGCCGTCTAACGGAAGAGCACGTTTATATACGTATGAATCCTCGATTTTCAAATCGGAAAGTTCTTCTTGGTGATCGAGTATCGTACTCATCAGACTTTTGTACTCTTCGGATTGCAATTCTTTGGAATCTAGGTCTATCCACGGCGCTACTTCCGCTATGTCCAAGCTATCTAAGTGCGCCCGAGAAAGAGTGTCTGGTACGACGTTCAGCGAACCTTTTTGGTGCTCTAAGTCGAAGGTATACGATTGCAACTCTAGCGACCACCTAGCTAGCCGGCCACTGAGGTCTTTCATCGCCATCATCAATTTTAAACTGGAATGGTCCGTTATGATGGTGAAATCTATTCCCTCGACATAAGGCCGAAACTTTTTCACTGCCATCACGGCCGCCACACTATAGTTTCGTTGGCAAGAATTGTGAGAAGTAGGATATTGGACTTTCTTCTCCCGCCTCGTTCCTCTGAGAGAGAACCGCACCGATTCCAGAGTCCGGCGCGTCGCACTGCACGTAAAACCGTCTTGAAAAATCTGGGTGTGTGAGCACCGGGGCTGTCGTTAAAGCCTCGGAGTCTTGCAGGGATTCGACATAACCTTTGGGCGGCGTTACACAACCCAAAGGGCATGACCGTAAACTGGTACAAGGGCATCCCCGGTACCGCAAACGCAGTTTTCTCTCTACTCTCCTTGTCCAACGGGATCTGCCAAAATGCTTCCTTCAAGTCTACACTACTTATGTAGTACGTATCGGGAAGACGACTGATAAGCCCTCCGATATGAGGCAGTGGATTGGCGTCCTTTTTACTCACCGAGTTGACCCTACGCGATTCCAGGCAAAACCGATACTTTACAGTATTGTTTGGTCCTGGCTTCTTAATAAAGACAACTGGTGAGCACCAAGGACTCTCACTTTCCTCAATAACGCCGAGCTTAAGCATTCTGTCTTTCTCAAACAGGGTAGTGCCTCTGCTTTACCGGCACCGCGTCCCCAGTATCGATGACGTGCTCCATAAGGGCCGTCTTCCCGAGACCATGCCGGTCATAATCAAGAAACCTCTGCCTTACCGTTTCCAAGCAGGAGAGCTGCAAAGAGAGGTCGTGTGCATTCAGATGATCAGTGTCATCCTCTAGAATCGACACGGAACTCACAATATTTGGGGCTATCTGGAACGCCTTCCAAAAATCGACTCCTAAATACAATTCTTGATCGAGATTAGGTACCAGAAAGAAGGTGATCGGTTGTGTTCGGTTTTTGTACTGGACTAACGTTTTGAACTTTCCTATAATGGCTTGGTTCTGACCGTTTGCGGTCTTAACACCTGACCTGTAAGGCTGAAATTTAATTCCCATCTCATCTACTAGCTTTAAACAATCTTTACCCAGGATACTCACACTAGCCCCACTATCTAACAAGCCGTTAATATCGGCGTTACCGATTTTAACTTTCGCGTAGGGAAGGGGATCAGTGTGGGTATCTATCACTGACGACAAAATGTCCATTCTTGTTTATTTTCTTAATTTATACCTCATTCTCGCTTTGGTTATCCTACCAGAAACTTCGCTTACTTTTTCCCCGAATATTTTATCTCTTGTTAGATAATAATTTCTCAACCTTATATGTAATAACTTTATAACTATATTTTGTGGTTTATCTATTGTTTTATTTTCCACTTCTGTATTTCCCTTATCCCTAACTAGTTTTCTTATCATGCTCTCCTCGATATAAGCTTGTGACTGGGGAGTTTGAGTCTAGCGCGAGTCCCCCGACGTGTCGTCGCGTTCCGGTTGCGGTTTTCCGGATTACAGCGCATGCATTAAGGCGTAATTACTCCTTCTTGCCCACATCTATAGCAAAAGGTTTTTCTTTTCACTGACGGGCAATCCATAAAGGAGTGACCCTGAACCCGGCAGTTCCAGCAAACCGCAGACCTGCCTTCGCTTTGTCCTATCGATCCTTTTAGACGAGCACCCATATGTTGCATGCATCCACCTGCTCTTCGCAACGTAATCTTGTTCCCAGATCGTGGTCCATATCTAATTCGTTGGCCACAAAACGAGCTGGCGCTCTATATGGCCTCGGACCTTCCCGATCTCTCCTCGGGAAGGCGTATTCTGCTTCCTTACAGGCCATTTTCAGCTGGGCCATAGAATATACGGCTTGAGGATATACCAAACCCTCCAGGCGCTCATTCAAATTTCTTTTGAAAATCCTCACGAGCTCTATTACGGGTATTTGCAGCCTGAGCTGAGATCGAAGCCTCGATACAAAATAGTCATCACTTGACTCCCCAGCGTTCTGCTTGCGTTGCATTGTCTCTCGTATAATCTAAAAATCTGACTTTGAACTCCGGAACTGGCGTATTAAGGCGTCCCGCAGCATAGGCCAGTCCGGTCGTCCATTAGATCGATGATACCACCAGTACCACTTGCTCGCAGCGCCTGAGAGCAAGAGATGGAAGTCTCTCATAATCTCCGCCCAGGAGCATTCGTACTGACTTTGAAGGGTCTCGACTCTAAAACAAAATCCTCCACACTCAGCGTCCCAGCATTCCCGTCAAACTTCAATCCCCATTTTTCCATCTTGATTGGCGTTCTCATGCCCATGTGTGAATACACTGGAGAGGGGTTAAAGAACGTTGACTGGGGACGCCTGTGAGGAGGCATACGAGAGCCGCCATTCGGATCTTGAAAATTTGTTGGGTCCCATGCCCCATTTGAACCTTGTCTACTACCTGGCCTTATGATTGGCCCGCCCGGGTTGCCGCTTGCTGGCCGAAATGCCCTGGACCGGGGATCCAGCTGAGAATGACTTGTTGGCTCTGCCGGGTGCCGCGTAGGCAGCCTATGATCAACCTCAGGATTGACCGTATAATTTTCGGACTCTTTCTTCCTCAGGGGTGAGCCGCATATTCGGGTTTACTTCTCTCATCAGATCTCTAAATTGCTTTTTAATTTCATCTTTCAGGGTCTCATATGTATTTCTTACGGCCTGGTCAATCGCTGTTCTAATTTCAGCCGTAATATTCGAGTTAGACGCTCCTTGTTCACTACCTATATAACTATTTTGCTGTCTAACGCTACTTTCTGCCCTATATTATATTGTTCAGTTCTGGAGGAAACCCGGTTGCGGTTAAATCACTAAACGGGGGTGCCGACAACGTTTCGCCGCCGCTGGGGGCTGCACTTTGGTTGTTGTAGTCTATCAACCTTTCCTGAGTAAGATTTGAGTTTCATCAACAAGTTAACGACCATATTCAACAACATCATGGAACAGGGAATTATACCACCAGAATTCAAGGAAGCGCTCATTTCCCCCATTCATAAAAAAGGTTGCACAATGGACCCTGCTAATTATAGAAGAATTTCTTTCTTGAATGCATCCTACAAAATATTTACATCGATACTGCTAAGCCGACTCAGATCGTGGATAGAACAACACAAGCTTATCAAGGAATACCAAGCTGGGTTTCGACAAGGATATTCAACCGTAGATAATATCTTTGTCCTCCGAAGTATAGCGGATTCCTTTTTGGCCCGGAGCAAGAAATTATATGTTTTTTTCGTCGATTTTAGGGCTGCATTCGACACGATAGACAGAAATGCATTGATGTATAAGATGTATGGAATGGGAATGTCATTCAAGTTCGGACGTGTCCTGCAGAACCTGTATCTTGAAACCACTGCAGCTGTATGGGATGGTGAAAACATTTCACAATGGTTCGAAACGAAGACAGGTGTAAGGCAAGGTTGTATGTTAAGCCCGAGTTTATTTTCCCTTTTTATCGATGATATAACGGATTGTTTGCCGGGGGGAGTTGAATATGCTGGAACTCTCATCAAGGCCCTTCTTTTCGCGGATGACATAGTGTTGTTTTCATATTCACCGGAATCTTTACAACTCATGATTAACAAACTTAGTGAGTATTGTAAAACATGGAAACTAGTTGTTAGTTTAGAGAAGTCCAAGGTTATGGTATTCCGAAAAGGTGGAGGAAGAACAAGTGGACGTGAACGATGGACATTTAATAATGAGAGAATCGAAGTCGTTAACGAATATAAATATTAAGGGGTCTATATCACAAAAAATAACAGTATGGAAAGACATCTCAAGGAAAAATTACAAACAGCAAAAACCACAATCAATATGGCATGGAGTAAAATCTTCAATAATAGGCATATAGCCCACAGCAGTAAATACAAAATATTTGAATCGGTAGCTGAGTCCACATTGCTGTATGCAGCACAAGTTTGGGGTAGTAAGAAATATGAAACGGCTGAGCAACTCCTCCGATTTTATATCAGAAGGATATTTCGACTACCATCAAATGCGCCAAATTACATGCTTATGCTAGAAACTGGTATCTCTCCGTTATTTATTAAAACCCTTAAATTGCAAGTGGACTACAAATGTAATGTCCTGGATATGTCCGATGAGCGTCTCCCAAAAAAAGCAGCACTTCATACTATTAATAGCAGATCAGGTTGTTTTGGAGAATGGATAGAGCTAGCTGAAGAAGCGAATATAGAACCTGCGCCGGCTAAGTGCTGAATGTGGAAGCCTTCTTTGTATCAACTGATTTCTATCATGGACGATCGCTTTCGATTGAAGTTCGCAGCTGAAGCAGAAGAATCTATCTACAGAATGTTGTACAGTAAGCTGAAACACAACCTTAACCAAATGAACTATTTCCGTGATGACTACACCATTAACCAAATTTCAATGATATTTAGACTACGAGGTGAACTTCTTAATCTCAACTTCATTCCGCATCGTGAAGATTTGCCCTTGCTGTGTGAAATATGTAATATGGGAGAAAGAGCGGACATTTTTCATTTTATCGGTAGATGTCCGGTACTAAGAGAAACAAGAAGACATTTTTTTGGAAGTGATTATCTATCAAAAGAGCTTACTATAAAATATTTAAATGAAATTGAAGTACCTGTAATGTTCCAATATTGTAAAATAGCATTAGCTTATAGAAACTGAATTATAAATGAAAATTTTTAAACAAAATCATAATTTAAAACGTGATTTCTAATTGTATATGAAATTGTCAATCAACAGGCAGACGGCAAAAAGCCATGCTTTAAAGATATTTAATTTATTATGTACATGTAAATACTATTTATAGAAATAAATCTAATCTAAACTAATCTATTTGACCCGCTAGGACCGATCGGGAGGGTTGTACCATTCGATACTTCCATTCCTGTCAAAATTCCGGTTTGGCTACCTATTACTGGCGGGATTCCACCAACGGGTGTGTTCTTGGAGAATGTTGCATAAGTGCCATTTCGTTATCGTTTTGAAGGAACCTCTCACGTAATGCCCGAGTAAGTCTTTGGTTAGGCAATATGTTTTGAACTTTGTTTATCTCTTCCTCCAGTTCTTCCTCTTCCTGTTTTTTTCATGGATAATTCCTGACTTGAAACCGACTAATAACAATTTATTTTATCTTCTTTATTTTTCTTTTCTAAAACAACTTACCTACGCCTACAATTAATTATGATTACTAAAAGTTGAAGTGCTAACAAAAAACGAATAGAAAAAAAACTTAGGAATTTTGGAACGAGTACCTTAAATATATCTGCGTGAATATTAGAATAATTAATAAATATCTTATATAATCTGCTAAATCCAAAAACAGCTAATTTTTAACCTTAGAATGTATTTAGTTTTCAAATAACTAGTTCTATATCTACTTTTATATTCCTAGCTAAACCTTTCTATACTTCCCTATTCTTTCCTATTATATATATTCTTTTTCTTTATCTTTTATCTTTTATATTTTTTTTTTTTTTGTATTTTTTATTTTATTATAAACTGCTAACCGCCTATAATGACGTAAAACGAACTATAACTGCTTAACATAACAATCAGAAAAGAATTCAACTTTGAACTAAACAATTACCCCGAACCAAAAAATCCCTTGGTTTCTGACAAAATGCTAATCAAATTTTCCAATACCCAAACAAAATTTCCTTTGCTAATTTTATAATCATAAAATGTTGCTCTAAATATATTTCTTTTAAACAAAATTATGGATTTGAACATGTAGATGCTGGGGTGTTTCAGACGGCTTTCAGTTTCTGTCGCCGAGGTATGGTTCAACAGCGCATCCCTGTATTCGCCTGTAAATACTTCTCTATCTCATTATTTCCCAAAGTGGGGTTGTACTAAAAAAAATGAACAAAAAAAATTTAACTTGGGTACAAAAGATTCAACCATTAGCCGTTGTTTTCGGATCCAACTCGCCTCGTCGCAATTGGATGGGCTTTCTCAAGAGCCATCCCTTCCAAGACTTACGAAACGACTCCAATCCAGGAACAAAGCTTCTGGGTAAACACCTACTAGTGTCTTCGTTATCCGATCAGACGGACTATGTCGCTATTCCCTTGGTACGTTGAAACCTTCCAAAGAAGAAGGAGACCTACAGAACCCCCTTTGCGGACAATGAAGACAGTACAAACAATACGTTCTCGGTTGTCGTTCCCGGCCCCATCCAACCAGTTCCGTCGCAAATAAACAAACATTTTAAAAACGATCTTGTCTATGACATACGTAACACGTAAGGATTGAATGTTGTCGCCAACGACATCCGAAAATTGGTCATGTTTAAAATAATCAATTAATAATATGGGGTCATAGCTGTGACTGATATCTCTCATGCATCATCCAAACGTTCCATCGCAAATAACTAAAAGTGCCTTCTAAGAAGCGATCTTGTTTATGACTTACGTCACGACTGGATGTTGCCTTCATAACCCTTCAGAGGTAATAGAAATTGAAGCGTTACACTAAACATTAAACACTACACGGATGGGCGCCATTTGAAATGAGGCAAAAGGATGCTAGGGGGAGTGGAGTAGGCCGGAACCCGAAAAGGGTGTTAAAAATGAGAAGAGGAGAAAAAAATCAGGTAGGAAGTGGATAAGGATTAGTAGGAGCAGGGGAAAGTGGGGGTAGAATGTCTGCTGCAGAGGCGATGGCATGCTCGCGGTGCTCGACTTCGCTCGCCGGATAAGGGGGGGATTTTGTCCCCGCAGTCAGACCTCTCCTATTCCAAAGTAAAAAATCAATCAATCAGATGTTAGATTAGTGTCACTGATGAACCATACCTACATTGCCGAGGGGCCTTACCCGGCCTTACCGCACCCCCTGAAAATAAAACTTAGTTAGCCATTAAGCTTCATTGAAGCTCAACAATAAAAAAAAAAACGTGAATTTCATCGAAAATTGACGTGATTTACAAAGGATTTAATAACCAAACAAAAAAAAAACAAGAAAAATTTACTTGGGTAAAAGAATATGGTAGGGGGATAAAAAAATCAATCGAAACCTGGATTTCGAACACAAATGAAAACCTAAAATGCGAATAATATTTATAAAAAAAAAATAAAGGAAACATAAAAATCCAATCAGTATGATGAGGAGTAATTTGAAGTACATATCTATTAATAATAGCATGAATTATTATTCCTGTCTGTGAAAAGTGACCAAAAGTGGGAGGATTCCGGGCTCGTACTAGACTCTAACCGTTGTTTTTACTCAACCACCTACGATGAGTCTAAGCTCCGGCGAATCCGATCGGTATTTTAAATACGCCTTCCTTTTCAGTGGGAAACGATCGATAAACTCCTTTTTTTCTTACCTACAGAGACCTCTTTGTGGGTAGCTGAAGGGTTCGCAAAATCTTGCGGCTACGGCGTTGATGGGGGCTGTAAGGAACCTAAACCCAATAGGTTGTCGTAATTTATCGTTAATTAACGAAAAGATTAAACAAAACAGGTCGATTCCTCCACTTTTCTCCAAGACCAGACTTTCAAAATTTTAAATATACAATCATACAAAAAAAATAAAGATACAATTAAAAATAAAAAAGAACTATCACGCCAAAGAATTCTATTTATCTAAATCTGACCCTTGTTAGGTCTCTGCGAGGGGGCTTCTTCTGGATTCGATTCTCCGTCTGCTTCCGAAGAACCTTTCCTTCTTCTGACTGCGATATTCAAATTACAAATTGCTTTTTCTCGGTGAGGGCGAATAGGGGTTATATGATTAAAAGAAAGGGGTCGCACTGTTATGCATAAGCAAATTTATAGAAACTATAAATTATATATTCAATCTTTTAATCATCGAATTCTTAACTGTCAGCTAAATCTTTGTATATATTTCTCCATATACACAGTGATTTTTATTAAACCCCAGCATCTGCATTAAGATTCTTGGTATCGTAATTAAATACTCTCCAAGTGTTCACGATTTGTTTTTCTTTTGAAGTGGTTACTAAATCGCCTCACATTAAATTCACCTGAATTTAATGCCCTGTGTGAGTTTTGCTTATGCATAGCATTCCAATAGTAGATAAGAAAATGTATACACTTCGAATGTCTCGAATAAGAGGACATCAGAAGATCTTTCATTTTTGTAAGTAAGTTTTGTTCTAAGTCAAACTCTAAATAAAGCAGTACAACTCAAAATTGTGTCGTCGTGTTTAATTTTGCGTCATAACAAATTTGGTGGCAGCGCGAAGCTCTACTCTAAATTTCTCTGAGTAAGCTTACAAATCGTGCAAAGAACTATATAATGGGTGATTTTTTAAGAGGCTTAGAACTTTTTTTAAAAAAAAAACACAAAAAATTCGAAAAAATGAATGAAATATTTATTTGAATCGATAGTTTGAACCTTGCAATTTAATGTTTAAAGATAATTTCATGCAAATGTTGACCGCGGCTGCGTCTCAGGTAGCCCATCCGCTGAGTCCAATTTTGGCATACTCTTTCACACATATCGGCCGGTATCTCACGAATGAATGCATGGATGTTGGCTTCCAGTGCTTCAATCGAAGCGGGCTTGTCCCTATAGACATTAGCCTTGACATACCCCCACAAAAAATAATCTAATGGTGTCAAATCGCACGATCTAGGCGGCCAATTGACCGGCCCGAAACGTGAAATTAACTGTTCACCAAACTCGCCTCGCAATTGCGCCATTGTTTCGCGTGCTGTGTGGCATGTGGCACCGTCTTGAAACCACATATCATGCAAGTCAAGAACTTCCATTTCGGGCAAAAAAAAGTTTGTTATCATCCCTCGGTAGCGTTCACCATTGACAGTAACGCTGCGATTCGCATCATCTTTGAAGAAATAGGCCCAATAATGCCGCCGGCCCATAAACCGCACCAAACAGTGGCTTTTTCGGGATGCATTGGTAGCTGTTGCAATGCTTCTGGCTGATCTTCACTCCAAATGCGGCAATTTTGCTTATTTACGTACCCATTCAACCAAAAATGAGCCTCATCGCTGAACACAAGCAGCGCGCGATGAACATTTCGAACCGAGCACGAATTTTGATAGTAAAATTCAATAATTTGCAAGCGTTGTTCATTTGTAAGACGATCCATGGTTAAATTGCAAACCAAACTGAAGCTGTTTGACAGTGACACAAGGTACTTAACACACGTCAGCTGTCAAAACCAGTGTTGCCAAAACCAAACCAGCTAAAAAATCACCCTTTATATACTTAAAATACGCAGTCGAGATATAACCCTAAAACCTTTGGGTATATCAATAAGTCGATAATTAAAACACTAAAACGACGCGAGTTTTGTTTGAACAACCGAAGAAAAAAAAAGGAATATCTACCTATTTGGTTGTCCATCATCATTTAATGATTAAAAGATTGTGCAACTAAGGTGAAGTAACGAAAATTAATTGAATAGTTGCAGCCGAATTTGAAGCAATTTTTAAAGTGGACTTACATCCTATGACTGGCGGATAATTGATTGTGTTCTACGTGTTTCGAAATCATCTTTTCATATAAAGGGTTTTCCAATAAGAGGTGTTATTTTGATATTCAAAGAAAAATGGCATTTTTTGAGATAAATGATCGGATGTTTTTTTCATTATAACGAGGAAGGTATGCCGTTTATAATGAAACACAACATCAGCCAAATGGCCGCCACGACCACGCTTACAAGACCATATCCTTTTCATGAAATTTTCCATAACCAAATCGCAAAGTGGCTGCCCTATGTCCTCGATAGGCTCACGAATTCCATCTTTGAGGTCTTGAATCGACGCTGGGCTGTTGGCGTAGACCTTATCTTTCACGTGGCCCCAAAGGAAGAAGTCGCAAGGTGTTAAATCACAAGATCACGGTGGCCAATTGTGATCACCTCTTCGAGAGATAACACGGTCCGGAAACTTTTCCCGTAAAAGATCGATGGTTTCATTGCTTGTGTGGCACGTAGCGCCGTCTTGTTGAAAGTAAACGTTGTCCAGATCAATACCATCCAATTCCGGCCTTAAAAAATCATTAATCATCTCTCGATAGCGCAATCCATTGACCGTAACTGTTGCTCCAGCCTCATTTTCGAAAAAGTAAGGTCCAATGACCCCACCGGACCATAAACCGCACCAAACAGTCACACGTTGATGATGGAGAGCCTTTTCAACAATAACTCTTGGGTTTTCCGAGCCCCAAATGTGACAGTTTTGCTTGTTGACGTAGCCTCCGAGGTGGAAATGGGCCTCATCAGTCAAGATGATTTTTCGATGAAATTCCGGATATGGAGGATATGGTCCTGTAAGCGTGGTCGTGGCGGCCATTTGGCTGATGTTGTGTTCCATTATTAACGGCATACCTTCCTCTTTATAATGAAATAAACATCCGATCATTTATCTCAATAAATGCCATCTTTCTTTGAATATCAAAATAACACCTCTTATTGGAAAACCCTTTATAATTGTTAATAAAGATCATATTTTTACTAAAGAAAAATGAAACTACTGTAAGTAGTTTTATATTCTACCTATTATTATATTAAATACATATAAAAAAAAATGCAAGAAGAAAAAAAAAAGATTTAGCAAGGAAGAAATAGAAATCCAAAATAAAAATAATGTACCAACAGAAGTGTCAGTAACTAGAAACCAAAACCACCTGGTTAATAAAGCAAAGAAATTAAAATTAATTCTCAAAGAGGCACAAAACGAAATGTATAATGCTTTGATGTTTGTTGAATAAAAAAAAAAAAGAATATTTTTGTTTATTATTAAATAAATTTAGGAAAAAGTATTTGTTTTATAAAAAAAAAAAAATATCTCAGAAATATGACAAGTTCGGGTTCTGAATTTGAATTTAACGAGGAACTTTTAAATAGGAAGTTTACTTGTATAACTAAAGAAAGTGGGACTAGATAGGTAGATAGATAGATTCTTTATTTTTTCTTATTAAAATTTTACAATATGTGTTGCTTAAAGATTTCAGAGGATAATTTAAAAAACACTACTTTCGCAAATCAAAATATAAATTCTAATGTCCCTCCAAACTATACTAATTTATTACATGGTCAAATGAGTTTAGAGTTATTAAGTAAACTCATTACACCATTTGATAGCGATCCTAACAAGATCCATCCCTTTCTTAATAATGTCGAGAGTGCAATGTCGTTAGCTTGTGTAGAACAGCAGCGCTATTTAGTCCCTTTAATTAAAAGTAAAATAACAGGGAACGCGGAAACCCTTCTGATGAATAAAAAACTGGATACTTGGGTGGAATTAAAAATAGAGTTAAATAGGATGTTTAAGGAAACATACTCTCCTATGCAATTGCATATGGAGATGACGCGTCTTCAGCAGGGCAGAACGGAAACTGTTTTCCAATATACTCAAAAAGTTGAGACTTTACAAAGGCGCAGATTTCAAGACATATACTTGAATAATCAATGTGATAGGTTGTTTGAAGGACAATTGTTTATGATAGAGAAGAACATTCTGAATGCTTTCATTAATGGACTAAAAGAAGAAATTGGCACCTTCGTAAATAGCCAAAGACCATCCACGTTAGCGGAAGCATCTTCTTTAGCCATTCAGGAACAGACAAGATTAATAGGGAAAAGAGCCTCTCAGACCTTCAGTAACAAGGACTATACGTCCAAAAATTTAATTAAAATTAATCATAACGTGATTAAGTGTTTTAATTGCAATAAAATAGGACATATGAGTAAGGATTGTTGGTCTCTATGAAACTATGAAAATTATAATAAAAATAGATTTTCTTAAGCTAACAATAAAGAAAGAGAAAATGTTAGGAAAAATACTACATCGAGCAATAAAGAAGGAGAAAATATTAAGAAAAATGATACTTATACAAATAAACGTATAAATTTTCGACGAAAGGAACAATAAATGAGGCTATTGTTTCTAGTCTCAACGAAAGCCCTCATATCGTCTTAAGATATGATAATAAAACCTATAAATTTCTAGTTGATACAGGAGCGAGTATAAGTTTAATAAAAACAAAGTGTATATTTGAAGAGGATGTAAATTTTTATGATACAACAAACTATGTAGGAATTGGTGGACCAAATAGATCTAGCATTGGTAGTGCAGACATCACTCTAGAATATGACGATGAAAATTTAGATACATTTTTAATTGACATTCATTTTCACGTTATAACGGATGATGTCATTGGTCATTATGATGGAATACTGGGCATTGATTTCTTAAAAGAATCAGAGTTCAATATTAATTTAAAACGTAAAGTTATGTACAATGACCACATAATAATAAAATTATTAATAAACGAGGAAACAAATAGAATAGAAGTTTCAAACTGTAAGGGCCAACGGATTGAAGAGAAACCAACTTCAAGTGCACCTTTAGAGTCAATGAATTCTAACTGTTTAGTTAATACGAACAAAAAAAATAATAATAATATTTTAAATGAGAAGGTAAATAAATTTGAAGTGTCAAACTATATAAGCCAACAGATTGAGGAAAATAACTCCTCAAGCGCGCCTATAAAATCAATGTCAAGCGATACAATTCATGCAGTGAAAATACAAAAGGGTTAGTAAAAATGAATAAAGATAAAAAGAAACCAAATAAGAAAGTAACTAAAAAACAAGGTTCTACAAAAACGGGTGTTAAAATTATTGAAAAACTAGGTGAACGAAACGTAGTGAATACAAATAGTAATGAACGATTTATGGAAGTTTTAGAAAACATGAGGATAAACCATTTAAATCAAGAGGAAATAATGAACTTAAAGGCATTAGTTCAGGATTATAGTGATATATTTAGTCTTGAAGATGAAAATCTTACAAAGACTTCAGTAGTAGAACATCATATAAGAACAATTCACGACTTACCGGTTAATACAAAAATTTTTAGGTACCCTAGAGTACATGAAGAAGAAGTAAATCTTCAAATTCAAAAACTTTTAAAAGCAAATATTATTCAGCATAGTTATTCACCATGGTCAAGTCCACTTTGGGTTGTACCAAAGAAACAAGATGCAAGTGGGGAAACAAAATGGAGAATGGTTATTGATTTTAGAAAACTAAATGAAATAACAATAAGTGACAATTACCCAATTCCCAATATTCAAGAAATACTTGACAGGCTTGGTAATGCAAAATTCTTTACAACACTCGACTTAACGTCCGGATTTCATCAAATCCCTTTAAGTAAAGAAAGCATCGAAAAAACAGCTTTTTCCACACCTTATGGTCATTTTGAATTTCTTAGGATGCCATTTGGTCTTAAGAATGCGCCTGCATGCTTTCAACGCATGATGAATACAGTTCTTGATGGATTGCAAGGAAGAGAATGTTTTGTTTACCTTGATGATATAGTTATATTTGGAGAATCCTTGGAACAACGAAGTTTAATTACAGCCGAACAAAATTATAGTACTACAGAAAAGGAATGTTTAGCTATAGTTTGGGCTATTCAACAATTTAGACCATATAAATATGGACAGAAATTTAAAATAAAAACAGACCATCGTCCTTTGACATGGTTGTTTAATGTTAAAGACCCAGGGAGTCGCCTTGTAAGATGGAGATTAAAATTAGAAGAGTATGAATATTCAATACATTACAAGAAAGGTGTAGATAATGTTGTAGCCGATGAATTGAGTAGAAACATATATCAGGTAGAAATGCAAAATGTAGAAAAAATATATCCAGTAATGACTAGAAGTGATGAAAAAACGAATGAATTAATAGAAGAAATTTTCGGTAAAGACTCTTCAGATGAAGAGGATGAAAACGTCTTACGAAGAATATATGAAGAAGAATGTGGAACAGAAGAACCATGTTCAAGTAAAAGTGTTAGGCAAAAATTAGATCAGAATATATTGAGAGAAAGAGAAATACCAGAAAATATCCTAGACGAAGAAAATGATTCAATACAAGAAACTCATAAAATCAATGACTTATTAGAAGAACGCAAACTAATAATAAAAGAAAATCACGCAAACTATGCTCTAGAAAAAGTAGATATGGACTTAACAGGACCATATAAAGAAGGAAATAAAACATTGTATAGTCTAACAATACAAGACGATCTAAGTAAATACATAAAATTTATCCCTATAGATGACAAGAAAAGTGAAACAATAGCTAGAGCTTTTACAGATCATTGGATACTTTATGTTGGCATCCCAAAAATTATCTTAACAGATAATGGGGGTGAATTTGGTAATGAGATCATGAAAGACTTATGCAAACTGTTTAAAATAAAGCACTTGAGAACAAAAAGTACTTATCATCAGAGTAATGGATCTGCTGAGAGAGCACATGCTAGGTTAGGAGAATATCTTAGAACCATGATAAAGCATAGAACAAGACCAGAATACTCTAAATTATTTCAATATGCCTCTTTTTGCTACAATACATCAAAACATTGTAGTACAGGTTTTACACCGTATGAAATTTTGTTTGGTAGGAAAGCTAATCCACCTGGTGAATTTGGAAATTTAAATTATAAAACACATACAGAACTTCAATTAAAACTATGTAGAATAGAAAAACAGGTTAAGGAAACACAACTAAAAAATTAATTAAAATCCAAACAGAGGTACGATCAAAACTCAGGTAGGAGAATAAAAGACTTTAAAGTAAAAGATTTAATTTTAGTAGAGAATGACAAAAGGGATAAGTTTGGAGAAAAAGTCTCTGGACACTTTAAAATACTTAAAGTTTTAGGAGATTCCATAGTTATAAAAAGGAACAACCAATTTATAAAATATAACAAGAGCAAGATAAAACACTAAAAAAACTGATGTTTTATTTACAGATTTTTGTTGATTTTAAACGGTGTTTTGGGAGAAATATGGGCAAACTTCCCATCAAACGGAATATATTGCAGGAACATTGGAGAACTAAGGCAGCAAACAGGAAAGATTTCAATAGTAACCAATATCGACTTTCGTCAAGTAACAGATCAAATTGATATAACCAATAATTAATTTTATAGCAAATATAAATGATGAATGTTTGATAGAGTTTCCTGAATGTGTAGAATTCATTAAGAAATCAAAAAACAAGTTATTACGTTAAGAAAAGACTTGGGAGTTATTTATCATCTATTAGGAGTTGACAAAAGATACAAACGAGGTTTATTAAATATTGTTGGTTCAGGTTTAAAATTTCTGTTTGGAACGATAGATAGCGAAGACGCTAAACAATATGAAGAAGCAATAAGAATAACTAAAGAAAATAGTGAATACGTACATAAAAGCCAACAGGAAGAAATTAAGGTTTTAGATGGCTTAAATAAACAAACTTTGGTTTTGAAAGAAGCTTATTTTGAACTAGGAAATCTAACAAACACTCTGACCAATACTTTAGAACAAATATGAAATACAGTTAATAAAGATAGAAAACTGTTTATTTTAAAGGATTATTTTATTGAATTTAAAATCAAAATTTACTTTCTTGTTAGTCATACCGAATTAATGATAGATCAAATAACCGAAGCAATTCTTTTTCTACAAGATAATGTTGTACATCCAGCTATAATTGAATATAAACATTTTATAGAATTGTTGAAAAAGAGTGACCAAGAATATAGAATGTTGTTTACACCAAGTTTAGAGTCTTATAGTTTTATAATGAAAGAAGTAAAATTAGTCTCTTACGTAAAATCCATTTTGGTTCCTTTATTTGAAAATTCAAAATCAGAAGTCTATGAAATGATTAATGTGCCATATTATAAAACAAAAGGAAATTTATATGTTATTGAACAAAAAGCGAAATATTTTGTAATTAAAGATAATAAAGAAGAATATCTTTTGAGTAATGATCTGTAGGGTTTTCCAATAAGAGGTGTTATTTTGATATTCAAAGAAAAATGGCATTTTTTGAGATAAATGATCGGATGTTTATTTCATTAAGAGGAAGGTATGCCGTTAATAATGGAACACAACATCAGCCAAATGGTCGCCACGACCACGCTTACAGGACCATATCCTTTTCATGAAATTTTCCATAAACAAATCGCAAAGTGGCTGCCCTATGTCCTCGATAGCCTCACGAATTCCATCTTTGAGGTCTTGAATCGACGCTGGGCTGTTGGCGTAGACCTTATTTTTCACGTGGCCCCAAAGGAAGAAGTCGCAAGGTGTTAAATCACAAGATCTCGGTGGCCAATTGTGATCACCTCTTCGAGAGATAACACGGTCCGGAAACTTTTCCCGTAAAAGATCGATGGTTTCATTGCTTGTGTGGCACGTAGCGCCGTCTTGTTGAAAGTAAACGTTGTCCAGATTAATACCATCCAATTCCGGCCATAAAAAATCATTAATCATCTCTCGATAGCGCAATCCATTGACCGTAACTGTTGCTCCATCCTCATTTTCGAAAAAGTAAGGTCCAATGACCCCGCCGGACCATAAACCGCACCAAACAGTCACGCGTTGAGGATGGGGAGGCTTTTCAACAATAACTCTTGGGTTTTCCCAGCCCCAGATGCGACAGTTTTGCTTGTTGACGTAGCCTCCGAGGTGGAAATGGGCCTCATCAGTCAAGATGATTTTTCGATGAAATTCCGGATCATTTTCATGCATTTCAAGGACCCAATCAGCAAAGACACGACGTTGTTGATGATCAGCCGGCTTGAGTTCTTGTGTTAACTGAACTTTATAAGCCTTAAGACCCAAGTCTTTAAGCAAAATACGGTGTAATGACGTTTGTGGAATGCCTAATTCCAAAGAACGACGAGGAATGGATAAACCTGGGTTTTCTTCAACACTTTGGGCTACAACAGCAATATTCTCAGTTGTTCTTGAGCGACGACGGGGTTTATTCTTCACATCACTAACTTGTCCCAACAGCTCGAATTTGTCCACCAATTTCTGTATTGCGGTCCGACAAGGTGCTTCACGACGACCCAAAAATGTTTTAGTTTTACGAACCGTCTCTGCCAAATTTTCACCATTTTTATAGTGAATTTTAATAATTTCAATGCGTTGTTGAAACGTGTATCGTTCCATTTTTATTAATGGCGTAGTTTCTACTTGTCAAATGTCAAAAAATGACAGCTTCAAAAGTGACAGCTACCGAAATAGCGGGCTATTCAAAATAACACCCATTATTGGAAAACCCAATATTTGAGAAATGTAAGAAAATCGATAAGTATTTTATATGTGAACAATTAGAATTTAAAAAATAGCGTTTTGAATAAAGATTGTGAACTTACAGTTTATGTATATGAATAAAATAAATAGTGATTGTAAACTTAAACAAATATTTATTCACCTTAAGCGATGAAACAAAATATAAATGTAACTGTTCAGATAATAAAATCATTGAAGAAGGTTTTATAAACAAAATTGGAATTTTAAATTTGAAAAGAAATTGTACTTTTGAAACTTTAGAAACTCGAATTGAAACTCTTGAGAAAGAGATATATATTGAAAATAAAGATGTATATCGTCCCGCATCAATGGACTGTTGTTTTATTGTAAAATTGAACGATTTAAACGTAGAAGATATTAAATTGCCTAAAATAAGATTAAACAATTTGAATGAATTACAAGACTTAACTATTGAAATTGAAAATCAGGAAAGCTATATTTCCAGAAAATTAAAGGAAATACCGCCACATGTTCAAGGCACATTGTTTGGAATAACTGGAATGTTAATTGTTATAGGCATAATTTATTGTTTTCTCAAAATTATTAAAGGAAATGGCATCACCACTTTCCGTAATTGTTTCAATTAAAAAAATAAAGAGCCTGTAATTGAAAGAGAAAAGATAGTACACTACTATGATAATAAATAGTAGTAAAACTGTATTCAGAAGGCCCAGTTCCAATGTATTTAAAGTCACTAATTTAGAATAAAATTAAAGTTGAAGAAGGTTATAATTTTATTATAAACAATAAATTTTTTTCATTTATTGTTTATTTTTTTTTAGAAGGGAGGTGTTATGCATAAGCAAATTTATAGAAACTATAAATTATATATTCAATCTTTTAATCATCGAATTCTTAACTGTCAGCTAAATCTTTGTATATATTTCTCCATATACACAATGATTTTTATTAAACCCCAGCATCTGCATTAAGATTCTTGGTATCGTAATTAAATACTCTCCAAGTGTTCACGATTTGTTTTTCTTTTGAAGTGGTTACTAAATCGCCTCACATTAAATTCACCTGAATTTAATGCCCTGTGTGAGTTTTGCTTATGCATAGCATTCCAATAGTAATGGGTGATTTTTTAAGAGGTTTAGAACTTTTTTTAAAAAAAAAACACAATAAATTCGAAAAAATGAATGAAATATTTATTTGAATCGATAGTTTGAACCTTGCAATTTAATGTTTAAAGATAATTTCATGCAAATGCTGACCGCGGCTGCGTCTCAGGTAGCCCATCCGCTGAGTCCAATTTTGGCATACTCTTTCACACATATCGGCCGGTATCTCACGAATGAATGCATGGATGTTGGCTTCCAGTGCGTCAATCGAAGCGGACTTGTCCCTATAGACATTAGCCTTGACATACCCCCACAAAAAATAATCTAATGGTGTCAAATCGCACGATCTAGGCGGCCAATTGACCGGCCCGAAACGTGAAATTAACTGTTCACCAAACTCGCCTCGCAATTGCGACATTGTTTCGCGTGCTGTGTGGTATGTGGCACCGTCTTGTTGAAACCACATATCATGCAAGTCAAGAACTTCCATTGCGGGCAAAAAAAAATTTGTTATCATCGCTCGGTAGCGATTCGCATCATCTTTGAAGAAATATGGCCCAATAATGCCGCCGGCCCATAAACCGCACCAAACAGTGGCTTTTTCGGGATGCATTGGTAGCTGTTGCAATGCTTCTGGCTGATCTTCACTCCAAATGCGGCAATTTTGCTTATTTACGTACCCATTCAACCGAAAATGAGCCTCATCGCTGAACACAAGCAGCGCGCGATGAACATTTCGAACCGAGCACGAATTTTGATAGTAAAATTCAATAATTTGCAAGCGTTGTTCATTTGTAAGACGATCCATGGTTAAATTGCAAACCAAACTGAAGCTGTGACAGTGACACAAGGTACTAAACACACGTCAGCTGTCAAAACCAGTGTTGCCAAAACCAAACCAGCCAAAAAATCACCCGTTAGATAAGAAAATGTATACAATTCGAATGTCTCGAATAAGAGGACATCAGAAGATCTTTCATTTTTGTAAGTAAGTTTTGTTCTAAGTCAAACTCTAAATAAAAAGCAGTACAGCTCAAAATTGTGTCGTCGTGTTTAATTTTGCGTCATAACAGCACGTGACCGCGCGATAAGGCGTTTTTGTATTTCTAACCCAATATAATAATATCTAGTTAAAGGACTTTGCTTCACTGGGAGTTACTTGTAAGTCCGGGACTTCGACGAACTTAAACGATGCCCAGTCCACGTGGAGATCCACGTTCAACCTGCTGAAGGTACTATCCTTTACGGCTCGTCTCAGGATCCCAGTTCAGCCCAAAAAAAATCCACCAGACCAATGATGAGTACGGCGGCGGCCCCGACCTCTCGTCTGCGCCTTTGACCACCAAAATTCACCCTCACTAAAAATTTAAGTGACACTTTAACACTATCTATACTCGTATAGCTGTGCTTATTCTCGAATTTCTGTAATTCCGTATCCCTCGACGAATATTTTTCAGGACTTCAATACACGGTTTAAGAACAAAAAAAAAATCACTGCCTTTAGTATATACATCTAAGTAAGGTCTTTTATATTCAGTTTCGACTGCCACTATAATAAGTACTCCACAGCAACGATGTAGCCTCTAACTGGGTTGGATATAAAATGACTACATAACACTGAAGATTTTGTTTAGAGGTATCATCTTCGCTAACAGTGCCAATCTTCTTTGTCATAGTCAGAAATCATCCTGATTGGGGGAATTGTAACTTAGTTCAACGACCTAGGTGTTAACGACAAATTCAGGTTTTCCGAACCCACAGTACCTAAATAACAACTAATACTATCTCATATTCAAATAACTTAAAGCTAGGAATATCTAAGACCTGAACCTATTTCCCCCTCCTGCAATCCACGATAACAATATGATAAACGAATTTATCATATATACCACATCCGTTTTTCGAAAAATTCATACCATACAAAAGTATTCCTTTGCCTACTATACATAAAAATAACTTAGTATTCATACACCCAACCTCCCAATACATTTTTCTCGATTACAACAAAGAAAATTACTATCAATTAAATACAGCAGAGTTATCTCTCTGTAAATCCCAAAATGATAAATTCATATGCTCCCTTACACATCCGTTATTGAGTACTTAATCAGAAAACCCACAATGTGAAATCCAATTGCTAAACAGAATTTCAGTTATTCCCAACTCATGCGAAATAAGGCAATCCAACCGCTCAACAGTATGGATCCAACTATCGCAAAGGAATAAATGGATTTTCTCAACTTTACATAATTATTATATTGATGAAATATGTGATGACAACATAACCTCGTATAATTTACACGGCACGGCCATAATAGAAACTGATACACACGTTTAACGAAAATTCTACAACGATTAACAAATTTTACATTCCCCTGTTGCGAGGCAAGAGGAAGCGAGGTGGGGAGTCGGTAAGGTGGATGGGTAGGAAACAGGATAAGGTAGGAACATTGTATATATATTTGTATAGTACTATCATGAAGAGGAACGAACGCGAAGCCACCTGGGCAACCGCGGCCTAACTAAAATCAGATGATTTGTGCGGACTGAGGTGTCCAGTTTTAAGAGTAGGTAGAGTAGGAAATAATTCAATTGAAAGTAGGAGATAATAATAAGAGAATAAATTATGAAGGCTAAGGGAAAATTGACGATAGAGAAGAACCTATACAAAATGTATGGGAGTTCAAGGGGGACAGGAAAAAAGCTAATTTGTTCTTTTTACTTATATCATTTTTTATAGAAAGGGGAAAATGTTTTTTTTTGTTTGTTTTTTTGGGTATAGAAAGAACGAAAATAAAATATTCTTCAAAAGAAGGCTGAATTTTTGTCCTTGCTGTGACGTGTGTTTGGGTATAGAGCAAATGTATAATATGCATATAGGCATATGCATGCTGTGACGTATGACTGAGAATGCCCATAAATGTATAACATGCATGTAAATTATTTAAACTCGGTTACCACTGAGAAAAATAATTTTGTTTTGAATAAATATTTTTTGACTGAATTTTATAGCGAAGGATGTTATACACTTTTGTAGGTAGAGGTTTTCCGTTGAGATTTAAATTATGTAAATACTATACGAAGGTATTAGAATGGCTCTATTTAAGATTTTTTATGAACTCAAGTTAGATGCCTTACATTAGGTAGGTATTTATTTGTATCTATATAGGTATGTATGTAGGTAGATGTACACAGATGATTGTTCGTTGTTGTGAAATTCAAACTAACCATCAGATTGAGCTGAAATTTAGACAATGTATTTGTTGTTGAATCAGAAGTTCCCGTAAATAATTTTTTAAACTTTTCTATAAATTGAGCTGAAGATCAAAATATAAAAATTAGTTAAAAACTAAAGAAAAAATAATCCGTGTGAGCTGAAACTTGAAAAGTTTTAAATTTACCATCATACCTGCCTATCATCTGATGCATTTATTACGTGCAGTTTTTCAGAAGATAAAATTATCCTAATTAAATTAAAATTAGTGTGTTTTTTCTTGAAAATTAATTATCAATGTTCTGGAAAGTTCAAACAAGACACTTTTTTTTTTTTTTTTTCTGCATTGGACTTTAATTTATTAAAAACATGCTGATAAACCAAGTTAGAAATACTTAATTAATTTAAATTTTGTAAGAAATCGGTTTGAAATGCTAAACAATTAACAAATGTGGTAAGCACGTCTTACTTTATCATATAAGTTCGACAGTTTTTTTTTAGTAAAATTGGGGATATAGGTTGGTTTGTGGGTTTTTGAGTGGGAGTGGGATTATTTGCTTGCGAATAAGTTTAAGAGGTCATTTTGAAATAATAAATTTTTATTTATGCTCACAAAAACACTTTATTAACTTAATTTTATTTTAGAAATAGTTTTTAGGAGTATTGCAATTGTTTTTTTTTAATAAACACCAAAGTTTTGTCTTTTTAAAATTTTTCAAAATTATTTGTATTTAAAAAAACTAATTTTTTCGAAATATTTTCCTTAATTTCTCTGAAAAAATAATTTTTAGGAGCATTGCAATTGTTTATTTTTAAATTAAAACACCAAATTTTTGTTTTTTTTAATTTTTAAAAATTGTCTACTCATATAAACTATTTTTTTCAAAATTGACTAGCCAATTTTAATTTTTTTTTTAGTTTTTGAAAAATTGTCTGCTGATGAAAGCTAATTTTTTCCAAAAAAAAATATTTGATTTTTTTCAAATTTTGCCCATATGTATTCCTATTTCAATTTCAATTTTTTTTTTTCAATTTAAATACATAATACCTACTTAAAACAGAATTTAATTTTTTTCTAAATTGTATAATTAGTCAGGTACCTTCCTATAAGCTATTTCATTTGCTTTCAAAAATAATTTTTTATAGGTGGGTGGTTGGTTAATATTTAAAATTTACGTACATACCTACCTACTGAATACATTCATATCTATGTAGGTTAGGTACATCTATTTTTTTTAAATGTTTAAAAATTAAATGTTTCAATAGGTACCACCCTGTGCATACACACCCACCCACCCACCTTCATCCCTACATTGATATTTACGTATGTACCTAGGTATATACCTTCGTACCTACCTAAACGTTAAAAAAAAAAAAAAACAAATTATACCTACCTACCGAATACCTATATAATTATTATTATTTTTGTTATTCAAAATTCCAACTACCTATCTGCTTTTTGAATAACAAACATAATAAAATACCTACTGTGAAAAAAGCCTACCAAAAATCTATTAAATATATATGTAGCTATACCTATGTACATACTATACTTGAAAATTGGGTCTACCTACCTATGCACCATAATACAAAATGTAGCAACGTTGTATTCCACTAAGCTATAGTGAAATTTAACAACGTTGCTTTGAAAATCAACAAAACTGAAAATCTAAAAACAAATTCAAATCGTGCTGAAAAATAAAAAGCATAATGTATAAACATATAAATATAAGTCTATAGCTCATAGGAAGCAAAAAATCTATTCTTCAATAAGAAACGTCAAAAAATGACAACAAAATTTAATTTGCTCCTCCTAATTGTTGTCGTTGCCATGACGCGAACAGCTGATTCAATTTTATCTCCCTTACTCCCTTTATTAATATACGAATTGAAAATAATACAACCTTCCCTTTCCCGTTTGCTCTCTTAACTGTGCACACAGTATTTTATTTATAACATATATAGAATCCTCTCAGTCTGCAACGTCAATTTTACTTGACTACAACGCCACCAGCACAACCGAGGCCCAAGTAAAAAAATTCGTTCCATGAGAGTACTGTAGAGTTTATATACAATGGTAGGAATGAGGAACGGAAAGGGATGGAAACGGAATGTCTAGCTCGGGAACGCGGCCTGCTAGCGATGCTCGGCAGTTAGCTCGCCGGAATGGGGGGTTATCTTGCCCCCGAACTAGACTTCACCTCCCAACAAAACACATATCAGGACTGAAAATAAAAGGAAATATATCAGACGGACTTTCCACCACACCAGTTCGCTGCTGGTGTCGAGGCAGCGTAGCCATATCTCACCCAACCTAGAAGTTCGTCGGCTAAGTTTGAACTTCCCCAATCACCATTGTGATATGCCGTTCAGGTCACTCCATTGCACCGGCTTACTTAGCTATCCTTCCGCACTCCTGAAAAAAAAACCATCATGTTTCGTTTCGTTTCAACGAAACATATAAACAACACAAAAAATGTCATACCAAGAGTGTTTAAAGTTTTGTTACCACTTTTACTTTGACCAAAAAATAAATTTATCTTTTTAAGTATTATTTATCGTATTAATTGGTAAAAGTAATATATAGTGTAGTATATTTGAAACATTAATATATATTTTCTAGATCTGAAAAAAAGGACTTAAGAAACAAAAGACAAAATAATCAAAAAAAAACAACAAAACGTGACACCGAACTGTTTCCAATCAGAGCTTTCACCGGATTTCAAAATAGTACCACTTTTTAGCACTTTGGACTAAATACCACAGGACGAAATGCCCTACCCTCAGTGAGCTTAATGGAGGTGGTTTCAAAAAAAATCAATGCTGACCGAAAAAAACTTATAAGGCAACGAGTGAAAGCCGAGGAAACAAAACCTTATCACTTACAGCAATAAAAGTTAATAATTTGCATAGAAAATTCACTAAAATAGGCAATGAAAACTTCAACACATGTTCTGCTTAATATTCAGGAACTTCTTCTTCACTTTCGGCTTCTTCACTTTCTGCTACTTCGCTTTCTGCTACTTTATTTTCTGCTACTTTTCTTCTTTAAATTTGTATTAAATCACTTATTGTTAAAATACCTGAGTTTTCCTTTTTATATCTTATATTTTTTTTTCCGGAGTCACTGCACTGCTGAAAAATCCCAAATACAACTTATGGGCTGGGAGATAATATAGTTTGGTGCTCCTTATATCACACGGACTTTATCATCCGGAGCCAAGATGATATTAACGGGACTCTTGGCACCTCTAATAGGAATATCAGCGGTTAAATCGGAGCTCCCAGCGGTTCTATTGACTCGGTTCCAAAATCGGAAAAGGAGTAGGGTTATGATCATATCAATCCAAAAAAAATGTGGCGGCCCAGCGCTCCGCTGACAGTCTGGAGCCGCGAAAATTCACTGTTTAAAGCTATACACAAACCTGCATAAAATGGTTCACTTTTAGAATCTAACTTTCAATAAAACTTTCTTTGTTTCAACTCACCCTAATATTTTTTGTTTTAATTTTCTATTTCCGGCTATATTCCTTCCAGAAGATTACACTATGGTAAGCACGACCAAACAATTTTCTAAAAAAATGACCAGCAACTTAACGTCAATTCCACTGAAATAAGCGCGATGTATTTTTATATGTCGAGTTACAACAATTTTAAAACTCATTACCTTTAAACTAACTTATTTTCTTTTACCAGTTTGAACAAAAATTTTCTAGGTATGAACTACCGATTTCAAGTGGCCGTCTTGTTCGGTTGGGAAAGAATTCTTATTTCGTGTGGGGATTACGATTGACGACCAGCGAACGCACCACTTCTCTTCGAAATTTCACCTCCTACACTATTCGTATCACCCGATCTAATTTGTCCGCTATTTAACGTTTTTTTTTGTGCAACAATATATTTATGTGTGGAGGTTTTATTCTCCTTCCAAGTTGTTTTTTTCTTTTAACAATTTCGCAATTAATTGTTTTAACGTTTCGGATATTTGGACATTTCTGAAACTCTCGTTCTCAATAATTCGGTATTTCATAATGATTACCTCTATTGCCTAACAGGGGGAGCTAGTACCCAATAAATTTAATTCCTGCTTTCACCAAGGCCAAATTGTTAATTTTGGGGAAGTTTTCAGATTCCAAAATACATCCAACAAGCAAACAAACTACACCTCCCAGTGACGTAGGGGTTAAAATTAAATCGCCCTCAGCAACCCGGTTCATTAATCCAAATCATCCAAATTATCACCCCTCGCATCAGAGCAACTTAATGTAGTTGGAAATCTTACCACATCAAGCGTCAAAGACGTCTTCCAAAGCGTATAGGTTGTAGACAGGGTTGCCAGTTTAGGGGTTTTCCCCCTAGATTTAGGGGCTTTTTTTGTCGTTGGGGGGTAATCTGGAGGGACAAGATGTTTGGGGGGAAATCTGGGGGGGATTCATTTAAAGATAAAAGGTTGAGGAATCGTATGGGTGTTGAAACAGCTGATAGTATTCTACGAGTTAGATATTCTTCACATTCTGGATGTCAGAATTTTACACCAACATCAACACAAGAAATGCTGAAAATTTTCACAAGATGTATCAAACCGACCGACGGGCGACGCGAGAGCCAAAACGAAGATGACTTTAGGTATGTTTCTTTACGTTTTGGGAAAAAGTTCGAGAAAAAGTTTGGGCTCGCACTTTTGATGTTGTTGTTGTAATTTTTGACCAGAAATAAAAAGAAAAGAAACGCATTTGGGATGTTTCTGATTGGCATTTACCATTTTGGGCTCTTTCAAAGGAACCAGGAGATGTATTTATCGTAATATTTGTTTCCATTGCTTTATTTAATTAATTTATTTTTTTGTTTTAATTTATTTATTTTTCAATGACCGTCTTATTTAGAATTAATCAAATTTAAAATTAAAAACAAAATTGAGAGCTGTGAATAAAAATAAAAAGTTGACAAAAAAAATTTAGGGGTTTTTGTTGCCAAATGTGGTAATCTGGGGGGTTTCTAAATTTTTCTGGGGGGAGATTTTTTTTCATCTGGCAACACTGGTTGTAGAGACTGTCTATAGGAGGACGAACTTATGATGATATTTCTTAATTGAACCTTGTCTATGTGACAGCCTCCTACTCAATTTTCACCTTTTCAAAGCAATCCCGCATTTTCCCGAGTCAGTGAACTAATACATATAGTTATTAAACGTCAATTACACTCGGTCTTTATTTTTTCCGACAGAAAAATGGCAGGTTTCGGGACATTTGCACCATTCGGTCATCATTGGTCGAATAACTTTCCGCGCACTCACTTAACGCGTTATTTTCCCTCAATCCAACTTTCTGATATATTATGACGGTTTCTTAACTTGCAACTTCTTGCTACTTTTGGCTGCTTGTCAAAAATTTTTATAGGATTTGAGAGAAAGAGTTGCTTCGTCGCACGACGTTTCTAGTTACCAAACAGACAGATTATCAACTCAAATGTCACCTTTGGGTGAAAAAAAAATAACAAAAACACCAATTTCAGATTTACCTAAATTGTGAGTTTAACGTTTTCGAATAACTGAGAGTGCGTATAATTCCCGAGAGACTATACTTTCCCTAAACCTTCCCGGATAGTGAAAAGTCAATTTTCATAAAATCTACCTCGAAGTGTTAGAGGAGTCACCAATAGAGAGGGAGATATACTACTCCTAATTATCTCTTGTGTTGTGTTGTGTTGTGAGTTGATAAGTGGCTTATCTCAATTTCGTTTTTCTTTGTCATTTCCACCAGCACCAGCAACATAACATGAACATCAACAGAAGTAGCAACATCAACACTCAACAGGCCGCCGTTTGGATATTAAAAGTAAGTATGTCATCTATTTTGTTCTTTATTTTATCTTTCATTCGATCTTTAAAATTAATAAACTTATTAATTATCATTTCTGTTTTTACTTTTCAGACTTTCTCGGACGTTCGGATCGCCAAGCCCATAAAGGCAGCTGAATGCTAGTCGGTAAGTACCTACATCGTAGTCATAATATATTATGAAGTTGTGAATCTTTTTTCCATTTCTTGTCTTCTGTTTTCAGAGTAACGAGCGGGGTTATCATTTTCCAGGCGCCTGTAACAACCCTACTAAACATTTCAAAACTTCTTATAAATAATACTTCAAGTTTCCCAAACTACCCCAACAATTTAGCCATTATTAAATTCTCAAGCCATGAAGACTTAATACTAGTATCTGAACAAATAAGCGATTTTAAGGTAGACCAAGCAAAACCGCTGACAAATCTAAGTGAGCATCACGTCCATCATTATATACTTATTTACACGGTCATAATTATAATTTTAGTATTGAGTTGCTTCAAAAGATACCAAACCTACAAAGTGAAAAACGAACCAAAACCCAATGTTTCAGATATTGAGTCAGGAAGTAATCAAATCAAAGATAACGACAAAATACAAACTGAAATACAACTCCATGAAAAAAACTCCAAACAATCCTCATCTAAAGATACCACAGTAGAAACAAACTTTAATCCAAAACCTGAACCCTCTCCAAAATGTATCTTATGCCAATATCACAAATAACCAATAAAATATATGTATTTATAAGACTGTTCAAATTGAAAATTACCCAAAAACAGAAACAAGCAAATAAGTTTGTACACAACTAAAAAAAAAAATCTTTTTTACTTAAACTAGATAATGTAAAATCAATAAAAAAAGGAAGGAAAAAAATGCATTTAAGCTTTTAAACTTATATATTAAACTTTATATTATAAATATGTTATAAGACACAAATAGAAATATTTTCAAATTTAAATTAAGCTTACAATCAAGAATATATAAAGGGTGTTCCAATAAGAGGTGTTATTTTGATATTCAAAGAAAAATGGCATTTTTTGAGATAAATTATCGTATGTTTATTTCATTAAGAGGAAGGTATGCCGTTAATAATGGAACACAACATCAGCCCAATGGTCGCCACGACCACGCTTACAGGACCATATCCTTTTCATGAAATTTTCCATAACCAAATCGCAAAGTGGCTGCCCTATGTCCTCGATAGCCTCACGAATTCCATCTTTGAGGTCTTGAATCGACGCTGGGCTGTTGGCGTAGACCTTATCTTTCACGTGGCCCCAAAGGAAGAAGTCGCAAGGTGTTAAATCACAAGATCTCGGTGGCCAATTGTGATCACCTCTTCGAGAGATAACACGGTCCGGAAACTTTTCCCGTAAAAGATCGATGGTTTCATTGCTTGTGTGGCACGTAGCGCCGTCTTGTTGAAAGTAAACGTTGTCCTGATCAATACCATCCAATTCCGGCCATAAAAAATCATTAATCATCTCTCGATAGAGCAATCCATTGACCGTAACTGTTGATCCAGCCTCATTTTCGAAAAAGTAAGGTCCAATGACCCCGCCGGACCATAAACCGCACCAAACAGTCACGCGTTGAGGATGGAGAGGCTTTTCAACAATAACTGTTGGGTTTTCCGAGCCCCAGATGCGACAGTTTTGCTTGTTGACGTAGCCTCCGAGGTGGAAATGGGCCTCATCAGTCAAGATGATTTTTCGATGAAATTCCGGATCATTTTCATGCATTTCAAGGACCCAATCAGCAAAGACACGACGTTGTTGATGATCAGCCGGCTTGAGTTCTTGTGTTAACTGAACTTTATAAGCCTTAAGACCCAAGTCTTTATGCAAAATACGGTGTAATGACGTTTGTGTAATGCCTAATTCCAAAGAACGACGAGGAATGGACAATCTTGGGTTTTCTTCAACACTTTGGGCTACAACAGCAATATTCTCAGTTGTTCTTGAGCGACGTGCACGGGTTTTATTCTTCACATCACTAACTTGTCCCAACAGCTCGAATTTGTCCACAAATTTCTGTATTGCGGTCCGACAAGGTGCTTCACGACGACCCAAAAATGTTTTAGTTTTACGAACCGTCTCTGCCAAATTTTCACCATTTTTATAGTGAATTTTAATAATTTCAATGCGTTGTTGAAGCGTGTATCGTTCCATTTTTATTAATGGCGTAGTTTCTACTTGTCAAATGACAAAAAATGACAGCTTCAAAAGTGACAGCTACCAAAATAGCGGGCTATTCAAAATAACACCTCTTATTGGAAAACCCTTTATATACAATACCATTAATTATATATAAGAAATAATAGTAACTAAAAAAAAAAAAAATAATATATGTACATATATACGTTTAAACTTTTAATATAAATCTTCATACTATTAATTATAAATTTTGTAAAGATAAATGTTTTGTAAGACACATACATAAATGATTTCAATAATTAGAATGTCAAAAAGGAGATTTGATTAAATCTTTATTAATTATACAAAAACTATTATAAAAAACGCATATAAATATGCAATACTATTCTTATACATTTTGTTAAAACTACACAAATATTATTTAAATCATATCAACATTGTAACCTTTTCATCCTTTCGCAACTTTACAGAAAATTAACCTCTTCAAGTTATAATTTTCTTTCTTCAAGGGGAGCGGGATGTAGTGATCCACTACATACGACCACTCTTACAGCCTTATTTCTATTACATACATATATTCAATATTAAATTCCATTCCCAAGCCGCCACACACGATCTTGTATGGTATCACTTTTCGTTGTCTTTCACGCAACCGATCCAAAACATTGCGACTCATAAATGTGTCACCTTCCAGAGCCAACTTAGTGAAACCTAACACCACGGCAATTAATTAATTGTCGCCAGTTCTGCGTCATAACTGTAGCTACGGCTATAGCTATAAGTCAGCCAGTACTTACGGCAGTACTAAGTAAAGCAAAATGAGAATGACCACCATGCACAAGCATTGTTTTTGGGTTGGTACATATATCATATCGCACTTCAATAATTAGGTCACTGCGCTGCCTGTGTGTATCTGGTACCTCTATGGGTAAGTGTATCGATTGGATATGCTTCATATTGGGGCATGTGTAAATAACCTATGATATGTAGAACTCTTTGCGCATTTGATTTCTGGTATCGATGCGTTTTGACAATGAATGGTGAAAATTATGACGATAAGGCATTTTCATATGAGATTGCGTAAAAATGCATTTTCATATGGAAAATGCCGAATATTATTTTCAAGAAGAATTCAGTTAGACATTCAAACTCGAAGTTTCAGCCATTGCATAGACAGCGGACCTTTCGATATAAAACCAATAATAAAATAAAGAATGTAATTTAAAAATATTTTCTTCTATTTATTTCTACTAAATTCTCCCCTGTTAACTCTTCCCTGCAAGTGTAGGAAGCACGGTTAATTTGGGTCATTTCAATAACTTAAAGGTTTTATTTTCCTAAACGGAATGGTTTCTAAGAAATAAACAAACAAAATTTTATAAAAACGAAAGACCATTTCATCAAAACTGACATTTAAAAATAAGCTATTCCACTTAATATCATCTAATAAACGGTGGAGTTCAGAAAAATTACATTTTTTAGAGTTGAATTCATGCATATTCTTACAATGATAAATTACATTAATAATATTTAGGTTTAATGAAATAGATAATGCAGGATGATGTCGATCTTCCTCAATGAGTTTTGAATCAGCGGGTAACGCAGTTCCATCAGAATTATTAAAAAGTATACAAAGTCTAAAATTTTGCCAAATTGTTTTTTGACATTGCTTAATTGATTAAGTCCACATGAAGTCATTCCATAGATAAAAAGAAATTCGTTGTTGCTCGACGCATTAACGGCATGATAACATTCAAGTTCCAGTGTTAAGCCCATTCAAGATATGGCAGATTAAAGTCGCCAATAACAAAAAGTTCATCTGAAGGTTCAATTTTGTCATTTATAGATTCTAAGCAATCCATAAGTTTCTTGTAGACATCACAGGTGGAAGAAGGAGGGATATATCGAACAACCATATATAAATATCCAGATGGAGTTGATATTTCTACACAAATTATTTCAAGGTTGGAGTCCAAAAAATCGTCGACAATATTACAAAACAGATGATTACGAACAGCTATTAACAAACCTTCTCCAACAGTTATTATATTGGGATTATTATAGTGATCACGTCGAAAAGTTTGAAAATTGGAACCGAATAAGTCTGTATCAGCAAAAGAAGTATTCAGCCAGGTTTCTGTGAGTATGAGAACATCATGGGGAATATTATTTACATTTTTATAGACCTTGTCTGTCTTTGTCCGGAGGTCATTTTCATTCTGGTAGTAAATCAGTAATTTTTGTAGCTGCTATGGTTGAGGCTGCGCATTGTCAATCGTTTTTGAAAATGGTGAGAATTGTAATTTGATTTTCTATTTTGATACTCATGCACGACTATTCCCTTTGGCCAGAACGAATTTGAGTTTAGGAGGTAGAAGACTGAGTCTGGTACTTTACTCTTAAACGATGAATATTTTGAAAAATTTCGATGGAGTATTTTTTCAACGATTATAGAATTCAGTGTTCCAATTTTAGATTTAATATGGCATTTCACATCAAGAGCATTCGTAGATGGAGCCAGTTTTGAAATAAATAGAGTTTTATGTCCTTCAACTATTTTTAAACCTGACTCAAGAGGTGATATATAATTTCCATCAGTGGAAGAACCCATATGAGGAAATGTGTTGACAGGAGTAGTTATCATTTCTGTAGAATGCTGGTCAATCAATATCGAAGAAGTTATTGTTAATGTGGTATTTGAAACTGCTAAACAAGATAATATTGAGAAATTACATTGATTTGATTTAGAAAGTTCTTTAGGATCATCAAGATCAGCAGGTTGTTCTTGTTGAGGAGTAATATTAGCAGATTCTTGGCAGGTTTCTTTGTCAAATGGCTGGTTTCAGATATTTCGGTATCTATTTCGTCTAGTTTTCGTTTTAGGGGTGCAGAATCACATGTAGATGGATTATTTATTATTAAATAATCTTGATTTTGAACTACGTTTTGTAGTGATTGTTGATTTGGGGTAATATCTTAAATTTTCTTGTTTAGTTGGAGTAATTGGTTATGGAGGTTTTCAAGATTTTGCTTATTTTGCAGTACATCACGAACAATATTCGTATAAGCAAACGGGTCACATTCTTCACAAAAGATATAAAGAGATTTTCTATCTTTGAACAAATTAATAGTACTGAAGGGAGCTTTAATGCAGGCTAGCAAAAAAAAACAAACCAATAAATCGATGTGTCGGTAATGAAGTTTATGATGACAGGTGGCAGATGAAAGATGACAGATTACAGATGATCAGCAGGATGTCAGAAGCACAGATAAGCCACATGAAGATGAGAATCCCCGGCAGCCATTTTAATTGGCCTACAAGCTTGAACTGTCAGATATCAGATAAAAAATGAGAATGTGTCTATAAAAACCTTATGGCGAATTCCTTTCAACAAAGAAATCGAATTTTTTTCTGAACAGAATCGAATTTTTTCTAAACAAGATCGATTCTTTTCTGTCAAAACAAATCTTGCGATCTTAGCAAGACTTCACACTGATTTGCACACACACAATGAAGACTTGACATTTCTTATACGTCAAATTGAAAGTCAAGGAATTTTTCGGAAGACGAGTTGTGTATTTTTGGGTTGCAACGAATTCTACATAATTTAACAAAATATTCAACAATATATTCAGTCAATATAGCTATACAAATAATTTATTGTGCGTTGTTCATTATCAAACACAAATTTGACAAAAAAAAAGTTTTCGCGAGTGAAAGACTTTCAGTCAAGTGATGAAAACTTTTCAATAACAATTTTCTTTAAAAATATATGTGCAAATAGAAGTTCAAACAAATAAAATGCACCAACAAATTGGTACCGTATAAGCTGGCTAATATCTTTTATTTATTAATTTAATTCTATAGGTAAAACATTTTTCTCACAACAAAAACAAACAACCTTAATAGTTTTGTGAATAATTTCTTGACGTTTTGCGTCAATTGCAGCTATAAAGTCACAAACACAATCACACCAAAAAAAATCGATTCTTTTACGAAATACGAATTCCTTTCAATTGACAGAAAAAAATCGATTCTGTTTAGAAAAAATTCGATTTCTTTTTTGAAAGGAATTCGCCATTACACATAGCGAGTAGGGATCTTCACACACCTTGTTAAATTGCAATTCACATCTATTCATCGACGCGGGAAGAAATTACAAATACAACAATGCAAACAAAGGTGTTTTGGAGGGTGAAACGTACGAAACATTCTCATCTTCATATTGCTAATCTGCGGTCAGAGGGCTAGAAATGCAGCACCAATAAAATTGTTTTTGTACTTGCCAACGAAAACACAATCCAGTAGTTGGCAAAAAATGCAGTCGGCAGCAATATGAACTCAGGCAAAACTTGGTTGCAGTATGAAAATGTAAACAGAAAGTTGGGATACAATGCAGTATTCACAATGTTCCATGTGTAGAACATATACAAAAAGTTTCACTCACCAGGGAGGGGGGAAACAGAAGATCATCAACAGGAGCGATGGCAAAATCAAAGAGTACACCAATGTTTTCTTTTTTTTCAGTAAGAGATTACAAAGCAGTTATATAGAAACAACTTTATGCCACAGATTTTATGATTAATTTAATGTTTTTAATGAAAAATTAACACTGCCAAACAATGATCACTACAATTAATTGATAGTTTATGACATGACTAATGTTAGGCTTGCAAGCAAAACACCACGGTTTAGGTTGAATATTAGGGTAGAAATCAATAAGAAAAAATAATAAATGAAGAGCGAATATTGAATGCTTATGAACAGGATAGATATGTGATGAACAATGAAATTATACAAGAACACTGTAAGTATTGCCGCGAAAAATAATATTCAAGCGGATACCATTGTGTCCAATTTGATGAGCCTACGTAGCCGCCGTTTTTAATCTGAACAATCTCTTGAAACAATCGATCCAAAATTGAAATTTAAAGCTAATTTGTTTTACGTTATCTATGTTACGCTATCTTCTCTTGAGGCGGATGCTTTGCGGAGTATCAATTTCTCAGCCAACATTTGGGATTTGTTTGCAATATTTCAAAGAAGAAGGAAAAAGACTGCGAACAATCCCTAACAAGAAGGACGCAGGGGTCACTATTCGCATTCTCTAGGCCCTCGCCAGTTATGAACCTTTTTGCCTCGGCAGGAAAATCTTTTTGCTTTAGATAACTGTATTTGATCAGTCTTTTTTTTTTTGTCTCCATGTTTTGTGTTGAATTAATATAAGAATAAAATTCAAAGAAAAAATAAAAACCAAAAAATAATAAACATTTATAATTTGATTTCATTTTTTTAATTATGATTAAACTAATATCACAACATTATTAATAAATTAAGTTTTTATGCGACGCTTGTGAATTAAAGTCAAGCTTAAGCTAGAAAGTGACTTAAGCTTTTGCAACTCTGGCTGTAACCCCACATTGAAGGTGCATGATGTATATATTTAACGAGAAAATATTAAAAGAGTCAAAAGTACTAAAAAATTGATTTTTTGTTTGATTTTTTTTGTTTATAAAAAATGTTTTTAACATTTTTAAATGCATTATTATTTTAACTATTGAGAAGCATCAGACTGCAAAATTATAACAAAATCGGTCTAACCATGGCAAAGATATAGGTGAATACCCCAAAAATTAGACCATTTTCTCAAAAAACGTGGAATACCTAATTCCGTCATTTGAATTTTTTGACAAAAATCTGTAATCCAATTTTCTTACAATTGACTTGGTTGTATTACAGGTACGAAATTTAATCAAAATCGTTAGAGCCGTTTTCGAGGAAATTTGAAGCAACCAAAATATTTGTATGGCAGCTACCCGTTCAAGATGAGCTAAAACCAAAATTCGAATTTCCCTCTAGGGAATCACATAAAAATGCTCTGTACCAAATTTCATGCAAATCGGTTCACCACTCACTCTAGCTCAAATTACAGTGGACGCACCGACGCATAGACATACAGACGCACAGACCGACTGACGGCATGACGAAACCCACTTTTTTGGACTTCTCGATTATCGTAGAGTTAGTTTTGATTATAATCTCGAATTTTTTGTTTACACGAAACCAATAATTACTTACCCTATAGAGCAAGTAAACAAAATTTAGTGAGAGTGGGAGTAAAAAAAAAACATAACAATCAACAAAAAAAAAATAAGTGACCGAAAAAAACATCAATTAAAAAAAAAGACAAAAAAAAGTGAATTGAAAAAGGTAAGCGAATTCCTGTGGTCTAAAGAAGGAAGGAGGCAATCAACAATCAACACCATCATCAACTCCATAATCAACACCATTATCAACATTATTCTCAACATCATAATCAACATTATCAGCATCAACAATTTCATTGTAAGAAATAATACATATAAGTTATACAATATTAATATTGTAATTTTTTTTTTTATTTGAACTACCTACATATATGTATATTTATATAATTTTTTTTTGATGTAACCAGTTTTTCTTTTGGTTAATAATCCATACACCCCCATCCTTATCGTTGGTCCCAATACAAGTTTAACACAATTTCTTAAATCCGTTCAAACATATATGTCTGAATTGAATTTAAACATTTCACTTAAAACTCGAAAAATCCCGCGATCACGCAGATCATCAGAAAGTGATCTTTCGGTTCATAAAACAAAAAAACGCGTACCGCCTCTCACTCCGATTGAGATTAAGTCCGATTTCCTCTTTTGCTCACCGAACAAAAAAGTAATGACTTTCAAAGTTCCTCAAGCCATAAAACTCATACCTGAGTTTGATGGAAGCGCGAAGGATTTGGATAGGTTTATTCAATTAGTAGACCTACAATCAAACAAAACTTCCACTGCACCCGAGTCAACGGATAAAGCTGAACTTCTTGATATTGTTAAATCAAAATTAACAAGGGCATATAACGTTATTATCAAATATAACAATTATAATGCCTGGGAAGAAGTTAAAGAAGCTCTTATAAAGAACTTCCAAAAAACAAGGTCTGTACAAGTTATACAAACTGAAGTTTTTCAGTTCAAACAGGGTTAGAAGGAACCTGAAAGTTCTTACGCCGAAAGAGCTTATGCCCTTTTTGATGAGCTCAACAACGCAAATGCCAGCACAAGAACCATGCTGCTAATACAGCCATCAGAAGTCTTAACACCAAAACGATTCTAAACAGTTTTTGCAATGGCCTGATACCCCAGTTAAAAACTTTGGTGGAAAGCGCCAGGTGTAGTGATTCAGACGAAGCTCTAGAAATTGCAATGGAAGAAGAAAAATTCTTACCACTGCCAATGTTGAATACAAATACTGTCACCACTGCCGAACAATTCAGACTGTGAGAGTCAATAACGTACAAAATAATATTTCATGTCGTTATTGCAAAATCTGGGTCGCACAATAGACCAATTCAGAAAAATACAGTTTAACAACAGCAGGCAAGACAATTCGACGCAATATGGAGCCAATTAAAATTCGGGAAACTACCAAAGACTACCAAAGAGATAAGGTGTAAAAACGATAATAAATCAGCTAAACGACTGCATCCACAATCTCAGAATCGAAATTCAATTCCTCTGCATCCACTGAATCCATTGAATCAAGAATCTGGGAATGAAGATCCAATTTCTCTGCATCCACTGAATCCACTGTTTCAAGAATCTCATAATGAAGATTCAATTTCTCTGAATCCACTGTCTCATTACCAAAAATAAAATCCATTTCGTTCACAGTCTCAAAATATAAATTCAAATCAATCGAAATCAGAATCTCTATACCCAAATCCTAAATCTTTTATTTCAACACGCGATAAGATTCCTCTGCATAAATCACAAAATCAGTCTCCAATTCCTAAATCCTCTATTCCAAACCTTAAGCCAACTCAAGAAAATTCTAAACAAGAAATATCTACACATTCCAATCCATTTAGAAACAAAGACGTGGAGTTGCATAAACCTAAATACTACAAAGACTATACAAGAAAATCAAATATTATACTAAACCAAAATCACCCGCAAAAGAGAAGTACCGCGCAAATAAATAATCTTCAAGATTTCCTAAACGGATCATTGAGCTCTGATCTAAGTAATTCACGTACTCCTGAAATAATACAAAATCATAACGAAAAATCTAAGCCTGTTGCTCATATAGGCTGTTTAAACAATGCTTCTAGTTTCAAAAGCGAAATTAACATAGCTTTCAAAGATACTATCTCCAACCAAAACATTATGCTTTTAGACACAGGTACAAGCTTGTGTTTAATAAAAATAAATAAATTAAATAATGAGCTTTGGGTTCATACTAACAATATAACTGAATTAAAAGGCATAGGTAATACTCCCACATCAACACTGGGCACACTTTGTTTGAATACGTGTAGAAATAACACAATAACAGAAATGAAGTGGTGCAATCCTTTAAATACCAATAGTAGCAGCCGATAACAATATAGAAGAAGAAATACGCGGGCGGCTTCTCAAATCCAACAGAGCAACTGGATGGCTCGAGACCGGGATGGGTGGAGAGACTTGTTGAAGTAGGCCAGGACCGGCACCCGGTTGTCAAGCCGATGATGATGATAGAAATAACACCAGGAGTAAAACTAAAATACTTATTTCATGTACTGCCCGAAAATTTTCCAATAACTCATTTCGAGTGGAATTTTAGGTAAAGACCTATTTCGAAATTTTAAACCTATACTAAATAATAAAGACAATACTCTAATATACCACTTCAAAGATAAAAGATATACAACTGATTTCATTAGTAAACGAAAGTCTATTACCATACCTGCTAGATCTGAAAAAATAATTTAATATGGACCGATTCGCGAACCAACAAATCAAATTTATTTTTCACAAGAAATTCGTTCTCAAGTTTATACCTCTTCAGCTATAACTGAGCCTACAAACGGATACATATATATATCCGTACTAAACGCGAGCAATGAAGATGTCGTCTTACAAGATTTAAATTTAGAATTTACAAATAGTAATGACTACTATATTTATAATCTAAACTCATACAAACGACAGATTGAGTAAAATTCAAAACCAACTTCCGCCAGATGACCTAAATAGTGAAGAAAAGAAATCGATTATTGATATCTGCCGTAATTACAACCATTCTGACATCCTGGGACAATTGGGTGATTCAAAGTACTTTACAACACTAGATCTAGCCAGTGGATTTCATTAAATTGAAGTTAATGAGGAAGACAAAGCGAAGACAGTATTCAGCACACCAAATGGACATTTCGAGTTCAACAGAATGCCATTCGGTTTACGCAATGCTCCTCCCACTTTTCAGCGGTTAATGAATAAAGTCCTTACAGGGCTACAAGGTATAAAATGTTTTGTCTATCTAGATGTTATAATGATATACGGGAAGAATCTGGATGATCACAACAAAAAATTAATTGAGGTATTTCAAGCTTTAGATAAACACAATCTGAAGATGCATTTAGACAAATGCAAATTCTTAAAAGAAGAAGTCATGTATTTAGGAACTGTCATCTCTGAATCAGGTGTAAAACCCGATCCAAAAAAGATCTCTGCAATACAAAACATCGAAGCTCCAAAAAACCAGAAAGATATTAAATCTTTTCTTGGTTTAGCAGGATACTACAGAAAGTTTATAAAAAAACTTTTCTAAAATAGCAAACTTTACTAGCGAATTATTTAAAAATGTTTGCAAACTTTTTAAAAATCAATAAAACTCAAACTAGTTCGTACAATCCACAATCAAACGGTGCCCTCGAAAGGTCACATAGAACATTAGGTGATTACCTCAGAAACTATGAAACCAAAGATCGCTCGAATTGGGATAATTATCTGGGGTATGCCATATTCTGCTACAACACAACCCCACATTCCACCACGAATTATAGTCCATACGAAGTTCTTTTCGGCTTTGAAGCACCAATTCCTTCCACGCTGAATAGAAGCGTACAACCAATGTACAACTATGATGATTATGTCTCAGAAATGAAGGCAAAAATGCAAATTTGTTATGAGTTAATTCGCAATATGAAAACATATTAATTGCCACCAATTTATCCCAAATTTCACCTCATACCACCCATATAGAAAAACTGGATTTAGATGATTATAGTATTGTAATGTTCTACCTAGGTTCGATAATAAAACTTATTTCCTTTAAAATAACAACGTCCACTTATTTACTTTACAAAACACACACTTTATTTCACTTTAAATCTATTTTATTATTTTTCCAATCGCAATAGTATGCAATTTAAAATTCACTTCCGGATACACTTTTACTTCTTACTTTACGTTATCACATTCAAAGTTAAACTGTCTCTACTCGCTTGAAAACATCTCCTTATATAGGGAAGTAAATAGTTCTAGTCTTCACTAGTATCCACTGGAATATTCGAGTATATCTCCTTCTAGGAGTTTCCTTTCCAGACGCTGACAGATGGAACATTGGAATTGATACTCAGCTGAATCACAAGATGTCGCTGTGAACGGTTGAATGTTTGATGTTTAGTTTTTTTCCGAGAGATGGCGCTGCAAACAGTTAGAGGATTTTCTCTTGTTTCAAATTCAAAGTAGTTGGGTAATTATTAAATCGTTACATTGCCCCCCTCTTCGGATTGTTCGTCCCGAACAATTGCATCAGTACTTTCACCATTATAACGATGTAAATGGTCACAATGAACTACTTTTAATTTGTCTCTTACCCCTCTCCGTATACGGTAAACCACATCATTAATTCTTTTGACAACAGTGTAAGGGCTTTCCCAGTTTTGTTGAAGTTTTGGTGACAGTCCCTTTTGTCGGTGGGGATTATAAAACCACACAAGGTCTCCTTCTTGAAATCCTGTCGCTGTTGCTCGTGCGTCATATCGTGTTTTCATCCGGTAACTGCATGTTTTTACGTTTGTCCTTGTTCGTTGGTGAATGTCATCAAGTCTTTCCTTCAGGTTATCCACATATTCCTCTGTTCTTTGCGGCTTAATTGTACGGCATCCAAATTTCACTTCACTTGGAAGGCGTTTTGTTGTTATGCCGAACAGGATTTCAGATGGTGTATGTCCTGTCGAGCTATGTGCCGCACTTCGATAAGCCATCAGGAATAATGGAATATGTCGGTCCCAGTCTCGTTGATAGTCGCCGACAACCTTAGACAGATGTTCTTTAAGAGTCCTGTTGAATCGTTCAACCATCCCATCAGATTGCGGATGAAGCGGGGTTGTCCTCGTCTTTTTAATGCCAAGGAGTGTGCAAACTTCCTGAAAGATGTTAGATTCGAAGTTCCTTCCTTGGTCAGAATGCAGTTCCATAGGTACGCCGAACCTGCTCACCCAATTGAATACAATCTGGTCCACGACTGTTTTGGTTTCCTGATTTGGAATGGCGTATGCCTCAGGCCACTTGCTGATGTAATCCATCACTACAAGGATGTATCGGTTCCCGCTATTTGTTTCAGGAAAAGGGCCTGCGACGTCCACTGCAATCCTTTCGAAAGGTGTGCCCACATTGTACTGATGCATTTTACTTTGAATCTTTCTACCTGGCCCCTTGCTAGCTGCACAAGTATCACATTTTCGGCACCACTTTTCGACGTCATCTCTTGCATGTAGCCAGTAGAACCGTTGTCGTACCTTTTCCAGCGTCTTATTGATTCCGAAATGACCTCCAGAAGCTCCATCATGCATCTCTCGAAGAACATCATTTACCTTTGACCGAGGAACGATAAGCTGCATCACATAAGACTTACCATCTGCGGATTCCCATTTACGCTTTAGTACCCCTTCTTGCACATGAAGCGAGTCAGATTGGGCACAATAAGCTTTCAGAGCAGGGCTTCTATCAGAGATGTCACTCCATTCTGGTTTTTCTTGGTGTTCCTTCCATGCAAGAATGGGTTCGATATCTGAGTCTTCTTGTTGAGCAAACCTGAGTTCTTCGTTGCTCCAACCGTAAATGGGATCGGCTCTTATTCGTTGTACGGCAATCACCTCCTTTTCTTCTTGACGCGTGCAATGTTTGCAGTCTTGTTTGCATGGTCGCCGAGATAATGCGTCTGCGTTAGAATGCAGTTTTCCTCTTCGAAATTGGATCTGATAGTCGTAGGTCTGCAGTCTCTCGATTCATCTTGCTACTTGACCTTCAGGATGTTTGAAGTTCAAAAGCCAGTTGAGTGCACCATGGTCCGTTCGAAAAAGGAACTTTTGTCCATAGATGTATTTATGGAAATGCTTTGTTGCTAAAACCAGAGCTAGAAGTTCTCTTCTGGTAACACAATAATTACGCTCTGGCTTCGAGAGTACCTTGCTGTAGTAGGCGACAACTTTTTCTTCTCCATCATGGACTTGTGAGAGTACAGCTCCAATTCCAACGTTACTTGCATCAGCGTCGATGATAAAAGGTTTTCCTGGAGTCAGATAGGTCAGCACAGGAGCGTTACATAAGCGCAGCTTCAGTTCTTGAAAGCTTTTCTCGCACTCACCTGACCATTTGAATGGCTTCCCTTTTTCAGTAAGCTGATGCAAGCTTTTGGCGATTCCAGCAACATCTTTCACGAAACGCCGATAATATGTGGCTAAACCAAGAAAGCTTCGGAGTTGTGTTTTTCCTGTGGTGTTGGCCAATTCTTGACGGTGTCAACTTTCTCAGGATCGGTCTTTACTCCTTGAGACGGGATGATATGTCCCAAGTATTTAACTTCGGTCTTGAAAAGCGCAAATTTGTCTGGATTCAACTTTAGGTGTGCTTCTCGAAGTCTCTGGAATACAATTTTAAGATTGCCACAATGTTCGTCAAATGTTTTGCCATATACGATGACATCATCCAAATAGACTAGGCAAGATTTACAAGTAAGTCCATGCAGAACACACTCCATCAAACGGTCGAATGTTGCCGGAGCGTTACTAAGTCCAAACGGCATCACTTTGAACTGCCACAGACCATTTCTGAGGAGAAAGCCGTCTTCTCTTGATCTTCTGGATGTATTTCTACCTGCCAATAGCCGCTCTTCAAGTCCAAAGTCCAAAGTCCAAAGAACCATTGGGCTCCTTCCATTGCATCTAAAGTATCGCTGATTCTGGGCAGAGGGTAGCTGTCTTTCTTTGTCACGTCGTTAAGCCTTCTGTAGTCCACACAAAATCGAGTGCTTCCATCTTTTTTTTCACAAGAACCACTGGAGATGCCCAAGGGCTTTTGGAATTTTCGATGAGCCCATCTTTCTTCATGTCCGATATCATCTCTTCAACTTCGGTTTGTTTGGCCAAAGGAAGACGTTTGCTGTTTGCCGAATCGGTCTTGCATCTCCTGTGTCGACTCGATGCTGCACCAGTTGTGTTCGACCATATTGCCCACTGGGTGAAGAGAAAATATCAGCATACTCATGAAGAAGGCTTCTAGCGACATAAAGCTGATGTTGACTAAGATGGGATGACTTTAGAATTTCGGATTCTAACTTTTCGGAGTTCACACACTTCTGTGTATCCACTTCGTTGATCTTGGCCATCGCGGATACAGATTCATATTGTCCAACTACTTCTCCTTTCCTGAGATTAACTTCGTACGGTTTGATGTTGAGTATCCGTACAGGCACCATGTTGTTCTTTGGTGCCACGAGAGTTTTCCCTAGGATGATGTTTTGGGAACATTGCTCAGTTCTGGTTCCACCATGAAGTACCGATGACTACCCAAATCACCCTTTATTTTTGTCCAAACGAACATTTCTGAAGAAGGAGGCAAGCTTATGTCTTCTTTGATGACAGTTCTTAGAGTTGATGATTTTTCGTCACCATAAGCCATTGGAATCTCTACATTTTTGTACTTAAGAACTTGCTTACCGATATCCAGGATTACTCCATGTTCTTTCATGAAGTCAATTCCGATAATGCATTCATCACATATGTCTGCTACCAGAAACACATGTGTAAACTCCAGCTCTGCCAAATGAAACGGAAGACGAACTTCTCCGTACACTTTTGCTGCTTCTCCTGTTGCTGTTTTCAGACGATAGCTATTGGTGTTATGTAACCATATCATCTTGACCAAGTCCGTTTGTAGAATGGAGGCTGTGGCACCGGTGTCAATTGTAGCCATGTGTTTATTGTTGTTTAAGGTTGCCTCCACTGTCAGACTTTTGTTGTCTCGTTTAGTCTGCGAGACTTGGATGGTGGTTCTGGGGCCATCGATACCAGAAACCAGCTTCTGCCCCTCGAAGTTGGTTCTTACTCGTTTTCCGACTAGCGACTGGGAAACAAGTCGAGCAGGAGTGTTGGTGTTATTGCTTCTTTGTTCTGGAGTATTATTTCTGCTTCCACAATGTTGACATGCAGCTCTTCTCGGTAGTAGTCTGCACTGGCGATGGAGGTGTCCGGTCTTATTACAATTCCAGCAACGAGCAGGTCCATTTCGCCGTTTTCCTTGGAATGCAACTCTTTGACATGAGCATTCTTCAACTTCCAGTTCTCTGACTCGATGAACTCCTTGAGAAGCCTGTTCTGCTGCTTCCATAGTCAAAGCCTCAGGAAGCGTCCGTTTTCCAGCAGTTCGAATTGCTCGCTGTAGGATGATGTCGGATACAGCACGGACAAAGGCTTCTTTTGCAAACTGACTTATAATTGCGTCTCCTGCAGTTGGGTATGCCAAATGAGCCAACCGTTCGATGTCTGCTTGAAGTTGCTGCAGACTTTCTCCTCTTTTCTGTACTCTGCTATTGAGTTGGACACGAAAGACTTCTTGCATATGGCCATCTCCAAAACGTTTGTCGATAGCCTGAACAAGAGCACTGAAGTTGCCGTTCTTGTCTGCTGGTATGGTTTGCAATAGTTCAGCAGCAGGTCTTCTAAGGGCAAGCGTCAGAGCTATATATTTGTCTTCGTCATCCCAGCCATTTGTTGCTGCGGCTGCTTCAAACTGCTTCTTGTAGATCGACCAAGAAGTTTGTCCGTCAAAGGTTGGTGGATGCATTTCCTTTCGCTTTGGAAAGTCCCCAGAACTTTCTCGAACCTTCATTTTTCTTACTTTATCCAATTCATTTGTAATGCTCTGAATTTGGTCTTCGAACTTTTCTTGAACTTTCTCGAGCTTTGCGTCTACTGTTAGAAATTGTTTTTCGACACGTTCGTCAAGAGCAAAAAATTTGTTCTCGAATGCATCTAGCTTACCTTCCAGGAGATTTTTCTGTTCTTGGAATCTTTCCAGCATATTGTTTTCTTGTTTTTCGAGAAGATTCTTTTGCTCATTACGTTGTTCATTAAGTCGTTCCAGAAGGTTCTTTTGTTCATTCTTTTGCATTGTTCATCAAATCTTTCCAGAAGATTCTTTTGTTCATTGCGTTGTTCATCAAATCGAGCAAACAACAAAGTCATCATATTGCTCATGTCTAAGCTAGGACTTACTTGTTCTTCGGGCATTTCAATCTCAAAGAGAAATGTGTCTGGGTTTTCTCCGTGCTGTCTTAACTCTTCCTGTAGACGAATAATGAGGTCATTTTTTGTTCCAGCAGTAGGAAGACCTCGTTTATTCAATTCTGCCTTAAGTTCAATACAATTCAATAAATTCACTATCTTACCCATTTTTTCTACTTTTTTTTCACTTTTATCTTCCACTTTTCACCGTAGATTATCTGATGAAATAAGTTTTATTCCACTCTTCTGACACCAATGTAATGTTCTACCTAAGTTCGATAATAAAACTTATTTCCTTTAGAATAACAACGTCCACTTATTTACTTTACAAAACACACACTTTATTTCACTTTAAATCTATTTTATTATTTTTCCAATCACAATAGTATGCAATTTAAAATTCACTTCCGGATACACTTTTACTTCTTACTTTACGTTATAACATTTAAAGTTAAACTGTCTCTACTCGCTCGAAAACATCTCCTTATATATGGAAGTAAATAGTTCTAGTCTTCACTAGTTTCCACTGGAACATTCGAGTATATCTCCTTCTAGGAGTTTCCTTTCCAGTCGCTGACAGATGGAACATTGGAATTGATACTCAGCTGAATCACAAGATGGCGCTGTGAACGGTTGAATGTTTGATGTTTAGTTTTTCCGAGAGATGGCGCTGCAAACAGTTAGAGGATTTTCTCTTGTTTCAAATTCAAAGTAGTTGGGTAAGTATTAAATCGTTACAGTATAAATATTAAAGATTTGTTAAATAAAAACAATTTGTTATTTCACGTCACACATGAACATGCTCACATTTCTGTTTCTATTATTTTTCTTCTTTGTGAAGCTCTAGCTTTTTAGGTAATATTTTTAAAAATCATTTAAATAAATTGTACATTTAATAAAAAGTCAACAGAAAATTTTAACAATCCCGAAATGAGAAAAATTGCAGGTATAATAATTTATAAAACAAACCAAAAACAAAAAAAAATGCTACCTAATCATTATAAAAAAAAACAATCAAAAGAAGAAAAACGTTTACAAACAAAGAGAAAACAAAAATTGTAATGTATGTAGGTATATAAACTAAAAACAAAAAGAAAAAAAAAAACAGAGAAAAAACAAAGGATTGCAAATTAATAAATACAATTGTGATAAAGACCTATGAGTTATTTACTTCCGCACCTGAAGCCGAAATATCTCACTCGTCACCTCGTACGCCTTTCTTATTTTAGGGGGGAGGAGTGTTGTGCCATTAAACTGGAGACCACACACAATTCCCAAGAATCGCTTTCAAGACACATGACATAGTTCAACTATTACTAAAGGTTCCTCATGTGTCATACTCTTTAAAAGGAACAGCAATCGAACTATGTCGACGGAACAACAAAACAACGACATGGCTCATATTGAAAACATAAACAATAATGACCCATGGAGTGCAAGTATGTCAATTACAACATATGGTGCATTCGTTGTTTTAATAAACAAACTGTGTCAAGTCAAGGCAAGTGAAATAAAGCAGAATGTCTTCAAAGAAGTGATGATCTAGGTTTCGGAATAGGTAACGAAGGAAATAATGAGTAGAGTTTGAGGCGCTCTCATTTTTAACGTAAACCAAAGAAGTTGTTTTCTTGTGTTCTCGTGGAACACAACGTGTCTTTAAACTGGTGTTAAGGTAAAAAGTAAGGTTAATTGAATTTCCTGGAAATAACTTTATTTGATTTGTAACCGTATCAACATTTAAATTAAAATAATAATTCACAAAACCTGTATTTTAATCCAATTGAACTAATCTTAAATTTAGTAAAATATGTGCTCATTAAACGGCTGTGAGTATCCCCTTATACGAACTATGTATGTAAACTTAACAAACAAGGCCTTGAAGAGTTTTAAATTTTGGCCGCAATAACTTAAACTTTTGTATGCTAAATTAACCAAAGCAAATGTAACATATTTAATGATTATTTGTTTTGTGAAGAATTGTTCCTTTATTTAAACTATATTTTCGAAGTTTTGTTCTGGGAACTTAAATGAACCAAAAATAAACAAAACATAAATGTGTTAAGTTTAAAAAAAAATTGAAGTTTTTTTTCTAACCCTTAAAATTGGGTAATTGCAACGGCTTACCAATGAAGTATTCATACTTAACCAATCTACTTGACTTTCGATCCTTATAAACTCTTAGAGGACACTGGGGCCACAAGCAAAAACCGTTTAAATCAAATGATATATAATCCTTTTTCAAAATAGCTTTTCACGGCCTTTAGTCCATACAAATTGGCGTTTCGTCCCGGCGATCTCACTTGGACTTATCAGTTGACAAGTCCAATTAAATAGTGCTAAGTCTTCTACTTTGCTGATGTATTTCAGTAGTATAAAGAATTTGTATTATAAAACCTTCATATAAAATCCTTTTTGTTCATCATGTTTAAAGTAATACGTGGACATTCCGGTCAGTATTAACAGCAACCCAATTTAAATAAATACATTAGCCTGATTGCTTCGAATTATGACTCAAAACAGTTAATATTTGGTTTCACGGCTTCTTAATTGTGGGTTTAGAGCCCATTAGTATGTACTATGACATTTTCAAGTTGCTATTTTGTAACTTTGAAAAAATTAAGTAATTACTAAAGAGAAAAGTACTTTCTAGTTTGTATGCAGGAGGAATAAAGTTTTTTCTAAAAAAATTCATCCGAAAAAAGTAGGAACTATGGGCCAAAGTAAATACTTTATTTTCAGCATTTACTGCCCCTTTATGCATATCTTAAATAGTAAATACTTTGAAATTCTCTAGTAAACGCATTTGCAATGTTTTATACTTATCACCCAACTGTGTGTCACATTGAAAATGCATGATGGATATATTTAACGAGAAAATATTAAAATAGTCAAAAGTACCCACCAAAAAATTGATTTTTTGTTAGATTTTTTTTTTTGTTTATAAAACAATGTTTTTAACAAAAAAAAAACAAAATCGGTTAAACCATCAAAAAGAATAAGGAATAAAAGTAAGGCCATTTTCCCAAAAAACGTGGAATACTTATTCCGTTAGTAAATGTTTATTTACCTATCAAAAACCTGAAACGCAGTTTTCTTACAATTGACCAAAGACCTTTTTGGAAAAATTAAATAAACAAAACATAATATTTGTATGGCTGATTCCTCTTCTAGATGAGCAAAAACAAAAATTAAAATTTTTCTTCTTGGGAATCACATAAATATGATCTATACCAAATTTGAAGCAAATCGGTCTACCCGTTTAGACTATAGCCTAAATTATAACGGACGCGCAGAAGCACCGACACGCGACGCACAGGCCGACAAACAGCATGATGAAACCCACTTTTTCGGACTCCTAGATCACCGTTGTGTTAGTTTTGATTACATAATCGAATTTTTTTCCACACGAATCCAATACTTGCCCTATATACAAGCAATAAGAGCCCTACACACCGTCAATGTTACCTGACAATATTTCTTGAAAAAGTCTCGATTCAGGTAACATTGATCGTTAGTAAGCACTTCCATGTTCATCAGAAGTAATATTGATATATTGACGAAATTCAAAATTATTTTGATTTTCTTCAATGTTCACTGATAAAATATTGAAGCTGAAGGTGTGTAGGGCTTATCATTTTTATGGTGGTACATATTGGTTTACAAAATCTTCATTAAAATCCGTAACCTCACACAAATTATTGGTATCCATCGTCTTTGAAGTTTATGAAACAAGTAAACCGAATTTAAGTAAAATCATTGTCAGTGTTCATTGATACGTGTGGAGGCGTATTTTCATCAATGTTACCTGACACAAAAAAACGTCAATGTTACCTGACAAGTAACATGGATTGGCCCTATAGGAAGTTAAAAAGGACCCATTAATCTGTACATTTTTTGAAAGGAGTTGTCATTCAAATTCAATATGATGGAGTATATCGAGACTAACCTAAATCTCAATTCGCGGGACTGAAAGCCCATGTGGAAGGGGCCGCAATTTTAAAAAAGGCGTTTATATGATTTTTGACAACTCTTTTAAATAAAAAAATATTGTCAAAAAACTGTCAATTTTTTGTACTTGAAAACGGTTTTTACCGTTTATATCGTCTTTTGTTGCTCTGACTGAAATATGATTATTGTAATTCTTAAAGACCACTAAATTTTCTACATTTATGTATATCAAGATTTTCTGTGTATTCTATACAACTTAACAAATGAGCTTAAGAGCAGGAAAATTATTTTCATCTTGTCGAGTATCTACGATGCTAATTATAAATAACACTTACAAAATTAAAAAAAAAATTTTTATTACTTTCGAAATAACCTCATAGCTTCCACAATTTCTATCCAATTTTGATAAATGATAGCTTATTCGATTCAACATAAAAAATAAATGAAAATTCAAAATTCAAAAAAAATTTTCAAAATTCTAAATGTAGCTTAAAGCGGTCTCCAAAGCCAAAAAAAAGTTGAAAAATGTGTAATTTTTAGTTTTAATTCAAAAAATGTTCACACAATTAATATTATGAACATACAAATTTATATTTTTAAAAAGAACGGACACTCCTCTTTTTGAAAATGTAAAAAATAAAAATTTGTCAAAAAATGACTAAGTAAAAATCGTTGAAGCCTGGAAACTTAAAAAAACGGAAATTAAAATTTCGAGGGCCTATACATTTTTTCAAGCTCCATAATATGATGTATTCAGTCATACCTACAACCACAACTAGGTCATTTAAAAAGTTATTTAAAAGTTATAGATCCCGTGAGAAAAAATAATGAAACGTGTGGGGAATAGACAGAATCGGAATTTGAATTTAGTAGTGTCGTACGTTGAAATACTGAAAGTCCGTCTTTCCAATTGATTGATTTTGTGCCGCGCGAGTAACTTTTTACTTTATTCGAAAAATTATTAGGGTATAATTTTGTTCCTTTGTTTCAAAATGTTAATCTAACAAAACTATCGATTTTTTGCTTTCACATTTAAATTTCCTAAAAATAAATGGCAATTGCAATAAAAAGGAACGCTCCACAGACAAATGTGTTTCGTTTGAAAGTTAAATGTCAAATTTAAGTCCCATAAGAGCATTTTAGTTCCCATAAGAACTACTGTCTCTCAGAGGAAATTTATATTTACTGAGAGCGACACTTCTTACGGGAGCTCAAACGTTCTAATGGGACTACAATTTGACGTTTAACTTTCAAACGAAACACATTTATCTGTGTTGCTTTCCGTTTCATCATCATCCAAAGATCTCATAGAGATGTTAAAACAAGAGTTAAAGTATCAATCAACAGCAGCCATGTTGCGATATGAACAAAATGTTTTCATTATATTTTGAGGGTTACCGTAGCTTAAAAAAAAATATTCTAAATAAATTATCTTATTTGGTTTTCCATTCTGACCAAAATTTGTAAAAAGTTTTATTGGTCATATTCATCTTGTTTTCTCTTATTTGCTGTCGATATTAGTTGTATACAAAATGGATTTGTATAACTTAGTATACAGCTACTATACCAGAGAGGAATGAGCGGGGACATTCTTTTTTGTGTTATGTCATTATTTAAAATTTGTGACAGCAGTATATTAACACGACACAAGTAAAATGGCACCTTTAAAAATCAGTTGTTTTTTTGTTTTAATGACAAATATATTAGAAGATTTCAGAAAATCTTAAATATTTTATGAATGATCGCATTTTGTGAATTGTATAAAAACATACTTTAGTGATTTTTGCATCTAAAAAAATGTTAATGGTAACCCTTTTTCTTATTATAATTAATAACAAAATATTTTAAATATGCATAATTTTGGAAGCGCGTTGTTATTTTTCGAAGCAAAATGTGGAAATTAGTAGATGCAATTTTAATTGCACCAAGAATTTAGATTACATATGCCATGATTTTTACAAATATAATACGTCAATTAACTTGTGAGATAAATACTCGCACCAAAAAACACATTATTTTTTGACATGAGAGAATCACGAACACACATAAAAACTATTCTTCTAAAAGAAATTAAAAATGCGAAAGATATATGTTTTTTTTTAATGTTACACACACTCGTTCTCTTTTTAACAACTTCTGTATTAAGGAAGAGTTCAGAGAGCCTTACTAGACTTACAAAACGGCGTCTATAATCGCATAAGAACAATCTTATAAGAATCTAGAAGAACTCCTCAAGAGTGCATTTAGCTCCATAAAATAAGTCTTGTAGCGCTTTCGGAGCATCTTATGAGAGGAAAAATGTTACTTGGGATTTCTATGTCAGCTCTAGAAAACTTTCAGAGCTCGTTGTTCTCTAATTATTTTTCAGAGCGTTTCCATTTCTCACTTTTCAAAATGTTTGGAAAGATTTGTATGTACACATGTAAAAATATATTTTCAAAAAATTACATTGTCCCGCAAGAAAATTTTTCAAATCTGGCTACCTATTATTTGATAGGTACACAAAATCAAATGTTTATTAGATTCTTGATTCTTTCATTTATTTTTTAAGAGAGGTAAAATCCTTAAGGGTATAGTGGATAAGTGAACAAATAGAAAGTTTATTTGGTTGTTGCATCTAGCTAACACAAGTGCATTAACACGCCCTGTTTTGCTTTTGTTTTTTATTTAGGACGGATAATTATTATTAAACGAGTCATCCATACAAAATTATACTTAGGTACACATTTGTTAAACAAAATTCTATAGAATACGATATACTGAATACCTTAAGACGAAAGCAATCACATGATTTGCTTGAACACTTAATTTAAAATACACATCACTTTAATATCACTTCTTTTTTTTCCGAAATACCTACTCTCTTTTGTTTAGAACAAAATTTAGTCGAACTAAATTCATAACAGGATGAGAAATTTTAGAGCAACAGAGTAAAATCGGAAAAATAATTCAATCTACAATAACTTAATGGATTACTTGCTTACGTATTACCAGTTTAATACATGAAGCGAGACTAAGTGTGATGAGCTCCCAGCATCTTTAAGGGTGACCACAGAAGTAGGTAATGACAATATACTGTTATTATAATTTAACCGCAATACAGCACAGTTAAAGCAATAGAAGCATCATTAGATTCTCATCCAAACACAAGCATTGCGAACATCACTGTACACTAGGTGACATTTTTATAGTGTCACTATTGCTGCTGTAATGTAAACAGAGGTTTGAGGTTGGTAAAAAAAAAATTGTGCACGACTTAATCGCACGAACTTGCTCTTGTGGTTAGTAACTGTGTGTAACCACACATTGGAGATGCATGATGTATGTATATATTTAACGAGCAAATATTAAAAATGATCATTTATTTAATTATTTTTTGTTTATAATAATGAAATAAAACAAAAATAAAACTATCAAATTAGACAATAAATGACACTTATATCACAGCTCAGGCTTCAGGTACTTGATTAGCTATTTATTAGTTATTTATTTATTTAGTTATTTATTTTCAATTTGTGTCAGTGCCGTCGTCGGGAGGATGCAATATTGGGAGGTTTAATAATAAGTATGATGTGATTTAATACAGAAATTAAATAAAATATAAATCCCCTGAAGAAGTAAGGAATTCTTACGAAACGTTGGGTGCAGAATGGAATAAAGTCTTTTAATTTATTCGCATCCAAAATCAAATAGACCAAAAGAGCCTAATTTTCTAACATCAAAAATTATTAAAATAATTGGTCAAATAAATACATACAAGAATTAAGACAATAGATTGCAAAATTATAACAAAATCGGTCTAACCATATAAAAGATGGAAGTGACTCTAGGCATGCCAATTATAACAGTTTTGGTTTATACAAGTACTGTTTTTGCGGCCCCGCAGGGCCAGGGCCCTCCGCCGGTGGGCATACTTCAGGCACCCAGAGTTTTTTTTTCAACTTGCGCGAAGCGCGTTAACGCACGCCCACTTTAAATGGCGAAAAACTGTTATAACTGTTATAAATTGGCATGTCTCTAGTCGCGTCCATAAAAGATACTATACATACCTACTTGAATAACCCAAAAATTAAACCATTTTCTCAAAAAAACGTGGAATATCTAATTCCGTTATTTGAATTTTCTGACATAAACCTAAAAAGCTGTTTTCTTACAATTGGCTTGGTTAATACAGGTATGAAGTTTAATCAAAATCGTTAGAGCCCATTTCGAGAAAATTTGAAAAAACCAATAACTTTGTATCGCAGCTCCATATACCAATCTTTCCAATTCTGTTGCATTATCTGAAGTATAGACAGAGCTACAGTTTATATGGACCAACGGATAAACGATCTAAGGGAACAGGTTTGTCAACTTTCGCAGTATGAATGAATGAATGAATATTGTTAGGTAAATTTTACACTGTGACCTTGAGATATGGTTTGCAGAACATCTCTTTTAAATAGAACATACCTATTCTCATCATCATTCTTATTCTTTCTTTTTTCATCAAATTCTTTTTTTACTCTCTTTTATTGATGTACTTTTGTCTCATAAATTTTGGTTCCTGAAAAAAAATATCTGACTTACTTTTCATTAATATGCTTTTGCATTGTCCCCTAAAATAAAACATTAACACACTGAAATATGAAGCTATTCGGGATCCATCACCGAACCCTGGTTCGAACATTAAACATGCAAGTTAAAATGTATTTATCTAATTTAGTTTAAAAAAAAATGTATTTATTTTTTTCCAAACCGGCAGCGATTCTGCCTTTAACAAACTGAACAAGCATTTCTTAATTTCTATGTCTTAAATACTATCTTAACCTAACCCTAAGCATAGCCTCGTTCCCAGGAATGGAAGCGGTGTTATGTTGCAAACCTGAAGTCAGCACTGTGTAATACCATCGTGTTGGTTTGTGTGTTTCCGAGAATTTTTTTATCGCGGCACGTGTGGTGTTAACTCTTCCCCGCTTAAAACTCAAATGCATGGTAATGTTAAGGCATTTAGATATTGCCTTCCAATCTAGCGGTGTGTTATATGACTGGATTGCTGCATCTGTGTGGCCTATAATTTTATTTCTGATCACGCTTAATATTCCAAAATATTTGGGAGTTTCCATTAGAGGTTCATAAATTTGGAGAATCCGGTCTACGCTCTTTCTCCAAGAGCTGAATTCTGCCGGATTTCCGTCGAAATTTCCCAAACTCGGACTACGTCGGGGATTTTATCCATGTCCGTTAGTTTGTCAAAATGCTCTTGAGCAATAATTGTCTGGTCTACACCAGGGAATAAATTATTGTTTTTATTTAATATTTTCTGCATTAATGTAGAACCTTGCCTTCCTAGGACCCGATTCACTATTCACGTTATAAGCACAGATTAGCCACATGAAGATGAGAATCCCCGGCAGCCATTTTTATTTGCTACAAGCTTGAACTGGCAGTTATCAGATAAAAAATGAGAATGTGTGTATAAAAACCTCACACGTAGACAATAGGGATCTTCACACACCTGGTTAAATTGTTGTTGCAATTCACATCTATTCATCGACGTGGGAAGAAATTACAAATACAACAATGTAAACAAATGGGTTTTGGAGGGTGAAACGTACGAAATATTCTCATCTTCATATGGCTCATCTGTGGTTATAAGTGAATCCAAGGCTGGTGTTGTTCCTACTTCTTGTTGACCATTGTTAATCGACGGAGTAGAGTGAAAAGAGTTATCATGGCCGGATACTGTATTTGTATTAAGGACAATAGGAGGGAGATTAGTATTTTACTCTGGTTGGACGTCTAGTCCAGCACCTGTTCTTGTTGTAGACATATTAAACAAAAAAAATGTTTTTCTATCTTAACTTTACTGGCATTCTTGTTATAAATACTTGTTGTTTCTATGTATATCTCACTTAAATTTACACTTCAGAATATTTAGGTATATGTTCACTTCAATTTTGAATATTTTTTTGTCTTTCTTTTTTTTTAAATTACTATATAATTTTTTGAATTATTTGTTTATATTTCACTTTTTGTCTTATTTTAATAATAATATAGACGAGTGCCTATTGTTTCGTCTTTTTTATTTCGCCAATTGTTGTTTCGTTTTGTTATAATTATTAATGTTTATTTCGAAAAGGTTTTTTTTCTTGTAGGTACTACTTTGTTTTCAGATCGTTTTGTTTTTTAATTGTTTCGAATTTCCGTTACAACTTTATTGTATTGCGTAGGTTTGTGTTGTTTCGTCAACGGTTTTTCGCATTTTTCCTCTATTTAAATCTATTATTTCTGAATTCGATTGTTTCGTTATCAGTAAGTTAGTCACGCTCGAAATCGAAATAATCGAAAACGAAACAGTCAAAGACGATATAAACATAAGACGAAATAATTCTAAAACGAAATGATCGAAAAACGAAACAATCAAAGACGAAACGAAATCAAAACAAAATAATTAAAAAATAGAACGAAAATTGTCAAAACAAAAAAAAAGACATATAAATGAAAAGGAAAACAGTGAAATGCAAAACAACAAAATGCGAAACGGCTTAGACGAAACAACAAGAAAACGAAATAAAAAAGACGAAACGAAACATACCCAATATAGATGTTTATAAATTTTTGAAGTAAAACTTCTCGAAGTAAAACTTCTTTTCCGGCGTTGGGGGTAAAAATGTTCATATGGAGCTGTCAGTGACATGCCAAACCAACACTTTTTATCTGTCAAAAACCCACAGAATTTTTCGCGACAGATTTTGCCATAGCTCAATATAAAAACTTTTACCCACCAATAATTATTTTATACCGAAAAAGAATGTTTTTTTAGCAAAAGAGCCACAAAAACTAACCGGAACAACATTCAAACACAAAATTTCATTAAAAAACCACATGAAAATTGTTTTTTTTTAATGAAACACAGCGTAGAACAGCCACCAGAACAGAAAACGATTTTCATTATTAAAAAAAAAAACACAAAAAAATATATTTTTCGACCATATTTTTAATTTAAATTATTAAACACTTAATGCTAGATAACACAAATCAGTTTTTTCCAACTTAACTTATAAACTAACTACTTAAAATGAACAAATAAATTTACCTAAAATAAGAAAAACACAAAGTAAACAAAACTATCTTGTTGAATGTTGACAAACGTAGACGAGCATTGCCATATACGAGGAATCCTTAACCCGCTGACAAATCTAAAACAGCATTGCCATATGCATTTTTAATTAGTCCTCGAACACAATGGATGCGATAAGAAAACGAGACGTGAGTGTGACGAGATCTCGTTGTTCTTGTTAAATTAGTTTCAAACTATGACGAGGATATGCATAATAAAGCATTTCACGTCGTCACGTTACGTAAAATTAATTGATTAAGAAATTGTAAATCAGTAAGCTATAATAGCCGTAGGTATTTTAATTTCCCCCAGATCTGATCCGCATTGGATTTGCACACGAAAATACATTTATTACAAAAAACAATTCAAGGTCCAGCTTTGCTTTTGGATTTGCAAATCCATTTTTGAACACACACCTTTAGTACTTCCTTGCAAAAATTAGTTTTAACGCTGACTGGTAGATGGCTTTTTGAGTAAAAACGAAGACAACGAACACCCACAAATAAATACACAAAAAGACAAGAACAGATGGGTATATAACATTTTTTCACCGTGATCCTGTTTGTTTTATTATCATGATCTTATCCGGATCAGATTTGAAGGATAATAAAATCCAGCTAATATTATTATTTTGTTAAAGCTCGTCAAAAGTCTCTTGCCATTGAATTGGGAAATGGTTTTATAATTCCGAAACGCTTACAGTGAATAATGTCACGCTCTCGTCTCGTTTTCTTGAGGTGAATCGGTGAGTTGAAATTGCTAAACCACGGATAAAAATTTGAATCAAATGAGAACCTCAGTTAACTCGCCGGAATCGGTGGACTAAAATTGCTGAACCACGGATAAAAGTTTGACCGACATCGACGTTTGTACAGCTGGCCCTTACATGCCACCTCCACTGGGCATGAACGATGCTCGGATTATGAACATGTCTAGAAAAAATCCAATGGAGGCACAAAAATCCATGTCCGTGCAGCAACATATCGACGAAAACTCCTTTTTCAACACGACATGACCGCTGTTCAAAGCTTGGGCATGAGATTTGACGTTTCAAGTGTGAGTTTTTTTCTGGTTCTCGCTGAATGTGGTGGTAAATGTTGAAGGAAAAAGGTAGAAGTAGTGGGGAAAGGAATTTCTGTATGTTTTCCTTGTATGTGAAACGACATGACATAATTTGCCCAGCGGTAAAAATTCGCTGATTGGATTGTGGTTGTGATGTTGGGCATCTGAATGCCCTGTGGAGTCGGGGTGTAATGGCTAAGCGAAAATCGTCAACTTTAGTTTGATTATCTAACCAATTTGTACAGAATTCATTATAATCTTAAATCAACAATTAATTGTTATGTTGGTTTATACAAAATGTTTGTACGTTTATGAGTAAGAATATGACAGAGGCGAGAGGCTTTGTTTGAGAGAAAAGAAGTTTTACTTCTAGCGCGCGTACGTCAGTACACACATATGTTTTTTTTTTAAATTTCTTAAAAATAAGTCTTACAAAAACCAGTACTGCATTTCGATCTGATATTGGATACGACAACATGTTGCGAAATGTTGCATTGGTCAATTTAAAGAGCGAGAGCGAAAAATCTCTCTGGAAAAATAATGTTTTCGTTGTTTTTATCTTTCGCTTTTTTTTTAGTTTTTTGCTTATTATTTTGTGTGATCATGATGATGGTGGGTATCTGTATAGATAGACATGCAATAACATTTTTGTTCTTCCGTCGCAAATCGCGATCTTCGTAAAGGGTAGCAAGGATTTTCTTTTGGTGTAAGTCATTTTCATTAATTTATTTAGGTACAGGCATTGTATTTATAACCTATAGTACTACTATGAGACTGATTTTTTCTTCTTTATGTGTGGCCGCTACGCGTCGCTGAGCTCATCAAATATTTTGCAGTGGAGACTTTAAGGTGAAGGAAGAAGTAAGAAGAAAAAGAAAAATATAGAACGAGAGGATTGTATTTATTGTTCTGACAACAATAAGGGGAGTAAAGGAGATAACTAAATCAGACGTTTTTGCCATGACAACGACCAGAATAAAGGAGAAAAATCGGTATATGTATGTACCTATAGGTATTCTGTTTATTATTTTTTACAAGCAAATGTGAGTAGGTAGGTATTTGAGTTTAAACTTTAAAGGAATTAATTTTTGTTCTGTTGCCTGTTTTCACAATTTCTAGGCGGAAATTGTTTGTTCATTTAAGTTTTTTTTTTCTTGTCTTGATGAAAATCTTTTTCATATATGTAGGTATATGTATACATAGATATATATAGGTATAGGCTTATAGGCTTATAGGCACCTACGAAAAAGATTTTGCTTTAAATTTCAGCAATTTATTGGAACAAAAAAAATAATTAAAACAAATTTTTTTAGGTATAGGATAGGTACCTACCAACATATTTAAAATAAAAATCGTATGGGAGGGGGGGTCTATTCCCAACCGTTTATCCGGGAGGTACCTACAATACTCTAAAAAAAAATGACAAAATAGAAAACAAAATATTAAAAAACAACGGTTACACTCACAATGCCATGATATAGGTACCTACCTACCTTTTTGTTAATCCACAAATATTTTCTTTTATTTTCTTTTTAAATAAAGTTGTTTTAGAGAACAGTTTTTGAAACATTAATTTTCAAACTCAAAATTTTTATTTTTTAATTTTGTGCAAACAAATTTTGTTTAAAATTGTACCATATCAAGTAGTGTTGTAGTTTTTAATATTCAATGATCTTATTAATTTTTTGTCAAACACCAAAAACCAGATACCAAAATTTTTTGGATTTATAAAAAAAGTTTGAATTTATTTTGAAAACTCGATATTTCAAAAACGACTCGTTGGATTTTCATTAAACTTAGTAAAAAGTGGTATTTTTAACATTATCTAAAATATTTTAAACAAAAATTATCACCCGAGGGGTAAAATACTAGATGCGTTTTTTTTTTAGGTTTCCTCAGTAGGCCTTTTCCTCATTCTAATAACTAGTTCATATAAATAATTGAACTCATACATTCAAAAATAAGTGATTACCTACATATACTATAAAGTTAAAAGTTAATAATATAACTGTATTCAATATTTTTTTTGTATTTATCAAATTTAATTCATTTGTATACATACCTACTTATTATTATAACATAATAAACAAAAGAATAACTTAACCAAGAGGAAGAATAAATATATTTATGTACAAAATAACAGATATTATTAATATTATTTATATTTTTTTGTTGCCTTTGACCACAGATCCTTGTTGATTTTCCTTATAGCAAACTTCACCAGTCCGATCAATAGAAATTTAATAATTTTTTCATTGTGCTCTTCATTGCATCTCAATATTAAACTCTTGTCTTTTACCTTCATGATTTCGCACAACCACGCTTCTACTAGCTTCTCCCTTTTTTGTCGTTCCGGGAGTTGTGTTTCAAAAATAGTTTGTACTCTGCTAAAAGTTTCTTGGAACAGTATCGACGGGACTGTTAGCATTCCAAACTCTGATGGTGTGGTGATACTCTCATAAGCTCTGAGTTGTATTAGTAATGTTTGTTCTCTTATCCCGTCTGCTTGCTCGATCATGTATTGAGAGCAAACTTCGCAGTTGAGCTTTTTCTTTAGCTTCCATGCCGCAAATCCTGCGTAGTAAGTAGATGCTGCTTTCTGCAGTTTCGCTGAACAAACATTACTAGCATTTTCTTTTAGGTTTAAGTCTTTATCATGCTCCATATCGTCGGCTTCAAAATTTTCTTCAACATTATACGTCAATGTTGTTTGCCATAAGTTATCTTCTATTGGCATTTCAAAGTGAAAGTCCTTGTCCTCTGCTGACTCATTTTCTCCCTCATTGTCAGCTTCCTTCAGCAATGGTTCCGCACCAGCATCTTCATATCCAGAATGTTCAGCCGAACTTAGATGCTGGAAGATTATCTGCTTCAGATTGCGAACGAATCTCCAAGCTGAAGGGTTGCGCTCATAGGACCCTCTGTTACAGTGCAACATAGAAAATAAATTTTCCGCCACGTCTGTATTTAAGTGCTCAAGCAGGAAAAAACTCTGTTCTTCCGATTTCAGGTATTCCCACATCTGCACTATTCCCAATAAAGTCTGCTTTAATCCCTTAAAGCAATATGGGATTGAATGTGTACTACTTGATTTCCACGTCGATATCCAATTTCTCGCGCTAATCAAGGAATTGAGTGTATCTGTGGACTCGGATACTACCTGTTTATTGGGATTTCTCGAGTACAGTTTGCCTGTGTAAAGGTTATCAAACAGATCGTTCATCCTCTTGATGAATTTTCCCATTGCTGCAGCATCTTTCTTTTCTTTTTCACTTTGAAAAAAGTTTGTGCTCAGTGCATACATAATTCTGGAATATACATTTGAGCTAAAAAATTGGGTTGCCAATTTAACTGACAATTTCTCAAAACCATTGGGTTTTATATGCGATTGGGTAAGTTTAAAAAAAAACTTGCATACTTCCTTTGGAGTCTTGTTCAAAAAGTCTTTCGAGGACTTGCCAGTCAATAACATCCTCTCCAATGTGAATTTTGTGCGCCAGCATTATGTTTCGCACACTCTTAAAGAGATGTGGATAATCATAAAGCAAGTAGATTCTATTATTTTCGATTTCGATATAAGGCTTCTCTTCCATAGACATTGATCCGGTAAGTTTGTTGCAGGCTGAGTAGTTGTTGGACCCTTGGTCACAGCTTGTTGCGACAACGGTTAGTCCACATTGTATTACTCCAGTAATAATTGAAACTATCATTTTTTATAAAATTTCTCCATTTGGATTTCCGATGTAGTACACAATCGTTTGCTTCCAATTTCTATTGAAACCTCTTAATGTGAAAACCATAGCTTTGGAGGCAATCTTATCCGTGCGGCCATACTCCCCAAAGTCGGTAAATCCATATATAATGTCGTCTTTGATATTATATTCAAGCTCTTTCTTTATTGCCATTTCATCAAAGATCAGTACTCACTTTTTGTCCATAGCTGTCATGCTTTTGGCTTTTTCGGTTATCCGCTATTCTCTTGCTGAATCCAGTTGGTAAACGAATTTCCGAGTGCCAACGGTAAACGGTGCTTACCGATGGCAGTTTGAATCCTACACTTTGCATATATGTGTAGCAAGCTGGTGACTTATAAAAAAATTTTAAAAATAAATCTCTTTAACTACTTTCCCACGGACTATTTTGTTTATGAAAAAGTTGCGCCAAGACAAATGTACTTAACTCAGGCGTTGAATTTTCCATTTGCTTGTCGATACCCTTTTTCAAGTTATACTCTCTGTTGTTCTTCTTTTGTTTTGGCGTGTCAAACAAAGATCGAGCTACAACGCGCCCACGATTAATTTTCCGCGACGATTTATATGAATGGTATCTTGGTGAAGGGAATTGGGACGGAGAAATGCGGGCAGAAAAAGTCAAAGCGGGCAGAGAATAATCTCTAACATATGTGCTTATAGAACTTGCCGCCAAATTTACCAATGGTACTGTTGGACTGCAAGGTATGACAGGAGGCTCTGAGCTTGCAACGCAAGAAGTAATCGTAGAAGTAACCGAAGAAGTAACCGTAGAAGAAAACCTAGAAGAAATCGTAGAAGTTACGGTAGAAGTTACCGTAGAAGAAAATGAGGAACAGAAAGTAGAAATACCGGTAGAAGTAACCGCAGAAGACGGCTGTTTCCGGGCCCTCCATGCGTCCATTAAATGTAGACATGATGCGTCATTGAAAACGTCAGAGCAACTACAGATAGATGGTGAAGATATGGTCAGTGCATATTTTGTTAAACAATTCCGCGTGGACCTAAGAACAATGTCTTTTGCATAGAAATGCTTTTCACACATTAAAGATATCTTTGGCAAATCATTAATGTGTGAAACATTGCCATGTTTTAACCAAACTGACCTTCTATGATCGTTTGGGATTTGAAAAAAGGAAACTACACTAAAAGGCCTTTGACGCTCAACACAGTTAACATAAATACACATAGCCATAATATTGCTATATATGTATGTACGTATATGTAGATAAATTAATAATAATGGTTAAAAATATAGTAGTTATACCGTGTCAACAGTATAAAGTTAAAATGCAAATGTAAAAAAAGAACCTATGTAAATAAATGATTAATTATGTATCTTTTATAAATGGAGAAATAATTAATAATTAAAAATATAAATAATTTAATAAAATTGTGGTGAAAATGTTGGACTTTAGTTTAAACAAAAACTAATAAAATCCACAAACTCACTATTTCAATTATTTTTATCAAAAACAATTGAAACTATCACAAACAACAACAAACAGGACCTATATGGAAGAAAAAGTAAATAAGTTAAAAATAAATATATAGATTATTATCAATAAATATAACTACAAACAATTTTTAATAAATTCTACAAATGTAGAATTCAAATCTTAATAAAAATTAATATTCCTAAACAACAAACTACAAACTCACTCTGTTAGTTGTTTCAAAAACAACACACAAATATTCTAAATTCTTCGGTCAAAAAATATTATTAAAATCACAAGCAATTATCAAAAAGCGCGGAAAAAATAAAAAAATTTAGAAATTAATAACGCTGGTGAAATTCACAAAATACTTTAAAATTATAAAATTGAACCACTGAATGTGAAATTATATAATTTATTAAACAAAACTTTTAGATAAACAAATTAATATCAGAAGCTACCGAAAAGCTTCGCAGTTATGTAGGTATTTAAAAAAATTCCAACTGCATAAAATGAAAAAAAACTATTAGGTATTTATGAATCACAAACTCGGCACCGAGAAAACAAACTTTGAAATTTCAGGAAGGTATTTACAAAAACTGTAATTGCAATTGCAATTGTTTATTATTATTAAACACGAAATAATAATTTATATGAAATAACCGCGGATTTTTTTACAAAAAAAGGAAAATACAAACAAGGGGAAAATTCAGGCAATTTTTTATAAAAAAAAACGAACAACAAATCATTTAACTACCGTACGAACTTAACTAGGTATTCAATAAAATAATATATAAATATTTTTGCAAATTAATAGCAAACACTATCTTTTATCACTTTAAACTACCGTAAGAACTTTAACAATACAATTCAATAATAGATTAGTTTTTTTATAAATTAATATCAAACAATAATAGTTAATAGCAAAAGAATTTGGTCAAAAAGCGGAAGTTTTGAAAAAAACAGATAAGCACACAGTTCGCAGAGAGATTCTCTATTAACGCACTGAATGTGAAATCTGATAAAAACAAGCGCGTGAAGTAACAAAAAGTTTATTATAAATATACATATGTATATACGTAACTATTGCTTTTCACAATTTCAGTTAAACAACCGTTCAAAATTGCAGGAACAAAATCCGAAAAGCGAAGGCATAATTGCCACTTTTTTTTATAAACAAAAAATACATGGAATAAAAATATTAAAATATATTTTTAGATTTTTGTTTTGGCTGTTAAACAGTCAATGACATGAAATGAAACACCGTATTTATAAAACTTAATTGCTGTGCGTAATCATCTTTGAAATATATAGTCTAAACACTACTGAATTGTTAAGTTCCGAATTTCAAGTATATTTTATAATAACTCATTTTCGGTGGTTTTAACCAAAAATGTGTCACAATCACATCAAACTGCATTGTTTTGATATTTAATTTAAAAATAATAAGAAAATATTGAAAAATCTGTTGTTTTAATGTGTTTCCAAAATTTCGACGGGGGATGTGTCTTTCCACGTAGGTACTATCCAAAACAACGTTTTTATTGTTTTTTGTATATGAAAATAAGCAAAAGTTGGCACTTCAACAGTACGCGAATAGGAATATTTTTGTCACGAAGTTTACCAAAAATTAAAATAAAAAACTTTTTCTGAAGTTGAAACATTTTTATTTTTTTAATGGGCAATTAATTTGCATTATACATTGGAATATTAAATTTTTAAAAATAGAATTTTCATTTCAAAAATTTAGCACCCCAATTATAATTTATTTAATTAAAAAACATTTATTTAATAACATCATTTTAATTCCTATATATTTTTCTGTTCAATAGCATTTTTTGGGCATTTTGGTAAAAAACTGTATTTCTAGGGGTGGTAACCGTGGTTATAACTGTATATTTTTTCATCCTCGCTAACCGTCAGCCATCACCCTCAGCGAAAGAAAAAAACATAATTCACTAGTAACCACACATACACCTAACATTTGTCTTTTTCTGCCTACCTAAAATAGCCACTCAACCCCTTCCTCTGCAACAAACCCATATCCCATAAACAAAACGAAATCATCACGAAATTGTTAATTCCTTCCCTCCCTCTAACTTTCATAAATTTAGTGCGCTCTCATTTTTGTATCATAAAACTATTCTCCTTCGTTGGAGAATTCAAAGCCTCCACTTTCCCAGCAACAATTGTTAGCAACATTAGCTTTATGTGTGGACGTACGGTGGCGCGTCGGTCGTTCGTCGCCATGATAGTACTATAGATTCTATATACAATGGTACAGGTGAATTCATAACTTCTGAGGAAAGCTGATTTATTAGTTAGGTAGGTAGGTATAGATAGGTTGGTGTGAAATGTGTATGCACCGATTTAATGAATACGTCCGTCGTAACAAGATACATTTTTGCAATGGTTTTATAAGTAGGTAGGTACCTAGGCACTTTTTGGCAAGAATTTTTGTTTTTATTCCTTCTGAGAATTTTTGTAGGGCAGAGAGATACATGTATGAAGGAAAGTTTCAATGAAAAGTTTATTATAAGGATTTCTCTGTTTTCATGTTTGAGGGTGGAGAATATATTTTTTTTTATGGACGACTTTTTTGAAACAGGTAGACTTAATTGCATTCTTGCTTCCGTCTCGATCTTTTAATATTGGCAAGAATTTTCGTTTTCGCTAGTTTCGAGGAATTTTGGTTAGGATAAAAAATGTAGGTGGATATAAAGGAAATAGGTATCTATCTCATGTTACTTTTTGGGGTGGAGAATATTAGCCGCGTTTTGTTATAGCTTAAGATCCATGCCGATCATCCCATACAAAAAACGATACGGATCTTGATGACAGCTGTGTTGTATAAGTACCTATGTCTATTTTGCTTACGTTGGTTCATTTTCATGTATTCGTTGTCTTTTTACTTTACACTGCATTTCATACTACCTTACCACGAGAAGACATCTACCCGCATTAGTAACAACTAATTTTCGGATCTTCAAAACAGATCCAGATAGAGAGCAGGATCCCAAGTTGTTGTTGTATTACGTGTTAAAAAGTTATCTTGATCCAGGTCCGTAGATAATAAAACGTGGCTCTTACCTGCCTATTTTGATTGTGTTTTTATTTATTTATTCGGTAAATAAAAACAAATGCTTAGAAATATGTATAAATGATAAATAGGTAAGTAGGTATCACGGAAATTGGCTTTCACGACAGTGTACCCCCTAAACCGATTACTAAGCAGTTAGATATCAAAAATCCATACCTACCTGGTTACCTTCCTAATCTTTATCTTTATATAAGGATAATTTATAATTAATAAGGATAATTTTCCTCTTGCAAATTATTATCTTCCAAATTAGGTACCTGCCTACACCTATATTTTTTAATTCTTTTAGTTTCCAAAAATAATGTTTTTATTGAAGAATATGTACCTATAGGTATTCCTTCCGGTTAAAAGAAACAGCTCGTTAAAGGGAATGCCCATTTTGCTATGCAGCTTTGGCCCAGAGTGTACAGGAACGAGTTTAGTATCAAATGAAAGCTGACGTGAAGCCCGATGCATGAGTAAAGTACTTTCAAAATCGTTCATGGGAAAGTCAAGATATTTGGGCTTGAAGTTGACGATTGCAAAATAAGGATTTCAGATTTTGTTCCAAATAATTGTCCATAACGGGCGGAATAATTGCCGTAGAAAAATGATATTGGTATCAAATGAAAGGTAGTAAAATAAACTGGAGGCAAAAAAAGGATATGTCATCACTGAATTTTTTGAAATATCGGTGTGACAAAGACCGCAAAAAAGTGGCTTTTTTAGAAGTTAAAACTCAATATTTCAAAATGTGTTTAACATATCAAAATAAATTTGGTATTATTTTAAAGACAAGAAAAATACCTTTACGTTTGATACCAATATCATTTTTTCTTTTAATTATTCCGCCCGTTATGGACAATTATTTGGAACAAAATCTGAAATCTTTATTTTGTAATCGTCAACTTCAAGCCCAAATATCTCGACTTTCCCGTGAACGATTTTGAAAATATTTTACTCATATATCGGCCTTCACGTCACCTTTCATTTGATACCAAACTCGTTCGTGTACACTCTGTGCCAGAAATGGGCAATTCCCTTTCAAAAGTATGCAATCGCTATTTGAATTTGTGTAATATGTTCTGATTTTTTTAAAACTTCCGTTAATTAAAAATCGTTTTTTTTTTAATATTCCGTTTCATAAACTAAAACAGTAAAACTTCTCATTTCTTTAAATCGAAGTTTCTATAACTCGAATTTTTTTCTCACATTTTGAGAGTTTGACTTATGTAGAAGTTACACTGTATTTGATTTTTATCTTTTTAAGAGTGAGCCATTTTGACAGATGAAAGAAAATATTGATTTATATATGAATACCTACCTACAGCAAATTAGAATCCTGGAATTCTGTTGAACGGAGATAACCGCAATATTTGAGTGCTTTAACATATGAAATAATATCTCTTGAGTGCATGAATGGATTCATTTAGTTTTTATTAATTTCGCATATATCTGCATAAAAAAACGCTTATTATCCTACGACCTACGAGGTATAAAAGCGTCACAATCTTGATTTTAAACTGATCAAAAATAAATAAAATTGATACAGAGAAAAAATATAGCTACTTTCGAGCAAATTTGCCTAGAAAATCAATAAAAAACGTAAATATTAAGAAATAAAAAGTATCATTATTATGGTATAATGAATCTTAGTTTATGCCTTAAATATCCAATAAATAGTATTTTAGCTATACAATAACTTTACTCGATACAAAGATTACACATCATTTGCGAATATACTTATACTTACTCTAACTACTTTTTTGTTCTTCGACAGTTAAAAATAAATAAAAAATTACAGTTTATACCTACCAAAGATGCCTACCTACCTGATCTTAATATTGGTAGAAAGATTAATTTATTTGCAGACTGATTTACTAGGTTTGTTCTTAGACAAGAGTTTTTCTTTAGTATAGATATTTATTTTTAGGATACTGAATAGGTACATTTAAACTCAAAAAATTAAACTGTGTCTTTGTATTTACATTACAATTTAGGTATCATGATTCCTTGTAACATTGAAGATTTGCACCTCTTATAATAATTGAATGTTCATTCTAATCGATATATTTTCTATAAAAGTATAATCTTTGTTATATTATCTTTTATTTAATAATTCATCCTTGAAGATAAAAAAAAGAATTACCAAAGTTGTAAGCCATTTCCGGAGAGCTATACATGATCAACCAAATCCTGAATTTTATCGACCAAATTGTAATTTTGAAAAATGTTGCGTAAAGTAATGTTCGTTAGTCAAAATTTTTATAAAATACAAATTTTGAAAATAGTAGTTTGAAAAATGAGAACATAATTATAAATATAGTGCAAAACTTTCTGTTAAGCGTTTTGAAGGCTCTCAGCTGCTCAAAATGAATGCAAATATAATTATGTGGTGTTTGGGAGAAACATGATAACTCCATTTTAAAATTTGCGTCTTCACGTCCACTTTGCATCGAGCTAGAAGCGAAATGTAATTACCGATTTTCTTCAAATTTTGAATAGTTATGAACGTTTGTCAAATAACGTTTCAAATTGGAAAGAAATCGGTGCATCCTTGTATAGGCTCTAGCTCTATGTAAAGTGGACGTAAAGACGCAAATCTTTAAATGCAGTTATCATGTTCCTCCAAAACACCACAATATTGAGGTAAGCTTTAAAAATTTAAAATAATTTCCATAAATATTTTATTTTTGAAAAAAACAGTATTTCTCGAATTATAGCCAATTTGATGCAGCTAGCTATTTATTTTTTTGGCACCTTGAAATGATAAAAATGTGAATTGACTTGCAATCGATTAATAAATTGAAATTAAATTAAGAAGCTTGTGAACAATGTACAGCAGTGATTTCTATATCAAAAGGTTTTCCAGGACTTGTTGAAAAATTGAAACCATTTGCTAATCGTGGTCGAAATATCAATTAAGCAGGTTTTTAATATAAGAATTTTTCAAAAACACATTTTTATATTTTAAGTTCAATTGAGGTTGGTTTTTTATTTAAGATTTCTTAAAAAAAAAAATGCTAAGTCAGAATAAGGCAGCCGAATAAGCATGCAGAGCAAAGAAAAATTATAACTTTTTTAACGTGGGACGTAGAGCTATATAGGTCCCACTTTGATCAATTTTGTGAGCAGTATACTATTGTATGATGTTAAAAAAGATACATTTACACACATCGACATAAATACAAAACGAAACGTAAAAGTCATCAGTAGATAGTTTGGTCAACCGACTCTATTTTGAGATAAATAAGTTTTTTCTTAACGGTTGTATGGGAAGTATACATACCGTTATTTTTGAGGAGAAAAAAATTTCGATTTCTCCTCTTGGGATGTACAAAAAAAACCTTAAGTTCAAATTGTATAGGCTGTAGGTCGGGGTAGAGACAGACAGAATTGTGACACCCACTTTTTTTCGTGTTCTCTATCTTCCTAATGTCATGTTTTACTGTTATCTCGAAATTTTTTTTCTGAACGAATTCAAGAACTACAGAAACTGGGGTAACAACATGGTATCCATGTTACAAAACATAACGAGCCCTTCAACTTTATTCCTCGTCTTTGAATTTGGTTTTTTTAGTCTGCTTGTATATTATGAATGGCTCATTACTCGTCGATATTCACAAAAATCTAGTAAAAGAAGATACGGAGTCTTTTATAATAAAAATATACCTAGGTACCTATACTGTTTTGGTAAACAACAACGAAAATTGCAATTCCAGTTTTCAAACAATTAAAAAGACCAACAAAATATGTTTCGTTTTTTGAAATAAGCATTATTACCTATAGTACAATAAGTCAATACATAATTAACGCCATAGATGAATATTGCAAAAAGTCTTCTTTCAATTTGCTGTTGAAAGTGATGCTTTAGGAGTGTTATTTGCTTCTCTATTTTATTAAGAAATGCTGAACAATGAATTAACATATACATAAATATAAAGCCTTTCATCGGATAACTCCTCAAAGTTATTTTATATTATTACTATTTCCTTCGCTTACACAATTTGCATCATCCGATCCGATATGTTCTAACATTTGTTTCTCTTATTTAATTGTACCTATCTGTATTCTATATCTACCACTCTTTCTTTGACATTTCGCAAAATCTCATCTGCTACTTTTTAACTCTGTTTCCCCTTACCCCTTTCAACGCATTTTTATACATGAAAATGTTTATCAAAATCCTAGGAATCATGATCAAAATAAGATTTTCCTTAATTAAAATAAAATTGAATAGATATTAAATCGGGAAATGCAATTTACTGGGGTAATGAAAACCATTTTTATGCGCCGCCGGTTAAATCTTTCATTGTAATTAAAAGTGTTTCTTATTTTGCAGCGAAAATAAAGCTGATGACTTGGATTATTTTTTTTGTAAAAAAAATGCATTCCACCCCAAAACGAATATTTTTTTTAATAAAATAATAACTTAGTCCGGTATTACACGGCGGCGGCGGGTGTTTAGCCTCGCGTGAAATGAAGTGCAAAAGAGAAAGAAAGAACGAAAAGATGAAACAGAAATAAATAAATCTGAACACGCATGGGTAGAAATTTCCTTGCGTGTTTTTGACGTTTCTCTTTCTACTATTTGGTTTATTTCATTTTGGATGTTGATGAATGAGCACAGATTAAAATGGCTTAATGGCACAGATTAATACTGGGCAAAGATAAAATGAAAAACCTGTCAAATAAATGCGCAGTGCTAAAATTAGAAAAAGGCTCCGTGTAATAACATGCGGGTCACGGAATGAATGTTTGGACTAAGCCATCAGCTTTATTTTTGCTTAATAAAATAACAGATATACCTTATAACTTAAGACGTAACAGAAAACCTAATATAAGTCAGCGAACACAAAAATATAACGAAAATTTTCGTTGAAGGTCGTAAAGAGCAAAAAAATGAAAACAAAAAAATTACCTATAATAATAAACCAAATCTAACCAAAATATAAAATCAACATCCAAAGAAGAGGTAACGATCTTAAAAACAAAAAATACCTACAAAAATATAACAATAACTGCACATACATAATAACTATTCTTATGCCCTATTCCTTCTCACAATTCCTTTTTAAAGAAAATCAAATTCGCGACAAAAAAATACAATTTTTTTCCCTAACCATGACAGAATGACAAAAATATAAACAAAACATATATAAAATTGTTTCTCTTCTTCATTATTATCCTTTATCTTAATTCTTCATTACCTTCATACTCTAACAAAAATTAATTTTTTTCTCCCTCCAACTGTCATCATATTAGTATTAAGCCTTCCTGTTCTCACTACTTTCATCATTTTGAAATATCCTTGACTATATATATTGCTATATATTCTGCAAAACCGAAGTCTTGCGTAAGTGCTGCAGATGTAGCTACTCTCGCTCCCCTCTATGATGGTACTATAGTTTTTATTTACAAAGATCTTACTACCACAAAATTTTAAAATCTCGTATTGGTTTATGCGGCGACACCTATAGTGCGATTAACGCTATTTTCTCGGTTCCTCTATGGGTATAAACTCAATGCTAGTATACATTTCCTAAACCTAAGCTTAACCATATGCTATGTCCCACGATGATTCGCTGATTCAGCGACCTTGAAGGTTCCTGTGCATTTACCCCAATGCGACGATATAATGATATTCGCCCAATCGTGGGAAACCATAACTTGCTCAAGCATGATCTGCTGAGCTGGCAAATCATAATAGAGCGCATGTAAATGCGACGTGTGTAATTGATATACAAAGTTTCAGTTTGAAATAATTAGAAATAAAATAATTTTCATAAAAGATAAACAATAAAAGTATTAAAGAAAAATATTGAAAAAAGGAAGGTTCACATTTTAGTATATTTAAGTTTATTGAATTGTAATTTTTTTTTTCCAAGATTTGTAAATTTTTTCACAATATTGATTGGTTTTTAATTACTTATTATTTTATTTAAAGTTCAGTTATCAGAAGTGTTAAACTTTTTTTTTTAATTTAACTTTACATATATGTATAATTTGATTCAATTTTTGATTTTATGAAAACGGTTTTAAATGATAAATCAAAAATAAAGGTATTCTTTTTTAATTAGGTACTTTTGTGTTCGGTTTCACAAATATTTAACAGGCTTTTAAATTTTTAAATGACGTACTTTGTATGGGACAAACGTCATTTAAATATTTAAAAGCCTGTTAAACAGTTAAAAGGGCTTTATGAAATCGGCCATTAGTTTAGCTAAAACAAAAAAAAAAATAATGTATAAATCATTACTTGTTATTTAGGTCTTTTAGTTTACGTAAAACAAAAAAAAAATAAAGAAGAATGAAGGTCTCAAGAGATCTGCAATATCAGTAGGTAAATAAGGGCTTTTAGTTTGGCTAAAACAAAAATAGAATGGACTTATGCCCGATTTCATAAAAGACTTTTAAACATTTAAAATTCCATTTAGTGTTGAAATGGGGTTTTTGGGTTTCACCAAATGCTTTTAAATTTAAAATGCTTTTAAACGCCCGTATAAACTAAAAGCTCATTTTCGTCTCTATAATTTTAAAAGTGTCATTTGTGATTTTGTTTTTAGAATAATTTATTAATCATCTTCATCTGAGGATGAAGAGATACTAAGAAGTCCTAGAATATTCCGAGCACAGATTAGCCATATGAAGATGAGAATGTTTCGCACGTTTCACCCTTCAAAACCCATTTGTTTACATTGTTCTATTTGTAATTTCTTCCCGCGTCGATGAATAGATGTGAATTGCAACAACAATTTAACCAGGTGTGTGAAGATCCCTACTGCCTATGTGTGAGGTTTTTATACACTCATTCTCATTTTTTATCTGAAATCTGGCAGCTCAAGCTTGTAGGCAAATTAAAATGGCTGCCGGGGATTCTCATCTTCATTTGGGTAAGCTGTGATTCCGAGTTCATAGCAATCCGTTTTCCGAATACTTTTTTTTTTAGCATTTTTTTCTACATGTAATAATTCTTCACATGCATTTTGAATGTGAGAGGGAAACAACCTATTTGTATATCCAGGGATGTGACGAAAATCTAATTTTAACTAAAATTTCCTATTTTAAGATTGGTGAAACTGGAAATATGTAAAGGTTTGATAAAATTTAAGAAGACTTTAGATAAAAGGGTTTTTACAGCTAGGTTCCAGAATTCGAGTGAAATGAAACCGAAATCGAAATTGCAAATCGAGTGAATTCATTTTCAGTGTTCTGCATTTCGAGTGATTTGGTAGCTCCGAATTTTTTTTCGAAATCACTTCACTTGTTCACGCGTTGAAAAAATATAAAAGTAATTTTTACAGATTGTATAACAGAGCGTATAATGAGTGCCGCCCTAATTGTGAAAAGGCATAAATATGCACAAGAAAAAATAAAAAGACGAAGACTGCGAGATGTATCTAATCCCTTGTAAATTGCAGATGCCGCGTATGTATGTTATTGAAGCTGAAAACAAAAGTTAAAGCCAGTCAATTATTATTTTTTATAATACATGAAGGTTCATTTCATCCTACCGTCTTAATAAAAGTGCCTTCCTAATGGTGCTGGAAATTCTTGAACCACATCTTAAACAATCTTCAATTCCTGCAACGTTGCAGCTAGCCGCAGTTTTGCGTTTTCTTGCGGAAGGTAGCTTCCAAAGGTCAATTGGGAAAGACGCTGATATCGCTTTGGGTCGAAGCACTGTTTGAAAAATCGAAATTGTCCAAGTTGGATAAAACTTGCTATGTCAGATGAAGATAAAAGTAAATTGATTGGTTTTTAATTACTTATTATTTTATTTAAAGTTCAGTTATCAGAAGTGTTAAACTTTTTTTTTTAATTTAACTTTACATATATGTATAATTTGATTCAATTTTTGATTTTATGAAAACGGTTTTAAATGATAAATCAAAAATAAAGGTATTCTTTTTTAATTAGGTACTTTTGTGTTCGGTTTCACAAATATTTAACAGGCTTTTAAATTTTTAAATGACGTACTTTGTATGGGACAAACGTCATTTAAATATTTAAAAGCCTGTTAAACAGTTAAAAGGGCTTTATGAAATCGGCCATTAGTTTAGCTAAAACAAAAAAAAAAATAATGTATAAATCATTACTTGTTATTTAGGTCTTTTAGTTTACGTAAAACAAAAAAAAAATAAAGAAGAATGAAGGTCTCAAGAGATCTGCAATATCAGTAGGTAAATAAGGGCTTTTAGTTTGGCTAAAACAAAAATAGAATGGACTTATGCCCGATTTCATAAAAGACTTTTAAACATTTAAAATTCCATTTAGTGTTGAAATGGGGTTTTTGGGTTTCACCAAATGCTTTTAAATTTAAAATGCTTTTAAACGCCCGTATAAACTAAAAGCTCATTTTCGTCTCTATAATTTTAAAAGTGTCATTTGTGATTTTGTTTTTAGAATAATTTATTAATCATCTTCATCTGAGGATGAAGAGATACTAAGAAGTCCTAGAATATTCCGAGCACAGATTAGCCATATGAAGATGAGAATGTTTCGCACGTTTCACCCTTCAAAACCCATTTGTTTACATTGTTCTATTTGTAATTTCTTCCCGCGTCGATGAATAGATGTGAATTGCAACAACAATTTAACCAGGTGTGTGAAGATCCCTACTGCCTATGTGTGAGGTTTTTATACACTCATTCTCATTTTTTATCTGAAATCTGGCAGCTCAAGCTTGTAGGCAAATTAAAATGGCTGCCGGGGATTCTCATCTTCATTTGGGTAAGCTGTGATTCCGAGTTCATAGCAATCCGTTTTCCGAATACTTTTTTTTTTAGCATTTTTTTCTACATGTAATAATTCTTCACATGCATTTTGAATGTGAGAGGGAAACAACCTATTTGTATATCCAGGGATGTGACGAAAATCTAATTTTAACTAAAATTTCCTATTTTAAGATTGGTGAAACTGGAAATATGTAAAGGTTTGATAAAATTTAAGAAGACTTTAGATAAAAGGGTTTTTACAGCTAGGTTCCAGAATTCGAGTGAAATGAAACCGAAATCGAAATTGCAAATCGAGTGAATTCATTTTCAGTGTTCTGCATTTCGAGTGATTTGGTAGCTCCGAATTTTTTTTCGAAATCACTTCACTTGTTCACGCGTTGAAAAAATATAAAAGTAATTTTTACAGATTGTATAACAGAGCGTATAATGAGTGCCGCCCTAATTGTGAAAAGGCATAAATATGCACAAGAAAAAATAAAAAGACGAAGACTGCGAGATGTATCTAATCCCTTGTAAATTGCAGATGCCGCGTATGTATGTTATTGAAGCTGAAAACAAAAGTTAAAGCCAGTCAATTATTATTTTTTATAATACATGAAGGTTCATTTCATCCTACCGTCTTAATAAAAGTGCCTTCCTAATGGTGCTGGAAATTCTTGAACCACATCTTAAACAATCTTCAATTCCTGCAACGTTGCAGCTAGCCGCAGTTTTGCGTTTTCTTGCGGAAGGTAGCTTCCAAAGGTCAATTGGGAAAGACGCTGATATCGCTTTGGGTCGAAGCACTGTTTGAAAAATCGAAATTGTCCAAGTTGGATAAAACTTGCTATGTCAGATGAAGATAAAAGTAAATCAAAACTAAATTTTTTGACAAATTCAATATTCCTGGCGTCATAGGATGCATTGACGGAACACATATTAGAATGTCGCAGCCAAATCAAGATCCAACGCTTTTCTATAATAGGAAGGGGCACTTTTCAATGAATGCAATGATTGTAAGTTGTTTTCTTTTTCAGAGATATGTAGTAGGTAACATCCTATATACTTTTTTTTTTTGAACAGATATGTGATTACAACTTAGTAATAAAAGCTGTCGACGCTCATCGTCCAGGATCAAGTCATGATGCTCTGATCTGGAGCATACGCAAAGCTCGGAACTATCTTCAAGTAAGATATGACAGGGGGATCATTCTTCCTGGCTTTTAGGAGATGCTGGCTATGGACTAGAGCCTTTTCTTCTGACCCCCTATAGGGATTCACAAGCGGGAACCGTAGAGCATGCATTCAACCAAAAACATTCATCGGCTCGAAACGTGGTCGAGAGGACAATCGGCGTTTTGAAAAATCGTTTTAGGTGCTTGGCTCGCTCTCTTAAATATCAGCCAAAAAAAGTAGTGCAAATAATTAATGTTTGTTGTGCATTGCACAACATCTGTAGACATTATCATCATCGTCGGCTCGACAACCGGGTCCGGTCCTGGCCTCCTTCAACAAGTCTCTCCACCCATCCCGGTCTCGAGCCGCCGCCATCCAGTTGCGCACCCCAAGGCTCCGGGCGTCCTGGTCTACGCCATCTCTCCAGCGCAAGCATGGTCTACCACGCTGTCGTCTACCATAGAATGTACCACAAAGAACTTTCCGAGCAGGTTCCTCTTCGCTCATGCGAGCTAGGTGCCCTGCCCACCGGAGTCTACCGAGCTTAATTTTTGTCACGATATCTGCTTCAAGGTAGATTGCGTACAATTCATGATTGTACCGTCTCCGGAATCGTCCTTCCTCACATATGGGGCCAACAATTCTCCTTAAGACTTTTCTCTCGAACGCGGCTAAGAGGTCGGAGTGCCTTTTGCTAAGCACCCAAGTCTCGGATCCATATGTGAGTACTGGCAGGACCATGGTCCTGTACAGCAGCAGTTTTGAAGTTATGGTGAGATTTCTGGATTTGAAGAGCTTTGACAGACTATAGTAGGCTCTGTTGGATTTGAGAAGCCGCCCGCGTATTTCTTCTTCTATATTGTTATCGGCTGCTACTATTGACCCAAGGTATTTAAAGGATTGCACCACTTCAAATTCGTGCTCCGCTACCTTGATTGTTTGACCAACTGTTCCTCTCGCATTCGACGCCACCATGTACTTTGTTTTACCTTCACTAATGTGCAGCCCCAGATTTTGTGCCGCCTGCTCGATCTGGATGAAGGAATCATGTACAGCTTGCTCAGTTCTTCCGATGATGTCGATGTCGTCTGCGTAAGCCAGTATCTGGCTGGACCTGTTGACGATGGTCCCTCTTGTTGCCGTGCCAGAGTCACGGATTGCTTTCTTCAACGCCAGGTTGAAGAGGAGGCAGGCCAAACCATCCCCTTGTCGGAGTCCATTAAAGATGTTGATTGGTTTGGATAGCAATCCGGCTATTTTTACTTGGCTTGTTACGTTGGTCATGGTCAACCTACATAGTCGTGTCAATTTATTTGGGATGCCGAATTCTCTCATGGCTTTGTAAAGTTCTACCCTGGCTATGCTATCGTAGGCGGCCTTAAAGTCTATAAACAGGTGGTATGTTGGGATGTTAAATTCTAGACATTTTTCCATCGCCTGCCTAAGGGTAAAGATCTGATCAGTTGTTGATTTGCCTGGAATGAAACCACACTGATATTGTCCGATGATGGTTTTAGCGTATGGGGTTATCCAGTCTTGTAGGATAGAGGAGAGTATCTTATAGGCGGTACTCAACAACGTGATACCTCTATAATTGCTGCACGTTGTGACATCTCCCTTCTTATGTATGGGGCAAATGATACCTTTTCGCCAGTCTTCTGGAGTTTCTTCATGCTCCCACACGTGCACTATAATCTCATGAATTGCTTGACGTAATGTTGACATTATAAGATACGAAATGAAGATGATGAAAACATTGCGCTAGAAAACGAACCAAATGAAAATGAAATAGACTCCGAGATAATAGAAAGGGTGTAAATTTGAATGAAACCAATGAAATAAGAAACCAAATTGCCAGCAGAATACAGTTAAGACATAGGAAATTCATTTTATTAATTTAAGAGGTATAGAACTAGAAGTTGAAAAGCTTAAATAAAATATAAAAAGGAACAAAAGATTTTTTATCACTTCTGAGCCAACTAAAACAAATAGGAACCAAAATGAAAGTCGATGCTTAAAATAAAAAAAAGGAACAATCTTTTTCTCACAGTTCTGAGTTCTTAAAGATACAAAAATAGATTAAGGGTTCTTGTTGGTCAGTCTTGCAGTCCACTTCCCTTATAGATATCGAGCTTCATTTCTTTAAGCTCTATTTTCCTTTTTTAAAAGAATTTCCTCTAGCCGTAATTTTTCCATTTCAGTGTTGTGTCTCTTCATTTCCTCGTTTCCTGCTTTCAAACAATTTCGAAGAGAGTCCACAGATTTTTGTTGCCTTTTCGAAGTATGGTCAATATCCTTTACAACACGAGCGAGTTTGCTGGAAGCTGCCAATATACCCTCCATTTTTCCACCAATTTGTTCTATTGCTTTGGTTTGCTCTGCAATTAGATCTTCTACGTTGTTTCCGGCTTTTATCTTTCTCTTTCTACCTGGTGCTGCTGGTAATGCAGGTTCAGCATCTTCTTGCATTGCGTCTTGTTCTTGATCTACTTGCTGGGAGTTGTTAGACATGGAATTATTGTTTCCATATTCGACTTCATCCACCAAACCGAAATCCATCGTGTTAGGAATTCCCTCAACCACAGCGTAAATACCGCAAATTTTAGCAACTGTGTCTTCCACAGGCGACACCACAAATTTGTTAAATGGGCCTCCCCCAGTTGGTATATCTTCGGCTTTGTTATGCGATAGCTTCTTTCTTATTGAACCCTTCCAGTCTGTCCAAACATTAAAAAAGGAAAATATATACCATTTTTTTTTTTTTAATTTTGCTAGTTGTTTATTATTATTTACTTTTTTCCAGCCACTCGCGTCCTTTTGCGGTGGACCATGGCTGTTGAGCTCGTTTTTTAAATTGTCCCACAAAGCTTCCGCGACAACTCGATCCCCTTTCATAAATCCTCTAGCGAGATCTTTATGCTGCTCCATAAAATTTATAAATATTGCATCCTGCGCATTATTTTTGTGTTTACCCCTGTTTTAAATATATTTTATGTGTAAAAAAAATAATCATTCATATAAAAATCATTTTTTTACTTACATTTTTGATCGCGTCTCTTTCGTTCCACTATTTCACATCAAATGAACAAGATCGATTTGAAATCGCTGTGAAATCGATAAAATCGAATTCTGGAACACCACAATTTCACTTTGTTTCGATTCCGATAAATTCGAAACTGAAATCGATAAAATCGAATTTAAGAACACCGAATTTTATTTTCGATCGATTTGGATTTCATTTCGAGTGAAAGTGAAATGTAGAACCTAGCTGCAAGTGTTTTTTTATGAAATTGGGCATTAATCAACAAATTACCTAATTTAGATAAAGCAAGATATGTATTGCGATACGACATCGGTTTGTTTTAAGAACCGTAGAAGTATTTTCCATAAAAACGCACCATTCAAAACCGACTTAAAATCTTCTAACGAAAGGAAACTCTTATTTAAATGCAATATTCGGATTTCTTCTAAAATTAGACATAACGCTAAGACATGAAAAATGATTTCTGCTTGATTCTGTTTGCAAAGGGTGCAATTTAGATTTATATCCGATCTATATGGCCTATAGTTATGTTCTATCATCACACGTCTAAAAAAACACCATTTACGAACTTTGAAAATCACACTCATTTCTGTAACGGGGAATTCATCCCTAAATTATTTTGCCTCACCTAGATTATGATTTAATTGACGATACATTGATCGCGCAGAAGACTCTATTGCGCGGTCGATACATGACTTGAATAATTTTTCATCAATTATGGAGATGCAGTCATATAGGACACTTCTTCACTATTCTACATTATCCAAATTTAGGGTCAATGAGAATTCATATAACGCTAAAGCCAAATCATACCATTCTCTGAAACGAGAATACCGACGCCGAAAAAAAAGCAGGATTCGTGTTTGTAGGTTGCTGTTTTATCTTTGCATTACTTTTATGTAATTAGCATAAGCTTTTAGATTCCTCAGGAAGATTTGGGGCAACCCAAATTCGACATAAATGGCATGGTTCGGAGTATTAAGGGAAAACCAAAAAATTCTCTTAAAAAAGTATCGTTGGATTACTTCCCTTTCGTCAAGTTGCTGACAACCGAATACTTCATTTTGACCACAAGGAGTTAATTGCAATTACTTAAAATCCTTTACAACTTTGATATTGGAGCCATTAAGAGTCCAACACCGGTCGTTAGGAGATGGACGAGAACGGAAAATCATAATTTTAGACTTCGCTGTGTTGATTTTGAGAACCCACACATATCGCAAAATTTCTTTAGTTTATTTATTTGAAACTGCAGTGTTACCGCATCATCAGCCAATACGACGAGGTCATCAGCATAAAGCAAAACCTTGACATGTAGTATGTAGATCACCGAAAGGTAATCCACCAAGGATAAAGTTATAAATATCATTACACACACCGAACACCCGCCTCAACCTTAAATTGAGTGGATTTGTTTTTACCATTAGATACCACCGCAGTCGTATTATGGAGATGTTGCTCATTATATACTAATAAATTTTGTCGACAGTCCAATAACGGCGAGTTTAAATAAGTGATCTTCTGTTGACAGGGTCAAATGCTACTTTAAAGCTTAGAGGATATAATATAATATGGAGTGCTCGTTTCTATCCCTAATGCATTGTAGTGCCTGAAGCTTTGATAGGGGGCACTGTTTAACTTTCAGTAAAGGTAAAGTCCTACAGCTGCTATCAATTGTAAGTCGTAATTTGCTTATTTTCTATCTTAATTGTTCTACTTTGAAGTAATTCATGAAACTAATTGGTGTTTGTTTATTATTGACATCTGTCAAAGGTTGAAGTTCTGTGACTCTGTGTGCACTCCAATCCAATTTATTGCATTCTAAAGTCACCATATAGAATTTAAAGTCACATCTTCATTAACAAAGTAAAATTTCGATCAACTGCAAACACAAGGTACGATTTTATTCACTTTTCATTTTTTGGGGATATATCGACGTGTTCACTTTAAACGTACTGCACATGCAAGCAAAGCGAAAACTTCAGGAAACTTCGCCGGTACATTCTTCGAATAAGAAGAAAGCCAGTGTTGAATTTTCCAGTAGAAGGAAGTATGTCAATCGAGCAACTAAAGGTCATTGTGGATGACCTTTAAGGACGTTGCAACCAATAAGGAAGTCTTAGCTGTCAGTTATTAATGTCGCGAAACGCTTCCCTGCTTAAACGTATAAATAACATGGAAAGCTACTGTGAAACTTAAGAGCGTCAACTTGAAATTCTTTCCAGCTCCAAGGAAATGCAGAATTGCCTATCGAACATACACAGGAATTCACAAATCGTAACACAAATAAGTCCACTGTAATTCTTAAATTTCAATCCGCTGACACTGCAAACAAAATAATCGAAGCTACACCACGACTAAAAAACTCTGGAATTGTTCTACATCGTGAGCAGTCTATTATTACACGGCAAAAAAGAACTGCACTCTACCAAATTAAAACGAAATTACATCAATTAGCACCAGCCGAAGAGATTTTAATAAGAGGAGTTAAACTGAATATAAACAACTTTTCGTTTTCATATAACTTTTCGCGAGGGTTGGTTGTAAATAACTCAGATGAATTGACATTTATTAAAAACACGTTTGGAGAAGATGCATTGCAATTCCTTGACACAAACAACACCCACAACTGTCAATACTATGCGATGACAGCGCCAGTTGTTCCACGAGGAGAACGCGTTGATCGGCGGAATCAACATCAACATCAAATTAAGGATAGAATTGCTGTCTACCATTTACATTTAAAAAATTTATGTTATAATATGTCTGGGCTAAAAAACAAGCTTTTAATTCCAGATTTTTTTAAATTCATTTTACACTTTGATATTATTATTTTAATAGAAACTTTTCTTGAAGAAGATAAAGAAACACAATTTATTATTAAGTATTTTAAAGAATTTTCTTTAAAATTTATTCCAGCTACTAGAAATAATATTTTTGGTAGAGCGAGCGGTGGCATTTTCTTTAAAAATGTTATTTAAATAATTTGTTGAGAATGGTGATCTGGTTTTTAATTGTAAATATATTGTTTTGACAGGCTTACAGATCTTCTATTTCCGAATGCAAATAAAAAACTATTTTATTCTTTCCCGACGTTTCGTTGGCTTTTTTCCAACTTTTTCAAGGGATTGGTTTTTATTTAGCTGTGAAACAAATTCTTATAACACAATATTAATTTTTTGAATTGTCGCTTACTTTTTACATTGACTAGAACTATTATGTATATTTATATGTCTTTTACATTTACGTTAAAACATTAAACAAAATGAAAAATAAATAAATAAAAAACTGAACATTAAAACACTAAAATAACAATTAAGAGCTTAGATGCTAATATCACAGAACTTTTTTGATAGCCACATAAGAACACAAGAGAGACTGACCAAAGCAATGAACACGAAAGAAGACAAAGACAACATAAAATCCAATTACAGTGTGGGTATCAAAAAAGTTCTGTGATATTAGCATCTAAGTTCTTAATTGTTATTTTGATAGCCACATAAGAACACAAGAGAGACTGACCAAAGCAATGAACACGAAAGAAGCCAAAGACAACATAAAATCCAATTACAGTGTGGGTATCAAAAAAGTTCTGTGATATTAGCATCTAAGTTCTTAATTGTTATTTTAGTGTTTTAATGTTCAGTTTTTTATTTATTTATTTTTCATTTTGTTTAATGTTTTAACGTAAATGTAAAAGATATATAAATATACATAATAGTTCTAGTCAATGTAAAAAGTAAGCGACAATTCAAAAAATTAATATTGTGTTATAAGAATTTGTTTTACAGCTAAATAAAAACCAATCCCTTTAAAAAGTTGGAAAAAAGCCAACGAAACGTCGGGAAAGAATGAAATAGTTTTTTATTTGCATTCGGAAATAGAAGATCTGTAAGCCTGTCAAAACAAAATATTTGTCATTTAAATAGTTTTGTAAAAATGTAGTCAATAGGTAGGAAAACTGTCATAGAGTTAAACCATAGGCATGACTCATATTACATTATTCAAACCTATCTTAATTGCAATAATTGGTTTAGTGACTGTAATGAATAACAATTTTTTTTCAATAAAAACGAAATACAAAATATATTAATATTAGGCGATCTCAATGGAAGAATCGGAACCCAGCTTCACTGGTACAAAATATTTAGCATATGTTTGAAGGTGTAAGGAACTCCATGGATGAAGTGATTAATAGATGCGGAAGGCAACTTGTAGAATTTATTGAAGATTTTGGTTTGATGGTACTACATGGAATAACTAAAGCAGACAAAAGAGGGGAACTTACTTTCGTGTCGGGTCAAGGCTGTTCAGTAATTGATTATTGTTTGGCGAGAGGAAATTGGCTAAGTATTATAGATGAATAAATAAAATAAATAAATAAAGTGGGTTGAAAATCACGCTAAAGTATACAGGGGAAGGCTTGACGCGCAATTAAACTACCTACCTGCGCAAGTTGTGATCAGGCTAGTGAAAATATTTTAAATATTATAAGACAATCATCTTTCACAAGAAAAAAACCTCAAGGTGGCAATATATTCGTGGCTGAGTGGTTTGACTGCGAATGTAGGAAACTTCGCAAAAAATCTTTCGCTTTCCTTAACCTTCTTAGAAAGACCAATTCAGTGTTTTTCAAAACACTTTACTTAGAGTCGAACAAACATTATAAAAATCTTTTAGTCCAAAAACGGAAAATCTATGTGAGTGATATAGCCACTGGCCTTTCATCCTGTAAGGACTCAACAACATTTTGGTCAAAGGTGAGATTGCTGGGTGTTTTTAAAAATGTGTCATCTTCGGTTTTGGCAGTTGAAAAACTTGCTGATTACTTCAAAGATCTTCTGAATCCATTATCAGTTTACCAAAGGTTTGAGTATGCTTTGCCCTTAGTGCTCATCCCTGAACTTGATGGGCCGATTCCAATGAAAGGGTTGCAGGATACCTTGAAATCCATGAAAAATGATAAGTCAGCTGAGATTGACGGTATTCCTGCGAATTTTCACAAGAACTCATCAAACAATTTTTTGGTTGATATTAATTTATTCTTTATAATAGGCTTCTTGAAGAAGAAACAATCCCGAAATCGTTTTTAAAAGCATGGATTTGTGCAATCTTTAAAAAAAGTGATCCCCAGTGCCCAAGCAACTACAGGGGCATATCGATTTTACCTTGCCTACGGAAAATATTTACCCATCTTCTATACCATAGGTTGACGAAATGGGTTGAAGAGAATGAACTCCTTAGTATCTTCCAAGTCAGTTTTCGCTCAGGGCTATCCACAGTTGATCATATATTTGCACTTACTACTATAGTCAAAATGTTTTTAGAAGAAAAAAAAACTTTACGTTTTTTTTGTCGATTTCAAAGCGGCCTTTGATACGGTAAACAGGAGTTCTTTAATCTATAAGATTTCTACTCTAGGCATATCAACAAAATTCCTCAACTTATATAAGCTTCTTATAACCGATACTTCTGCTGCAGAATGGAATGGAAGCAAAATGTCTTCTTTTACACAAGTGCTGGTGTTCCACAAGGTTGTGGATTAAGTCCATTAATGTTCGCTTTATATATTGATGATGTATCCAAAGATTTACCTGGAGGTATTAAGGTTGGTGAAACATTAATAAAGATGCTTCTATACGCGGACCACATTGTTTTACTGGCAAATAACCCCACAGCTTTGCAGCTACAAATAAACAAGCGTTTTTGCGATTCAAGGGATCTAAGTATAAATGTCGCAAAGTCGAAAATCATGTTTTTTTAAAATACTCAGCGAAGAAGAACACCCCAATAAAAATGGTTTTTAGAACATGAATCAATAGAAACTGTAAATCAATACAAATACCTAGGTTTCCTGATAACTTACAACCTGGATCTCCGTCCACATGCAAAAGAAAAATGTACTGCAGCCAAAACGGCAATAAATCTTATGTGGAGTAATTTATTTTTTAACAAATATGTGGAGGTAACTGCTAAATTTAGAGTGTTTGATGCAACCATCACACATGCCTGTGCTATGCAGGTTTTTGTTTCAAGTTTTCGGCTATCAAAACCTAGAAGAATTTGAAGTAATTCAATGTTTCTTTTTCAAGCGCATCTTCAAACTTGCTAACTCAACATCCACGTACGCAATCCATGTTGAATCCGGTATTCCACAAGTATTTTTAAAGAATTTAAAATCAAACGCTGATTATATAATAAAAGTTATGCAGAGACCTGACTCGAACCTTCATAAACAAATATTGAAATATGAAATACGACCTAGCTTATAGACACAATGTGGATCTCGACCTTAATAATACAGCCCTTACCAATTGGCAGGACGTGTTCTTTAGCTGTATAGCAAAAATAGACGATTCTCTTTATTTGAAATGTCTGAATAGAACTCAAACATCGCCAACTAGGCTTATAGGTACATAGGTAGGTAGGGTGTTTTTATTTAAACTCATTAAAATAAATATATACATTAAATTACAAAAACAATTTAGCGTGGCTTTGCCGTCTGCCAGATTGACAATTTTGTTATTCATTAATTTATCTTCATAGGTATTTTATATTAAATGTACATTGAAAGTTCTTGTTCAATCAAAGTTATAATAATAGTAAATAAATATTTTCAAAAAAAATTTTCAAAAGCTTTCCCTCATTACTCTAACTCTGTAAGCTAAGGCAATTTTGGAATAGTTGTAACTAGGCTTATATATGTATAAGGCTATATATATAAGGAATTAAACCACACACTTTTTACTAAAAACTATTTTAACAAAAACTCACAGTCAATCAAATGAGTCTTATCTTTAAAGCAAGGACCGAGATGCTCTGTTTAAACTATAGACCACATAGAATTGACCTTCACCCGATATGTAGTTTGTGCAACCGCAGTGAAGTCGAAAATGTGTACCACTTTCTAGCTGTATGTCCAATCTTACAAGAAATCCGCAGGCTTTATTTTTCAAAGAGTATCGTTACACTTGATAATACACAGGATCTTTTAAATGGTTGCTCAGGTTGGAAAATTCTGTTTCTCTGAATAAATCATGCTTCAGGTTACCGAAGCAGTTTCATAGATTGAATGTAAGATTGAAATAAAACGATTGAACAAAATGTAAATTTCTTTTTTGAAAATAGCTCTTTTTGAATTTAAACTTCATTAATTTAAGATTTATTTAATTTGATCAAAATAATTGAATTATTGTAAGCTTATATTTTCTTATGCTTCATCATATTTTTCTTCCTTTTTTTATTAGATACCTGCATATAACTTTAACCTTTTATTTTTTATTAAAAACTCGAAATAGGTCAATTAGGCAGACGGCAACATTTTGCCATGCTATACTGTTCTTAAGTAAGTCAAAATGTTAAATTTTTCGAGAAATAAGGCATTAATAATATATAAATAATAATAAATAAATATTATTTTAAAGATATTCAAATTTCTTTTTGAGTTTTTGAGTGCCTTTGAACTTATTGAAACTTGAATAGCGACCCCTATGGAAGCTTTGCATTTGAATAAAATTAAGCACTCAATATTATATATCATCTTAGCTTTAAAATCGATAAATAATGCGAACAAATTTTTTCTTTTTATCAAGAAAGCGCCTAAGAATGCTCGTAAGAGTGAATATATGATCTACCGTCGAAAGATAAGCTCTAAAACCTGCCTGAAAGCAGCTGATCTTATTAATTCTTTCGATCCTATTATAAAAGATTTGGGTGAATAATTTCCGAAAGGAACCTAGCACCGAAATGTCTCTATATTTTTCATGTAAATCATGGATTTCCTTTTTAAATAACGCAAATATGCTGCAAGAACGGAAGCAATCAGGGAAATTCTCCTCACTGAACATTCTATTAAAAAGCTCTAAAATATAGTTCGGTAACTGTGGAGTAGCATTTTTGAAGAACTCAATCGGGATACCATCTAACCCTGGGGATTTCTTATTTTTCATTTTCTTTACAGCCGATAGAAGTTCAAGCATTGGGAAAGGTTATCCAACTCTTCTGAGAAATAAAATAATAAAAAACTGTCGATACTATCGATAGTTTTTGCGAAAAACATCGATACTATCGATAGTGAAATTTTTCGATGTTTATCCAACACTAGTTCCTGTCGGTGAATGTGCATCCTTTTTGTTTGATTTAAGTATAACTGATCATTTTATGACAGGTATTGCTTTTTAATTACCTATATAAGAGACAATATATTTGTTAGAAGATGTGTACTCGTGTCCAAATGTTTCAACATCGTAACATTTTAACTCGTTTAATTTGACTCAACCTCGAAAATCTTACAAAAGGTTGAAACCATGGACTAACACGTATTTTATCAACAAAGTCAGAAACGAAAATAAATTAATACATACATTTTATAAGAATTCAAGTAATACTTTGCTTAAACGTAAATACATGAATGTATGTGCCGAATTGAAAAGAGAAATCCCAATTCGTCGTGATGATTATTATCGAAATCAGTTCAATTCTACAATGGGCGATCTAAAAAAGGAGTGGAAAATAGTCAATAGCATGCTTAACAAATTTTCAATATCAAAAGTTCCGGATACTATAAATTTTAATGGCTTCGTTGTCAGTGATAAATTGTTGATCGCTAATGCTTTTAATGAATATTTTATTGATACTGCTAGTAGATTACAACCATATATCCACGTGAACATTTTTTTGAGATTGACGAAACAACTGAAAACAATAGTTTGGTTTTTGAATCCATTTTATCTCTTGAAATTATCAAGGCTTCTTCCAGTTTAAAGAACTACAGGCCCATTTCCCTGCTTCCTGTGTTTAGCAAAATTTTTGAAAAGGTAATAAAAAGAATGATCAGCTTCTTAGTAAGGACAACATTTGTCTGCGTTTGCTGACGATATTGCCTTAGCTTATGGACTTAATATCCGATATAAATTGGGATCTGAGCATTTTGAGGATTTGGTTTGCCGAGCATAATTTGGTCATAAGATCAAAAACTAAATTAATCTTTTTCAGTTTATTTCCAGTAAGTAACTTTGATGTTGATGTTTATTTCCATTCTCCTGAATGTGATAAATTCAAACTACTAGTTTGGAATTTTTCACCTGGAGATGCAATTCGCATTACTTTTATTGGTCACATAAATTTTGTTGTGCTAATTGATTTTTGGTACAGAGAGTAAATGAATTTAAATACTTAGGGCTTACTCCAACATGAATTTTTTCACTCATACTAGTTATTAAGCTAGATAAACTAAACTACAATACGGAATAGTTTGCTGGGCGCCACTCATTTAAGCAAAATTAGACCATTGTTAATCATGCAAAAACAGACTGTAGAAGGATCTGTGGTAAATCTAGAAAACATCCAAGTTTCCCTCTGTTTTCTTATCTGAAAATTCTTCCTGTACGTCATTTGTATTGTTTTAAAGTACTCAAGTCTTCTATTCGATCTCTTCGTATCGTTTTATAACAAGCTTCCACGTTTCCTGACAACAATTACTGCTCTATCTAAATCTAGAATCTTTCGTTTCTGGTACTCAGGTTAAAATTCATTTTTTATTAGTTTATCTTCTATGATTTAACTTTTGCACAATTATAATTGTTGTTCTTCATTTTTGTTAGGTATTTTGTTGCTATTCCTTGAATTTTAATTGTAACATTCTGCAGTATTTTAATTGTATATCATATTATTGTAAATTAGAAACATAATGTATAAAACATGGGGCTAGCCCCCCATACTTAATATTTTATTGGTATTTTTGAATTTCTATTTTTATTACATTGTAATTTTATACAGAATGTCTCAATTTTTCTTATTTATAGGTATATACATTATATAATACATAGTTCACTCTTAAATTAATTATAATATTCCTGGTATAACTGAAGAAGAAGTTTTATCTCCGCTCGGTAAATTGGACAGTAGTCTGAGCATGCCCCCCGATAATAGTGATGTGTCAACTCGGTTTAGTAAACCGAGTTATGAACAAACCGAGTTGATTTTTTTCAAACCGAGTTAGCTTTTACCTGAACCGAATCACAATTTATTAAATTCATTTTATAAAACCGAGTCACACCTAGTTAAGCACAAACCGAGTTGAATATTTTGCGAATCGACAACCGAGTTAGCTTCACCTGAACCGAATGACAATTCGTTTTTTTTTTGGTATGGGATCGACTCGGGCTGAACCAGAATGTATTGTAAATATTGTTTGTGATGGTTCTATTGTAACATTCGAACCGAAAACGAAGACCGAACTTCCAAACACCAACCTAATACCGAACCGAATAACTAAAAAACCGATGAATTTTCAGTTTTTTTACTGCTCCGGAAAAATGTGATTTAATGGAAACTGGGTGATGTTTGGAACAAAATACACTATTTTCCGCAAAATATTGTTCGTCCACCATCTGTCAAGCTATAAACTGTCAAGTTCAATTGAAGGATGGCTACGATGCCGATGGATTAAACAACCGTAAAGAAATCAGAAATTTTCAGTTTTTTTTAATGCTCCGGAAAAATGTGGTTTAAGGGAACTGGGTAATATTTTGAAACAAACCGAACGAATACCAAACCGAGTCAAATTATTCAAAAAGAACGCATGAAGAGAGAAAAGCATCCTCCGATATCGCTTCAAATCGAGTTAGCCAACTCGATTTGAATTTCGCAACTCGCTTTGCTTAAATGAAAAGTATTCACTAATTTTGCTTCGAACCGGGTTGGCCAACTCGGTTTGCTAAAATTTCAACTCGGTTCAACTAGGTTTGAAAAATGTTCGGTTTGATACATCTCTACCCGATAATATTCCCGAAATGTTTATTTAAAATTGCAAATCCAACTCATATAAACCGCTCCATAAAATCAGAAATGATGTTTTCCTTGATTCCTGGAAAAGGTCATACATTACGCTAATTTTTAAATAAGGTTCTAAGCAATCATTTGAAAACTATATAACAATTGGAAAACTCAATTGATTCCCAAAATCTCATATATCTCACCCTTATCAACATGGTTTTGTCAGTGGGAAATCCACAGCACCTAAACTCACGTTATTTACTAACTACTGTATCAATGCGATTGAGAAAAGATGTCAAGTAGATGTTATTTATATACTGACTTCTCAAAAGCTTTCGATAGAGTGAACCATAAAACGGTCGATTTGCTTTTTGATTGTATGCAACTTCAAAAAGTTTAATGACCTTGACTAGAATGTCACAAAATGTTGTGTCATGAAATTGACAAGATCTTATAGTCCAATTTAATTTGAATACTGTATATCCGAAAACGTTCTTCAAAGAGTCTTTGGTAAAAAGGATTTGGGAGTTATATTTTATTCCAAACTTCTATGCTTGGATTTTTGTTTAGAAATTCTAATAAATTTAAGTGCCCCTATACAATATCATTTTTTTTGTCAGTTTTGTTCGTCCAACGTTGGAATACTGCTGTGTAGTTTGGTCTCCTTATTACAAGAATGCATCTAATAGAATTGAAAGAATTCAGAAAACATTCACAAAATATTCGCTTCATAAACTTGAATGGACCTTACCTTTACCAACATGATATAGGTACCTAAGACCTCTAGAAAGTAGAAGAATTTATTTCCTTATTTCTCTTGCAAGAGATGTAATAACAGGTCATATAAACGGTGTTCCTTTATTAGAAGTATTTATAAAGACATACACCAACTCGTTGTCTTAGGCAAAGGGCTAATCAATTTTTCTTCATCGCACAACATTCCACAAATTACGGAATAAATGAACCAGTTACTAAAGCTTATCATTTTCTTAACAAATATGCCGATGTAACCGAACTTGAATGTTCTAGAGAATTGTTCAAAAAAAGAATGATTAATACCATTGTAATTGATTAAATGGGACATGGGGCACGCCACCCATACTTAATTTTATATTGGTATTTTTGTATTTCTGAATTTTTATTACAGTGTAATTTAAAACAGAATATCTCATTTTTTCTTATATATAGGTATATATATTTATTTTTCTATTTTGAGCCTATTACTAATATTGTATTTTCAACTGTATTTATAAGAGAAATAAAAAATGAATATGAATCTGAATCTGAAAAAAACAAATTTGTGTACTACATGTACCTACCTACAATTCTAGTGAAATAAGTATTTTTTTTTTATATCTTATATTCCCCAAAATCGAACATTGATATTTATAATGCTCATATTATCAATAATAAAGAAATTGTGAGCACTTTGGATAGTAATTCTTACGTGTTAGTTCTTTATTCTGAGGATGATAAAACACTACTCGTCCCTTATAATATTGTAAATGAAAACGAAGTCCTTGCATTAGATACTATGTCTGCCTTAAATTGTGTGCAGACGAATAATGTTGTAAGCTCTATTGGTAGAATTTAAGACCTTTGTTGTTTGCAAGAAGACCTTATAACAGTATACATCATATAGTATTGCGTTTACAGTTAAAGTTTACTAAATACAATACTTTCGATTGCTATAAAAATGAATTCATATAGTTATGCGTGAAATACTCCGTTTTGTAATGATCCAATTCCAAAAAAGATCGACAGAGCTGTTTCAGTGAATTTGCTTGAAGGATGCATGTTAAATGTTCGTACCAGGCACAGATTAGCCATATGAAGATGAGAATGTTTCGTACGTTTCACCCTCCAAAACCCATTTGCTTACATTGTAATTTCTTCCCGCGTCGATGAATAGATGTGAATTGCAACAACAATTGAACCGGTGTCTGAAGATCCCTACTGCCTATGTGTGTGGTTTTTATACACACATTCTCAATTTTTATCTGATATCTGACAGCTCAAGCTTGTAGGCAAAGTAAAATGGCTGCCGGGGATTCTCATCTTTATGTGGCTAATCTGTGGTACCAGGGTTCGATGTTGGATCCCCAATAGGTTGGTTCTAGAGAATAAACTGTGAATGGCTAAACTGTAAATGAAAAAAATCTATAATCGCTAGTAACAACGCAACATCATAATGTGTGTCAAGTTAGCATTACCACTTCAAAATTTTAGAAATCTAATTGGATTAATTGTCGTGAATTTGTCGTAAATTTGTCGTGAAAGAAAAAAATTTATCGCGCTTGTTTTTTTTTTAAATAACCCCTGGTAATGCTAACTTGACAGTCAAGTTAGCATTACCACCCCTCTAAAATGGGTAAAATGAACTCAAAAAAAAAAAAAGAAGTATGCCATTAATTGTCGTGAATTTGTCGTAAATTAGTAGTGAAAAAAAAAATTTGTCGCGCTTGTTTTTTTAAAAATAACCCCTGGTAATGCTAACTTGACAGTCAAGTTATTATTACCACCCCTCCAAAATGGGTAAAATGAACTCAAAAAAAAAAGAAGTAAGCCATTAATTGTCGTGAATTTGTCGTAAATAAGTAGTAAAAGAAAAAAAATTGTCGCGACAACAACACAAGAAACCTTAAAATTGCATTTTTCAGGGAATCCAGCATTACCACAACTTTGATTTGCTATATTTTTTTTCCTGAGTGGTTTTTTGATAGGGAATTTTTTACACAATTGTCGCTTGATGTTTTTTAATAAGATACACCATCAAAAAATTTGTCAGGCCCTTTTTTCTAAAAAAGTTCATATAAATATGAAAATACCTCAAAATAGCATTTTCAATGAATCCAGCATTACCACAACTTTGATTTGCTATATTTTTTTTTCCTGAGTGATTTTTTGATAGGGAATTTGTTTAAACATTTGTCGCTCGATGTCCTTAAATAAGTTGTACCATCAAATAATTTGTCACGCCCTTTTTTCTAAAAAAAATCCAATAAATATGAAAATACCTCAAAAAGGCATTTTCAATGAATCCGGAATTACCACAACTTTGATTTGCTATATTTTTTTTCCTGAGTGGTTTTTTGATAGGGAATTTGTTTACACAATTGTCGCTCGATGTTTTTTAATAAGTTACACCATCAAAAAATTTGTCGCGCCCTTTTTTCTAAAAAAGTTCATATAAATATGAAAATACCTCAAAATAGCATTTTTCAATGAATCCAGCATTACCACAACTTTGATTTGCTATATTTTTTTTCCTGAGTGATTTTTTGATAGGGAATTTGTTTAAACAATTGTCGCTCGATGTCCTTAAATAAGTTGTACCATCAAATAATTTGTCGTGCCCTTTTTTCTAAGAAAAATCCAATAAATATAAATTCGACATCGAATTTAGAGTTTAGGTCTAACGTTGATGTCGATGTCGATGTTGCTGTGTTAATGTATTCCAAGCCATTTAAAACCACTAGCTCTAAAATGAGTGATGCGGTTGTCAAAATTGCTGTTGAAGTTGCTGTGCCAATCTGTTTCTCGCATAACGCAATTGTTTGAATTTGAAGTGGAATGGAATTCGGTTGCTGAGACGATAAGTAGGTAAGGTAGAAAAAGGGTTGTAAGCTCGCAAAAAGAATGTATAGATACGTGTTTGGTTGGAAAATAGAAAAATGCGCTCGGTAGGTGCAGTGTATGTATAGGGCCAATTTTGTTGTATCAATACTTTGTATGATACATTCATGGTGGGTTTATAGATATTTTTGGAAATATGTGGCGGGATTTTAAATACTATCTTAGAACTATTAATAAAATATTTTATTTTGATTTATTTTTAAACAAATGGAAAGTATTTAAGGAACTGTTGGCTCGGGCTCGGGCAAAAATTCAGTTCTTGTTCTTGAATCATCTTTAGAGAGATAAGATGATTCCATTAGATTGGCCAATTATTTTTGGACATTTGACCAAAATATTTTGGACTTTTGCCAATAATACTTTTGGACATTTTGTCAAAAATATTTTTTTCAACAAAATTTTTTATTTCAATATTTTTTTTTAAAAATTTTTTTTTCATACAATTTTTTTTTTCAACAAATATTTTTTTCAATAATTTTTTTTTGAAGAAATTTTGATTTTTCATACATTTTTTTCTCGACATTTGTCAAAAATATTTTTTGACAAAAATTTGTCACCCAAGGTACTTTTCATCACAAAAACTGTTCACATTGGCGCCTGCCAGGCGACTTATCATACCCTAAGCAGAGCGACGGAGTCGCGTGAGCGGGTGTGTCCCCGAAAAAGGGGTGTTCTGAAGTTCAGAAAGTAAAATGCGATTGATTGCACCACGTTATAAAAAATGTATTTTATTTCATTGGTTAAGGTTAATAACGAAATTAATATTCTTTTTTATACTTAGCCAAAGTGATGGTTAATGGTGTGGTCTGGTCAGCGATCTCGATCCAAGTGAACGATAGTAGGGAAGAGTATAATTGTAATCTTAAATTTTCTGCCCACGCATATTCGCATAAAAGTAAGTATACCATTGTTGTTACAATTTGTGGATGCTGTTGCAGCAAGAGAGCAATAGCTTACCACACCATTGACCAACACCATTGCAGAAAAATTTTATATCAAAACGGATAGCATTGAAAGCAATAATTATTTGATTTAAAAGGTAAAGTTCAAATATTAGAGAAAACTGCACAAGAGTAAAGTTAAAATTATTAAATGAGCAGAATTATATAAGCTTAAGAGCAAGATGAAACAAAATATATTAATAATCTTTGGTTCCCAAACATCCCAGCCCCCCTGGAACGAGTTTCAGGACATCGGTAGCAAAGCCAATTTCGTAATGGGGCGAACAAATGTTCCTGTCGCTGTGCGAACATTGACCACTCGTACTTGTTGGTCTGTGCCGGGTGTGACTGATACGATTCTGCCCACGACCCATTTAGCCGGCGGAAGATTGGGTTCCTTGATAACCACCAAGTCTCCAGCCTTATAGTTGATAAGCCGTTTTTGCCACTTAGGTCGTTCTTGAAGCGTTGTCAAGTATTCTGTGTGCCATCTTTTCCAAAACCCTTGCACCATGCTTTGGATATGGTTCCAGTGTGAGAGACGATTTGTTGGAGTGTCAATATGGCTCGGTTCAGGTACAGCTGTAAAGGGTTCACCTATGAGAAAATGGGATGGGGTTAGTGGATTCAAATCAAAATCGGACAATGAACATAAAGGACGAGAGTTAAGTACAGCTTCTACTTGTGTTAAAAGAGTATACATCTCTTCAAATGTTAAAATTGCATTTCCAACAACACGGCGGAGATGTAATTTTACGGATTTTACTCCAGCCTCCCATAATCCACCAAAGTGTGGAGCCGAGGGAGGGATGAAGTGCCACGATATACCGTCTTTGGCAAGAGAAGTAGTTATGAAGTCATTATGAGACTGGTTCATGCACAACTTGTGCATCTCAGTTAAACATCGGCGGGCTCCGTGGAAATTTGTGCCGTTATCACTATATATGTTTGTGCATTTTCCACGGCGCGAAACGAATCTTCGAAGAGCTGCGATGAAAGCATCAGTTGTTAGGTCACTGACAAGCTCCAGGTGAATGGCCTTCGTAGCCATACATACAAACAACGCAATATAGGCCTAAGACATCTTCGCCTTACGATTTCGGGATAATCTGATGGTTAGGGGACCCGCATAATCACACCCTGTATTTGTGAAAGGGCGACTGGGTGTGATGCGGCAGGGCGGAAGGTCTCCCATAATCTGCTGGCTGGTTCCCTTGCGTTGCATAAAACAAACCTTACATCGACCGACAATTTTCCGTATAAGGTTGCGACTGCCCATAATCCAATATTCTTGGCGAATAAAGGCGAAAGTTTCAGATACTACTGCATGGAGATACCGTTCGTGAACATCTGAAATTATAAGTTTAGATATAGGGTTTATTTTAGGTAAGATTATTGGGTGTTTAACGTTGAATGATACGGTTGCTTGTTTAATGCGTCCACCGACTCGAAGTAGACCCTCCTTGTCTAAAAATGGTGAATATTTTAATAATTTGGATTTCGCTCGTAATTGATGCTCGTTCCGCAAGTGCTGAATGTCGTCTTCGAAAGAAATAGTTTGAACGAAGATTAAGATCGCGTTTTTTGCATTTCGAATTTCCGAGAACTTCAACCCATCTGAAATCTGAGGTGTTTTTTTATTAAGATTTGAAATGTACCTTCGGATATATGCAGTCACTAGTTGTAGCCGATACCAAGATGAACTTCTTAGTATCAGATCGTGAAAGACATGTCCATCAAACGACGTGACGAGTGCATGCCTTACGACTGATTTCTCCTCTTGTTTAACAGAGTTGATGTCCAATCTATTTGACGACATGTTTGATTTTGGCCAAAGGTCTTCGGATTCAGACAGCCAAGATGGACCGTCCCACCAAAGGTTGTGATTGAAAAGTGTTGAGGGCGGTATTCCACGCGAAGCACAATCAGCAGGATTTGATTCCGATGGAACATGACGCCAAGAAGATCTAGGTAGAGTCTCTAGAATAGCTGCAGTTCTATTGGCGACAAAGGTTGTCCAGCGACGTGGGGGTGACGAAAGCCAATGCAAAACGATTTCAGAATCGCACCACGCAACTGTTCTATGAATATTAGTATTGAATGATGATTTTACCAATTTTATTAACCGAGCAAGTAATACCGCACCACAGAGTTCAAGGCGAGGGATAGATACCGGTTTTAATGGGGCTACCTTAGTTTTAGCAGCAATGATTACAACGTTCACTTTTCCGTCCACTGATTTTGATAAGGCATAAACTACCGCGGCGTATGCAAGCGATGAAGCATCTGAAAAACCGTGAAGTTCCATAGTTTCTTCAAACAAAAATACATTACGTGGCACAAAAATCTTTTCAAACCATGGCAACTGTTCACGATAGTTGAGCCATTTTACCACGAGATGAGAGGGAAGTGGATCATCCCAACCCAAATTCGAAGACCATAGATTTTGAAAAAGTATTTTAAAGAGTATCACTGAAGGAGCTAAAAGTCCTAACGGGTCAAAAATACTGGCTGCTTCAGATAGCAACGTTCTTCTTGTAATCGATGGACAAGGCTTGAAAACAGTTAGGCGATAAGAGTACATATCAGAAGCAGGATTCCAGTACATCCCCAGTACTTTTATGAGTGACTGCGAACGTTCAGGATTTACGAAGGAATACTCGCAATCCTCCGGGTTTTGTTTAGCTAATAGAGCCCAGCAGTTGGAGCTCCATTTACGAAGTTGTAGACGAGCTTCCGACAGTAACGAAATGAGTTCAGATTGCAACTCTAGCAAGCCTTGGATTGAATTTCCGCCTGTCATAACGTCGTCAACGTAGACGTCACTAAGCAAAATCTGAGCTGCATTTGGATACGCAGTTTTATAGTCCTCGGCGAGTTGTTGTAGCACGCGTACCGATAAAAATGGAGCCGAAGCAGTACCGTACGTTACGGTTCGTAATCGATAATGTTCAATTGGGAGATTTGGGTTTACCCGCCACACGATGCGTTGATAATCACGGTCCTTTTCGCTTACCCATATCTGTCGAAACATTTTTACAATATCGGCGGTAAACACATACCGATGTTGTCGAAACCGAAGACAGACACCAATGAGATCACGTTGTATAGACGGACCGATCAACAACTGGCTATTCAATGATTGTCCGTTAGAGTCTTTTACGGAGCCATCAAACACGACGCGAAGCTTCGTAGTCGAACTTTCCGGCTTAAAAACGGCGTGGTGGGGTAAATAGAACTGACACGATGTGTTCCTTTGACATTCACTGCGAGGAATAAGTTCCATATGACCAAGGTCAAGATACTCTTGCATGAATTTAGAGTATTGTTGGTTCAATTCCGAATTATTTCGAAACCGACGCTCCATCGAATACAACCGTGAAACCGCTGACTGTAACGTACCTTCAAATTTTGGTGATTGTATTCTAAACGGAAGCGAGACCACATATTTTCCATCGGACGCGCGACTAAATGTTTGTTGAAAGTATTTTTCAGCTGGATCATTAAAAGCATCAAACGATGTATGAGAAGGAATATGTTCTAGCTCCCAAAACTTCTGTAGAAGAGCATCTACGTCTAGAGCTGAATGATATGAAACCGATTCCAAATTATGTTTACTTGAATCGACAAACTCTCCTGAGATAACCCAACCGAAAGAAGTGTTTTGGGCGATAGGTTTACCTTGTGGTCCAACAATTTGTTCCGATTTCAGGATTGACCACACCTTATCAGCCCCAATAATAATATCAACTGTAGAAGAGACATTGAAGCACGGATCTGCAAGATCCAAATTGTAAATATAGTCCCAAGTCGATATATCAAACGATTTGGATGGTAGACTCGATGTCAATTTACCCAATACAAAAGCATCGACTGTTAAAACAGTGGAATTATAACGAGACATAAGTTTCAAAGACACGAATCCTTTAGTATATCCAGCTTCCATTGAACCCAACCCTAAGACTGGGATTCGAGCATGAACTCGTCGAAGTCCGAGTTTTTGAACACATGATTCAGATATGAACGATGATTGGGATCCTGTATTCAATAGAAGACGAACATCAATGAATTGATTTTGTGTATTTTCTAGTTTAGCAAGAATTGTTGGTAACACTGTATGTGTTCGAAGGCTAAACTCACGCGAATGATTATTAACCAACGGTGCAGCATCATGAGAATTGGGTATCCCCGAGGACCGATTTTCAAGTAAAGCCGCCGATGATGCTGACGATTGATTTGTTGATACCGACGGAGCACTATTATTGGGATCATCTTGATGAACCAAGTAGTGATGGCGAGCTTTGCATACGCGACACCGATAGGTCGAATGACATTTTTTCACAGAATGACCTGGCCGAAGGCAGTTAAAACAGATCACGTTAGTTTTGGTAAAGTTTCTGCGTGATTGAATGTCTAATTCAAGAAATTTAGAGCATTGGTATAAATAATGAGTGCTTTTACACATAGGGCATTGCAAACTACCTTCCGACGACGGCTTAGCTACCAATGCTCTAATTGGACCTGCCTGCTTTCCACGCGATGTGGATAACCGATTCAGAGACTGGCACGACTCTAATGCATCGCATCTTTTCTCAAGAAATTCAATTAGGGTTGTTATTGTCATATCTTCCCGAGACCCAACTTTTTCTGCCCAAGCATGTTTCGTTTCACTATCTAGTTTATTAAGCAGAATGAAAATGAGCCACGGATCACGATTGTTTTTAGATAATGCATTTAGCCCGCGAAGTACCTCATCCGCACCGTCGGTAATTTTCCGAAGTATTTGCGCATTTGGAACATTTATTGAAGGCAAAGACAGATATGTCTGAACAAAGGACTGAACGACTAAATTTCCCCGATCGGAACGTTTTTCCAGCCTATCCCAGGCTTCAGTGTAATTTGCATCTGAAACCTTAATATGTTGTATAAGCTCGGCAGCAGTTCCGCTTAAAAAGGATTTCAAATATTGAAACTTATGAGTAGATGATAAATTTTCTTTTATATCCACCGAACCCAAGAACAAATCACGAAATGATGGCCAGTCCTTATAATCACCGGAAAATTTCGGAATCACGATTGGTGGCAAATTGATTTTTGCAGGAGACTTTGCAGTAGAATCTAATGCCTTCAAAAATTCGCTTTGTTCATTTGCAATACGTTCTAACATGGAATTATTCGTTTGTCTTTCACGTAACGCCTCAGTCAAAGCCGCATGGACCTCGAAATATTTATTTTCATATATCCCGAACTCAGAATTGAACTCTTCTATCTCAGCATCCTTCAAGAGCTGAAGGCATTCATAATGCAGTTTAGTGAATTCCTGCCATGCTTCAATTACCCTATTCAATCTAATTTCTAACATCCCTACCGATGTCAATTGTTCGATGGTTGTATGAATTCACCCGCACGTGTTAAAGTTGCCTTTGCAACACCCCGCCTTTGCTTTAACGCGTTCATATTTCACAAGATATAAAAGTTCGACGGTGAAATATAAAACAAAAAATAAGCTTTTGCGAAGTAAATTACTTAAAAAAGTTAACTGTTCACATGTATATATGTATCATATATATTTTATATATATATATATATATATATAGCAACACACGCGGTTTTCTGGCTATCAAAAAACAAATATATTTCCCACGAAAGTCAATGTATTTGCACCTTTTATTACTAAGCACGAGATTACTAATGTTACCGATTCAATTAATAAATTCGGCTAATACGAAGGACCATATGTTCTGAAGTTCAGAAAGTAAAATGCGATTGATTGCACCACGTTATAAAAAATGTATTTTATTTCATTGGTTAAGGTTAATAACGAAATTAATATTCTTTTTTATACTTAGCCAAAGTGATGGTTAATGGTGTGGTCTGGTCAGCGATCTCGATCCAAGTGAACGATAGTAGGGAAGAGTATAATTGTAAAAAGTAAGTATGCCATTGTTGTTACAATTTGTGGATGCTGTTGCAGCAAGAGAGCAATAGCTTACCACCCCATTGACCAACACCATTGCAAAAAATTTTATATCAAAACGGATAGCATTGAAAGCAATAATTATTTGATTTAAAAGGTAAAGTTCAAATATTAGAGAAAACTGCACAAGAGTAAAGTTAAAATTATTAAATGAGCAGAATTATATACACTGTACAAAATGTATGTTAAATTGAATTATAAAAGAATAGTTTTTCATTTTAGCTTAAGAGCAAGATGAAACAAAATATATTAATAATCTTTGGTTCCCAAACATCCCGGCCCCCCCTCAGGAGTTTCGCCAGCAGATGGCTTGGTAATAAGTTCGTACAAACAGCTGGTACAAATGTTAGTGAGTAAGTTAACACAATTCGATATTACATTTCGATGTTTTTCGGTTTCCATCCTCCCGAATTCGTAGAGCAAACCGCGAATCACGGCCGTGAGTCGTCTGTTTTGTATTTCGTTCTCATTGGGGCTTCTATCTGGATTCGAAGTTATATTGAACATGACCTTAAGAATTTCACAAATCAAATCGATTTGCTGATCTGATTTCTCCTCCAATGACGACTTCATATCCAGCCATTCGGTTAGGAAGAAAATGCCGTTCAAGTCGATTTGTACTTTAGTGCGCGTTATCGGTTCCAAGGCTGTTATAAGAAATATCAATTTCATATCGAAAAATTCAATCTCATATGGATGACTAGTTGGGCTGCTTACGCGTTTTAAAATTCTTTCCGTAGCTGAATTCTTAATGCATAACTTACGACAATCTGAACTTAGGAAAACGATGTTGCACAAGCACTTGAGTGCTTCGATGCTCGTCTCTGTGCTGTGTGTGCAGGCGTTGGTTAGTTTCTCTGGTCCCAAATCAGCTAAATCGAGCAAGCAGTTGAAATCCCCCTGGATGTTGTTGACTTTTATACATTGTTCGTCACGAGTGAGGATCCGAACACTATTCAGCAACTGGGGATATGTGACGGACTTCTGGGGATCGCGGAGATTTTCAAAAAATGCATTCCAAATAGTTGTCCACTGGCCACTTATGTTGAATTCGGTAAAATCGAATAATGTTGCGTTTTTGGTATTGAATGTGTCGAGAATACTTTTGATTTTATCAACATCAGAGCTTTGAAGATCCTCCAAATCTTTTTTGTCCATCATTTTGGAATGAAAACGCTTGTCACGAGAGCACTAATTTAATTTGTGAAAAATTAGTTGATCAGTTTTGAGGGAGGAAGCACCTGCAATTTTGGGTTCGGATTTTGACTTCAAGAATCAAGGCCAAGAGTGTCACTACTGTGGACTGTATCCATAGGTCGCTGGTTCATATCCGGCTCGAAGGACCATATGTTCTGAAGTTCAGAAAGTAAAATGCGATTGATTGCACCACGTTATAAAAAATGTATTTTATTTCATTGGTTAAGGTTAATAACGAAATTAATATTCTTTTTTATACTTAGCCAAAGTGATGGTTAATGGTGTGGTCTGGTCAGCGATCTCGATCCAAGTGAACGATAGTAGGGAAGAGTATAATTGTAATCTTAAATTTTCTGCCCACGCATATTCGCATAAAAGTAAGTGTACCATTGTTGTTACAATTTGTGGATGCTGTTGCAGCAAGAGAGCAATAGCTTACCACACCATTGACCAACACCATTGCAGAAAAATTTTATATCAAAACGGATAGCATTGAAAGCAATAATTATTTGATTTAAAAGGTAAAGTTCAAATATTAGAGAAAACTGCACAAGAGTAAAGTTAAAATTATTAAATGAGCAGAATTATATACACTGTACAAAATGTATGTTAAATTGAATTATAAAAGAATAGTTTTTCATTTTAGCTTAAGAGCAAGATGAAACAAAATATATTAATAATCTTTGGTTCCCAAACAAGGGGGTTAAAATCCTTAAGACCCGCGAAGCGGGCCACCCAAAGTACTGTTTATTAAACATAAACTGCAAGCACACCAATTTACAACATACATTATAAGAAAAAACTATTTTTATCTTTAAACGCGATTTGCGGCTAAACGGAGCTTCGTAGACCCCCCAAAGTTGACATCATCAAACGTAATTTCTTGCTAAACTAGACATCTTAGAGAATTAAAAATTGCATATTCGTGATCTAGGGAGTGCCACCTTACGTATCACATGATTTTTTTAAAAACTTTTTTCGAAATTTTTTTTTAATCTTTTTTCGAAAATTTAAAAAAAAAATTTTATTTAGTTTTTTTTACAACTTTTCTTGACAATTTTTTAACGAAAAACCAATTTTTATCTTTAAACGCGATATTCGGCTAAACAGAGATTCGTAGACCCCCCAAAGTTGACATCTTCAAACGTGATTTTTGACTAAACTAGGCATCTTAGAGAATTGAAAATTGCATATTCTATTAGATCTAGGGAGTGTCACCTGTCAATGGACGTATCAAATAATTTTTCAAAAAACTTTTTTCGACAATTTTTTTTTTGAAATTTCTTACTTTTATTTAGTTGTTTACAACTTTTGTCGACATTTTTCTCAACAAAAAAAACAATTTTTATCTTTAAACGAGATATTCGGGTAAACAGAGCTTCGTAGACCACCCAAAGTTGACATCTTCAACCGTGATTTCTGGTTAAACTAGGCACATTGAATATTCAAGTACGATAGTAGGAAACTTCGTTCTCGTTGATTCTCATTGATTCGTTTAACCAATACTATGGAAATGAAAGTCCATACTGTGCTGTCAATTAGTATTGAAACGGCGCGCGGGATTTCGTGATTCGGGATTTTGTGATTCGGGATTTTGTGATGGGCGATTTTGTGAATCAGCATTTTGTGATTAATTTTGATTAATGATTAATGATTAATTTTGTTGCGGAAAAGTCGTTAAATCATTGTCTTTGAAAACTCTCTTTTACAGGTAACCAGTGTTTGTATTTTTATGCGGTTTTGCATGTCTTTTTTTACTTTTCAGTACCCACAGAAAGTCAGCACTACGAAATGAAATTCACAGTTTACATTCACAGTTTAAATTCACAGTGAATGAAAAATTCACGACTTAGCTCATCTCTAGTTGGTTCATATTTAAGGCTTTATTTTAGGGGACAATACAAAAATATATTAATAATAAGTAAATCAGATTAATATTTTCCAGGCACCAAAATTTAGGAAAAAGAAAAAAGAGACGAAAAGGAGTATACATGAATGATAAAGAGTAAAAAAAGAATTTGATGAAAAAAAAAAGAATATGAAAGATCAGAGCCAAAAAAGAGAACATGTTCTCTTTAAAAGAGATGATCTGGAAACCCTATACTAGAACCATTTAATTCCCTATTTGCTTGTGAGTGTTTGGACACAGTATAATTTTGAATGTGATAGCTTAAAGTAAGAAGTAAAAGTGTATCCGGAAGTAAATTTTAAATTGCATACTATGCATACCTACTATTGAGATCGGAGAATAATAAAAACGATTTGATGCGGAATAAAGGGTGTTTATTTTATAAAATTAATGGGGCATATTCATAGTCACTTTTAAACTCCAGTTTATCTTAGACTGGGGTTTATTCAATGTTATTTAGATAGGATAAACCCAGGTCTAAGATAAACTGGAGTTTAAAAGTGACTTCCAATAAGTGGAAGTTATTATTTAAAGGAAATAAGTTTTACTATCGGACCTGGGTAGAACATTACGTTGGTACCAGAAAAGTGGAATAAAACTAATTTCATTTGTGCATTCAGATTATCTATGGTAAAAAGTTGCAGTGAAAAAAAAAAATAAATACCGAAAGGGATTGTGATAAAAGAAAAAAAAAAATGGGTAAAATAGTGAATGCATTGAATTGTGTTGAACTTAAGGCAGAACTGAATAAAAGAGGTCTTCCTACTGCTGGAATGAAAAATGACCTCATTATTCGTCTGCAAGAAGAGTTAAGACAACACGGAGAAAACCCAGACACATTTCTCTTTGGGATTGAAATGCCCGAAGAACAAGTAAGTTCTAGCTTAGACATAAACAATATAATGACGTTGTTGCTTGCTCGATTTGATGAACAACGCAATGAACAAAAGAATCTTCTCCAAAGATTTGATGAACAACGCAATGACCAAAAGAATCTTCTCGAAGAACAACCCAAACGCAGCATGCAAAAGAAACTTCTCGAAAATCAAGAAAAAAATATCCTTGAACGTTTTGCAGAACAGAAAAATCTTCTTGAAGGTAAGCTAGATGCTTTCGAGAACAAGTTTGTTGCTCCTGATGAGCGGTCAAAAAACAATTTCTAACAGTAGAGGAAAAGTTCGAAAAGGTCCATGAAAGCGTATATAAATTCTAAATCGAACACAACAAACCGAAGGGTTCAATTATTATTATTTATTGTACTATTCATACTAGAATGTCAGTTTATTAGACTTGACCATTCTTTATTCCGTCGATTCACTTAGAAAAAAGCTGATGCTCCAAATGCTTTTTATTAAAAAAAAAAAAACAACCCATTTTCGATCTGTGACGTCAGTGGTCTCAGGCAGCGGAATGTGTAGTGCATACGGTTTCTAAGATTGCGCAAATCTGAAATCGGGGGTTCGATCCCTATGGTAGGCATATAGAAAGTTTTTCATAATAAAATTGGATTAAAGCTCAGCACCACTAATAAGAGGAGACTGATGATAGGCGGCTTGGCACCCCTTGAAACAGCTGTATCTCTAGCCAAAATAAACGAATTATAAATTAATTCGTAAGCAAATTGGTGGTGGCAAATTTAAGTTCTTGTTGTTGTTGTTGTTCAAAAATTCAACTAAGGGTTTTATGTATTCTAGTTTTTGATAAAATTAATAAAATAACTTTTTTATGAGATTTTTATTTTTTGGTATTTACGGTGATGGCATCAGTACAATAACTAGGGCGTCCCAAAATTATAACGGATTTTTATAGAAGGTTAAAATACAAGCATTTTTTGCAATGGAAGGAGGGTCTATCTCATTCCGTTTAGGCGGGAGAGTCAATTTTCGAAAAATTACTTAAAATTAAAAAAAAAGATTAAAAAACAACGATAATACTTAAAATACAAAATTATAGATTTTCAGGAAGCCAGAAACTTGTTGTTTTTCATTTATCTCAACCGCGTTATATGTATTAATAGTTTTTAAAAAAATAATTTCAAACTCAAAATTTATTAAAAAAAAATTTAAAAAAAACTATTTTTGTATTCAAAGTTGTGAAATTAAGTACTGAATTGGCAACACTTAACAATTATTTGATGTCCCTATAAATTCTTAATCGAACACTGAAAACTATACTCTGTTCAATTTGAATATGCAGTACAGGCCTTATGGCAGAGCTTTTTCAAACACACTGGTGCCTGCTGGTGCTTGCACGGCACTTAAGAAATTGCCTCTGAAATAAGAAACAGAATCACTGACTTACATTTAAATTGTTTGTGTAAGGAGAGAGGAGACTGATTGCCAATTTGCAACCAACCCTTATTGACATTGAGTTGAATCAGAGTTACCATTGCCTAGTTGATTGAAATTTATATGGCATTTTCCTTGTTTTTTGCTATGTAGGTTTCAGGATTTAAGCTTTTTTATAGCTTTTTTGCTCACTACGGCAACCCTGTGAGAGCTTTGAAATGGAGATAATTTATCGAAATCCATAAAAGTATGGGTGAAAGGCATATATCCTATCTTCCCTGTACTGCATATTCAAATTGAACAGGGTATAGATGGTTTTATGTCTTCGAGTTTATGAGAATATTGAAAATTACCAAAACTACTTGTTTATTCGCCCAGCATTAAGGCGTATAAACAGTGAGGTGTGTATGGCGGGGCATGTTGCCCCCCTACAACCCCCCTGCTTGGGCACACTATAGGATTTGGGATAGGTGCGAGGTTGTGTGAATGCAAAGTTTCTTTTGCATTTAAAGAATCTGCATACAAAAAACACCGGTACAAAATAATATAAATTTGCTGCAGTCGTACAGTAGTACCTGAGTAACGTGACTTTTTTGTCAAACATTCATGTCCGAAAATTTTAAATGTGCAACTTTAGGGCAAGCAAGCTTACATTAATACCAAAAAAAATTGAATAAAAAAGAAGTTATGGTAACTTTCAATTTTCCCATAAACTAGAAGATATAAAACCATCTACTTTTCGGTGTTCGATTAAGAATTTATATTGAGATCAAATAATTGTAAAGCTAAGATCAGACGGTTTGTGTATATACACAAATTTCATTTGTGTATGTTATACACAAATGCTAAACAAATTTGAACACAAATGCTATTTATTTATGCCACAAATATTTGTGGTTCAGACGATTTGTGTATTTTTTTAAAAAAATACAAATTTCATTTGTGTAAAGATATACACAAATCAATTTGTGTATAAAAATTTGTGTTTCAGACGATTTGTGTATTTCTTTACAAATGAAATTTGTGTACTCATTTGTGTTTATGTCATTATGTAAATTAAATAATTTCAATTAAACAATGTCAAAAAAAAAATGTCTTGCCAATATTTTGGCCGCGTATTTACTCGAAAGTGAAGAAGAAGACGAAAGCCGACAACAGGTCGTAGAAATGGTACGCAAGCGGCGAACATGTTGGAGAAAAAATTGGCTTGGCCACCGTGAGACGAAGGGCTTTTGCGCAAAATTACTTGTGGAACTACGTGCCGAAGAGCCGCAATTGTATCGAAATTTCGTACGAATGTCGGCCGCTACGTTCGATCATTTGCTGGCTTTGGTAACGCCATATATTGAGAAGGCCGATACAGTTATGCGCCCCAGTATTCCGCCATCTGTGCGGCTAGTCTTGACGTTGCGCTTTCTGGCATCTGGCGACAGTTTTCGCTCCTCGACAGCCACAATCAATTGAGCGATTTCGTCATGAGACCATTCGTGCTCCACTTTCTTCACATAATTCCTTCTTTTTTTTGGCAATTCATGCAATTCAATGTCACTCATTTTGCTGTGAACAATTATTTTCCATACATATAATAGGCAAACAAAATAAAAAGAATACAATGCAATTTATAAATACGCACCAAAAAACCGGAATCCAGCATACAATTTTATTTGGTTGATTGATAACAAAAGGCCAACTCATGTGAATTGCAAACAAAATCGAGTTGGAAACAACTTTATTTAAAAACAAAATAAGAATGGGTTTCTGGCGTAAGAGAAGCTTTGTTTTGTACAACTTCCCGTCGTTTTTCAAATCTTTGTTTTCTACTTTTATAGAGAAATTTATCTCCTTCCTAAACGAAGGGAACCCAATAGGAGTTTTGTCTCCGTGAGCCGCTCAATTTGGACGCCAACAAATCGAATACCACTCTTCCGATACGATTTTTGGCTTAACGTAAATGTGTTCATTTCATCTAATACAAATCACCCTTCATGTCCTTATGGTGCCATTTTACAAAACAAATCATTAAAATCACAGTTGCACATTAAAATTCGAAGAAAAAACCTTTATTGACTCGACTGATATTAAATATTCAGTTGAATTTTCAAAACCATTTGTGTATTCTCACGAAATTTGTGTATGCTGAAATTTTCAGAATACACAAATGATGTGGCATACACAAATGGTGCCCAAATATACACAAATAGTCATAAAATGATTTGGGTACCCGATCAGACGATTTGTAAATGTACACAAATTCGATTTGTGTATTGAATACACAAATGATACACAAATCGTTTGTGTACGTCATTTGTGTACATCAAATTTGTGGTTCAGACGATTTGTGTATTTTTTTGTCAATAATACACAAATTTATACACAAATATTTGTGTATACACAAATCGTGTGATCTGAGCTTAAGTGTTGCAAATTCAGTTTGAATAAAAAAACAGTAGGTAACTTTTTTTTTAATAAATTTTGAGTTTGAAAGTATTTTTTTCAAAAACTATTAACACAAATAACTAGGTTGAAACAAAAGAAAAAACAACAAGTTTCTGGCTTTCTTAAAATTTATAATTTTGGATTGTTGTTTTTAGATCTTTGTTTTTTAATTTTAATTAATTTTTTCGAAAATTGACCCTCCCGCCAAAAAGGAATGAGATAGACCCCCCATCGCAAAAAATCCTTGTGTTTTACCCTTCTATAAAAGTCCGCTATTATTTTGGGACGTCCTAGTTATCGTACTGGTGCCATCACCGTAAATACCAAAAAATAAAAATCTCATAGAAAAGTAGTTTTAGTAATTCTCAATTTGCTCAAAAACTAGAAAACATAAAACCCTTCGTTTTCTCGTGTTCGATTAAGAATTAATTAAGACATTGACCACAAAAAAAAAACAATTTAACAGTTCATTTCACAATTTTGAAAAAAAAATTGGTCTTAATTTATTTTTTTCATTTTTTTATTAAAATTTTGAGTTCGCATACGAATTTTTCAAAAACGATTGATATAAATTATTTTATATAAATTAAGGATTAAAAACTGGTTTCTGGCTTTCAAAACCGGTATATTACTTCATTGTAAGTGTTGCCGTCGATTTTTAATAATTTTTTTCATTGTAAGTCAATTTTTTCTAAAACTGCCCCTACCTCCTATACGGGGCCAGATAGACCCCCTGTTTGAGTCACAGATTAGCCATATGAAGATGAGAATGTTTCGTACGTTTCACCCTCCAAAACCCAATTGTTTACATTATTGTATTTGTAATTTCTTCCCGCGTCGATGAATAGATGTGAACTGCAACAACAATTTAACCAGGTGTGTGAAGATCCCTACTGTCTATGTGTGAGGTTTTTATGCACACATTCTCATTTTTTATCTGATAACTGCCAGTTCAAGCTTGTAGGCAAATTAAAATGGCTGCCGGGGATTCTCATTTTCATGTGGCTAATCTGTGGTTTGAGTAAACAATGCTTATTTTTGACCCCTCTACAAAATACTATTATCAATTGCTGGTGCCAAAGTAATCGTACTCTCCCCACCATCCAAGTCTCTCAGACTAAAGCCTAGTACGCTGAAGATGCGAAACGAAATTTTTCGGTGGTCTCCAACACGACAGCGAAATGCTTGCGGAAACCACAACGAAAAAATGACAACTGAAAGCGTCACACCAATAACAAAAAAAAACACAAACGAAAAAAAATCACAGAAAGCCATGCTGCAATGAAAGAAACAACAAATAAAGGGTTTTTCAACAGGGACGCTACAAAAGTAGAGCAACAGGGACAGCAAACGATGCCATATTTCTTGCCGCTCTTTTGACATTTCTCTTCACTAAAGTTTGCCATTTCATTAAGGAAAGATATACGAGCCAACAACAAGTCGAAATTATTAAAATTTACTACCGAAATTCGGAGTCAGTGTCCTCAACGTTAAGAGCGCTACGTCCAGTTTATGGTCGTCATAATCGTCCTAGCAGATCAAAAATTGAGCGTCCAGTGGAAAAATTTGAATCCACAGGCAGAGTACAAAATGTTCCCTTGCCAGTGAGACAAAGAAGTGCCCGTAGTGTCGAGAATATTGCTGCCGCTGAGGCTTCAGTTGCAGAAAGCCCAAATGTGTCTCTCACACGTCGTTCTCAAGCGTTGGGCATCTCTGTGACGTCGTTGTGGCGAATTTTGCGAAAAGATCTTGGCCTACATCCTTACAAGATTAAATTGACGCAAGAACTGAAGCCGCTTGACCACCAGAAGCGTCGTATGTTCGTGAATTGGGCTGAGCAACACCTTGAAAATGATTCGGATTTTCATCGAAAAATCATCATCAGCGATGAGGCTCATTTCTGGCTGAATTTCTTCGTCAATAAACAAAATATGCGGTATTGGTCAGGCAAAAATCCACATGAGTCATCATTGCATCCCGAAAAAATTACCGTTTGGTGTGCTTTATGGGCCGGCGGCGTCATTGGGCCGTACTTCTTTCGTGATGATCAAGACCGGCACGTTACTGTGAATGGGGATCGCTACCGTTCAATGATAACCGAATATTTTTGGCCCCAATTGGATGATATGGACTTGGAAGACATGTGGTTCCAACAAGACGGCGCCACAAGCCACACAGCGAATGTCACAATCAATTTATTGGAAACCAAGTTTGGAGAACGTGTTATCTCACGAAATGGTCCAGTCGCTTGGCCGCCTCGGTCGTGCGATTTGACGCCGTTATACTATATCCTGTGGGGCTACGTCAAGTCTATGGTCTATGCCAACAATCCAGCGACGATTGATGAACGTGAAATTGCAGCAGTATCGGCCGATTTATGCTTGAAAACCGTCGAAAATTTGGTTCAGCATCTGGACTTCTGCAAGCGTGCCCATGATTGCTATGCAAAAGAAATCGAGTTTCATACATAATGGCATCGACCATACTTTCACAGGAATAAAGAATTTCATTAATATTCACAACCGTTTTTGTTTTATTTAGAAAAACTTTTGTAGCGCTCTTATTGAAAAACCCGATACAAACACAAAAAAAACCTCAAATGTCACTTTTCCGCACACAATTAATGGTCCGGGCAATTAATTGAGTGCGAAAAAAGAGCGGAGACCTCTCCAAATAATCTGCTATAATTAACAATTTCGCTCATCGAACAGCGTACTGCAAAACGAAAAGGAGGACGAAATTTTTCGTTTATGATTTCGTTGTTTAATTTTTGATGGGATTTTTCGTTTCGCATCAGCAGCGTACTGGGCTTAAACGAGACAACAAAAAAGTTTGACAGTGAAGACAACCTTAAACAACAAAAAAACACGTGGCTACAATAGACACCGGTGCCACAGCCTCCATTCTACGAAGCGACTTGGTCAAGATGACATGGCTAGATAACTCCAATACCTATCGTCTGTAACCGGCAACAGCAGAGGCAGCAAAAGTGTATTGAGAAGTTCGTCTTCCGATCCGTTGGGCAGAGCTGGAGTTAACGCATGGGTTTCTGGTAGCAGACATATGTGACGAATGCATCATTTGAATTGACTTCATGAAAGAACATGGAGTAATCCTGGATATCGGTAAGCAAGTTCTTAAGCACAAAAATGTAGAGATTCCAATGCCTCATGGTGATGAAAAAGAACTATCATCAAAAAAGACATAAGCTTGCCTCCTTCTTTAAAAGTGTTCGTTTGGACAAAAATAAAGGGTGATTGGGGTACTCATCGGTATGGTGGAACCAGCCACTGAGCAATGTTCCCAAAACATCATCGTAGGGCAAACTCTCGTGGCACCAAAGAACAACATGGTGCCTGTACGGATACTCAACATCAAACCGTACGAAAATAAGCCCAGAAAAGAAGAAATAGTTGGGCAATGTGAATCTGTATTCGTGATACCCAAGATCACAGAAGTGGATACACAAAAGTGTGTGAGCTCCGAAAAGTTAAAATCCGAGATTCTAAACTCATCCAATCTTAGTCAACATCAGCTTAATGTGGGTAGAAGCCTTCTTCTTGAGTATGCAGATATTTTCTCTTCACCCAGTAAGAGAGTACATTTATAAAGTATTTTATTGATGGATTACAATTCAAAAGTAGAAAAAACAAAATAAAAGGAACAAAAATTTACATACAAACATTAAATTTCTTTGAAACTATCATCTAAGTCCGGGTTAGTGCGTAATAAACTTATCATTTCCGGTGAGTTTTGTCATTTTGTGCTTTCAGATCTTTTGCGATTCTTACATGCCTTAAGGAAGAAATAAGTGGATCGGATGAGATTGCTAGCATATTAAATAGGTCTTTATTCTGCCGAATTCTTGAACTTTGCATGTATTTTGATATCTGTATTTCTTGTAGCTTATTTTTGGACTCCTGGGCTTCTTCTGACAATTCTCCAAGTGGTTTTATGAAAATTTTATGAAGATTAGGTGTGAGTTGTTTTTCAGGGTACTTTTGTTTCAATAACTCTGCGGTTTTTTTGGTGTACTCTCCAAATTTAACTTTATTCACTACTTCCCTGCTATTCAAAACATTAAGTATCAAAATGATACTATTTTGATGATGATGATATTTTGATGATGATATTTTGATCCTGGTTATAACCTCTTCATTGACTCCAGTTTTCGAGTGGTTGCCTCAGACTGTTCAAAAATCTCCTTGAAGTGTTTCCATCATTGCTATTTCCAAATCCTTGCTTTGGTTTATCTACATCAAGTCCAAGCTCATTTGCCCGGTTTTGATATGGAGAGATGAAGAAAGCCATTCTTCATTTTTGTTTATGTTTATAAAGGGTCCGCCAAATAACTTTTTTTTTTTTGAAAATGGCGCAAAACATCGAGTGTAGCTTCGGCTGTGTGGCACGTAGCGCCGTCCTGTTGAAACCAAATGTTCCCAATATCCTCCTCTTCAATTTTTGTGGACAAAAATTCGTTCAACATGACCCGATAACGATCGCCATTGACTGTAACGGCCACTCCTTGCTCATTTTCGAAAAATGGCCAAATTATGCCTCTGGACCAAAATCCGCACCAAACAGTGACTCGTTTTGGGTGTATCGGCTTTTCAATGTATGCGTGTGGGTTTTCTGTGCCCCAAATGCGACAATTTTTTATTACCCGACTAGATAAAAATGAGCTTTATCTGAAAAGATGTTTTTTTTGGCAAAATCGACATTTCTCTAAGTCGATCGCAGGCTCACTTAGCGAAGCGTATTCGCAACCATATTCGTTCAGCGGAAGGATAAAACTAATCATCTGTCAAATCAGACATGAGCTAAGTGTTGTACCATTCACGAAATAAGCATTATTTGAAAAAAAAAACTTTAGATGGCGGACCCTATATATCAAGTAAAAATAACAAAAAAAGTTTTATTTACACCTTTTTCCTAGTGTTTACACTAAAAATTAAAAAAAAAAATTAAAATAATTGTTTTTTTCTAACCATAAAAATTTGTCAACTTTGACTCGCTCTGCAAGCCAAACCATTGATACAAATGAAATAATTTTTTTCGATTACTAGAGGTTTGGAGCTCTTTTTTGTTAATTCAAGAAATGTAAAAGTTTTACATTATAAACCCACCCGAAAAATGAATTTCGCAAGCACTTTTGCCTAAACGGGCCACTGTGCGACGTTACAAAGAAAGACAGCTAACCTCTGCCCAGAATCAGCGACACTTTAGATGCAATGGAAGGAGCCCAGTGGTTCTCAACTTTGGACTTAAAGAGCGGCTATTGGCAGGTAGAAATACATCCAGAAGATCGATAAAAGACGGCTTTCTCCACAGAATATGGTCTGTAGCAGTTTAAAGTGATGCCGTTTGGACCATGTTACGCTCCGGCAACATTCGAGCGTGAAAATCTTGCCTAGTCTATTTGGATGATGTCATCGTATATGGCAAAACATTTGACGAACATTGTGGCAATCTTAAAGCTGTATTCCAGAGACTTCGAAAAGCACACCTAAAGTTGAATCCAGACAAATGAGCGCTTTCAAGACCAAAGTTTAATACTTGGGACATATCTTCTCGTCTCAAGGAGTAAAGACCGATCCTGAGAAAGTTAACACAGTCAAGAATTGGCCAATACCACAGGTCAAAATCCTAAGCTTTCTTGGTTTAGCCACATTTAATCGGCGTTTCGTGAAAGATTTAGCTGAAAACGCCAAAAGCTTGCATCAGCCTACTGAAAAGGGGAAGTCGTTCAAATGGTCAGATGAGTGCGAGAAAGGCTTTCAAGAACTGAAGCTGCGCTTACGTAACGCTTTTGTGTTGACCTATCCAACTCCAGGAAAACCTTTTATCATCGACGCTGATGCAAGTAACGTTGGAATTAGATCTGTACTGTCACAAGTCCATGACGGAGAAGAAAAAGTTGTCGCCTACTACAGCAAGGTACTCTCGAAGCCAGAGCGTAATTATTGTGTTACAAGAAGAGAACTTCTAGCTCTGGTTTTGGCAAGAAAGCACTTTCATAAATACATTTATGGACAGAAGTTCCTTCTTCGACCGGACCATGGTGCACTCAACTATCTTTTGAACTTCAAAAATCCTGAAGGTATGCCTGAGGCATACGCCAACCCAAACAGTCGTTGACCAGGTTGTCTTCAATTGTGTGACCTGGTTCGGCGTACCTATGGAACTGCATTCTGACCAAGGAAGGAACTTCGAATCTAATATCTTTCAGGAAGTTTGCACGCTTCTTGTCATTAAGAAGACGAGGACAACACCACTTCATCCGCAATATAATGGGATGGTTGAACGATTCAACAGGACGCTGAAAGAACATCTGTCTAAGGTCGTCAGCGACTATCAACGAGACTGCGACCGACATATTCCATTATTCCTGATGGCTTATCGAAGTGCGGCACATAGCTCGACAGGACATACACCATCGGAGATCCTGTTCGGAACAACAATACGGCTTCCAAGTGAAGTGAAATTTGGATGCCGTACAATTGAGCTGCAAGGAACAGAGGAATATGTGGATAACCTGAAAGAAAGACTTAATGACATTCACCAACGAACAAGGACAAATATACAAACATGACCGGATGAAAACACGATATGACGCACGAGCAACAATGACAGGATTTCAACAAGGAGACCTTTTGTGCGCTTATAATCCCCATCGACAAAAGGAACTGTCACCAAAACTTCAACAAAACCAGGAAGGCCCTTACACTGTTGTCAAAAGAATTAATGATGTAGTTTACCGTATACGGAGAGGGGTAAGAGGCAAATTAAAAGTTGTTCATTGTGACAGTTTAAATCGTCATAATGGTGAAAGTAGTGATGGAATTGTTCGGGACGAAAAATCCTAAGAGGGGGGCAATGTAACGATTCAATTACGCCCTAACTACTTTTGAAGCAAAAAAACATCCTTAACGTATGTCTTTACTAAATAATCAACATTCTAATGCAAAAACGCCTAAAAGTAGATCTTACAAGGTAATGTTCTGTACTATAAACTGTAAGGTACTATTATAGGTATCTACTACATTATCGACTAAATAGCTAAACACCAATTCCAGTTCCATAATACTGGAATGGAAGGTTCTAGAAGGAGATACTTGAATATTCTTGTAGATACTAGTTGAGACTAGAACCATTTAATTCCTTATATAAACGGATGTTTTCGAGCGTTTGGACACAGTTCAGTTTTGAATGTGATAGCATAAAGAAAGAAGTAAAGAAAGAAGAAAGTGTATCCGGAAGTAAATTTTAAATTGCATACTATCTAGATCGGAGATTAATAAAAACGATTTGAAGTGAAATAAAGTGTGTTTATTTTATAAAGTTAATAATATCTAGAAGTTATTATTTAAAGGAAATAAGTTTTACTATCGAACCAAGGTGGAAAATTACAATACATTCAAGACATTTTCCACAAAGTAAGTTTGAAATGGCATATCAAACACAATTTTCCTACTCTTTTTCGCACACAGACATCTAAGGTTTAGTTTTTAATTTTGTCCACATTTTCTTGAGTAGTTTAGCCTTTACCAAAGACACACACGAAAAAAGACAACCTTTTTTCAAGCCTTAATAGTTTTCATTGGCGAGGGCATTTAACTTCGCATTTGTTGATTGATTGTTTCTGTTTGCCTTGGTACTTATTTGGCTTATTATAACCCTTGGTCAAATCTTCATGGACCTCCATATAATTAAAACTGACCATTGTTTACTGCCGTTAATACTGACCTATAAACAAATTGTTAATGCTTTTTAATATTTCAGAAATAAATAGCTTACTTTTTACAATTTGTTTGTTTTTCTCATGGGCACCAAACAGAAAACAACACAAAAATAAATTATAGAATTGTCATGTATGAAGGCGAAAATGACTTTTTAATCCTTGTTTGAGAATTTCTGGATGCTTTCAAAGATTCTCAAACTGTGATGTACAATAAACGATTGACTAGACGATAATGGGTGCGTTACGTGAAGCAAATTGATGACGATAACGTGCACGATTATGGTTTTTACGATTATCGTTTTAAAAATAACGGAATGACCCCCCAGTTTATACAGAAATTGTCAGAAGAACCCTATTTCAAATCAGCAAACCAGCTTGCATTTTGTATTAACAATTTAAAGCTTCATCTCCTGCATCACCGCAAATTTGGTTTAAATGGAAGGATTCGCCCTATACGAAAATATTGTAATTTAGAAATCCATGTTTAAAATCGTCTACAGCGGAATCGCCCAAAACTAAACGCCAAAATAATTAAATATCCCAAAAAGTAGTAGTACCTAAATATTTATTGGGATTTTGTTTCGCCATAGACTTGTATTTTGAACAACAATATTGTAACTTAATTATAGTTAGGTTTCACAAAAATGAATTCCGTATGTGTCCACACACAAAATGGATATTCGTCTAAATATAAAAGGCAAATATTGTTGTGAAGAGAGAAACGATACTTTTGTATCACTTCACATCTGCACAGATCGGGAATCGATCCTCTGTTTTTAATAGATGCAGAGGAAAGAGGTAGAAGTACTAGTGAAGAAAATGTTTTTATTCATTTACGCTCAACGGTCTCTTATGGAAATTCCATCATCGACGTTGTTATTTTAAAAAAATCAATACATATCAAAATTTTCTATTTTTGTTTCCTTAAATTAAAATTGAATTAAAAATTCTTTATTATTTACATAGCTTGCTTTATAACATTCAAGCGAAGTGAAATTAAAGTAGAAAAGAAATGTTTTCCCAGGGCTGAAAAATAAAATAAAAGGAAATAGTGAATTTGCTTAGAGACAAAAACCCAGCCTATTGCTTTCGATGGGATATCTATCGCTGTTACAATTCGATTCGGATACATGTACAAACCAGACTTTAAACACATTTCAAGCGAGTGGATGATTTGAGAAGAAGATTTAACCACTGTTTTAGTTGTCTTAAGTTAAAAAAATCTTAAAGTTATATTAAGTTATATTATTTACTTTTTAATTATTCATGGAATGACAGTTATTCTGCTTAAATCGAATTTTGATTACAAGATCAAATAAAACTGCATTCACACACATCTTCTGGATTAAAAATGCCATTGGGCTTGCTTTCTTTTAAGAAGAAGATAGTTTTTCACCTTAGCTGTTCGGATTCGGCAGAAAATCGAAGGTCGTTCACGAACACAGAAATGATAACGAGTTTTAAGTCACTAAACACTAGTTCTTGCCTCGCACAAAATTTTAATTTTTATATAAGATATTTCTTTTTTCTTAACTAACAAACATTAGCAAATTAATCTTTTATCACAATTGAGCAACTCGAATTAGTAAACGCAGTGACCCTATTCAGTGCATAATATTTCCAAGGGCGTGCATGTCCGATTCGTAGGAAAATACAATTTAAATACAGAATAAGAAAATTGCACATTTTGTGGATGAAGAGCTCAAAAACTCATTCTTTAAAAGATAATCTTTTTCTGGAAAACTTGATTTTCTTAAACCTGCTAATTATCCACTGCACATTAGAACAGCAACTTTCAAATACATACTATAACGTGGCCTACATTAAATTTCGTCAGCAAAAATAAAATTTAATATTGCTTGAGAGTATAAACATTTCACTTACTGTGATTTTGTCTCTCTTTTGTATACCAAGTAACTAAGAACTAAATTCTGAATGGGTGACAGCTGGGGATTACTCAGAGAGAAATGAATTAAATCAATTTAACACAATCTAGATTTTATATTTAAATTGGTTAGAAGAAAAAAAATATGGACAAAATTGCAAGCTCGTTTGAAATTTATAAAAAGAGTAATAATTATTATTATTATTTAGTAAAGATAGTGAGTATGAAGATTAAGAAAGAGGTGGACAATAATTATACATTATATAATAGCACAAGTAGAATAAATCTCAATTCATCAATTTTGAACAAGATAACTTAATGAAATGTATTTTATGAGTGGTTGTGAATTTGAGATAAATTATGATGTAATGGGGTGCAACTAAGTACTAGTTTGTTTATTTTCATTTATGTCAACTTAGATTGATAGATATAAAAATAAATAATACCTTCAGATATTGTGTGGGACCTCAATTTTAGGCAGTGTAACAGCAAATTACAAACATATTCTGTAGTCAATAGATTATGTAAAAATGGCTCAGCATCTTCAAAAACTTTACTTCCTTTGCTTACTTTTCTCTTCACACAGCGAGAGTACTTCCCATATTAAAAAATATCTTTTGTATTCTTTATTTAACATTTTTCTTCCAATACGGATTGGATTTTACTTTATGTTATTGGTTATTAATTATACTTTTATTATTTTTTTAAAACACTCGAAATACAAATACGAAATACAAAAAAAAAAACAAATTCCTATTATACACCTACACAATTCCGAGACGAGGATAGGTATTCATTTCTTTTTCACTGAGATGATGATGCCTGAACAACTATATAGTGTCCCTTGTCGCATACATTTCAGTTTTGGGAGCGGCACCTTATTTTCATTTTCCAAACTTTTTTTCTTTTTGGGATTTTTTCAAGATTTTCTGTACGTTTTCCTAATTTTTGTATATGCACAATCCTTAGATGTATTAAAATAACAGAGTTAAGGCAGAATATTTTTAATTTGTATTTCTTGTTTTTTAATAGGTATATGATTTTAAACTTTTTCGCCTTTTCATTTTACTTTGATAAATTATAAGGAATTTAGCAAAGACGATGAATAAGAAAAGGAAGTGTATATTTATTTTAAAAAGAATATAGGTACAAAATATGTAACAAAAAAAAATTCACAAAGATATGGAGGAAAAATAAGTTATAACCTTCATCTATGGTCTCGATTTTAAACTGGGAACATTTCTACAAGAACTTCAGGGAGCTTTTCCTAAGTTCCAGCGTGACCCATTTGAATTGGAGTAGTTTTAAAAAGAGTCTACACGAAGAGCTACAGGATATAATATTAATTTGTATATGAGGATGTAAACAAAAGGGATGAAATTACTATGATTGCAGAGATGAGAGAAATGCCTTTTGTTATACAGCTTTCAAAACTGAGAGCATCACTTAGCAGAAAAACTCGTTCTCTCTCTTTAAAGAAGGTGTAAGGATAGATTGTTAATTGTTACAAACAAAAACCAGGAGACATTTTTATATCAGTCGATTTTGTGCGCAAAATCCCAAATGTTGAAGTTTCAGTAAATGGTTAGTATGAAGGATGTTTCATATGCAGAAAAAAAACAGAGAAAGAAAATAGGTTGGGAAATATAAAAAAGAACAAACAGAAATAGGTATTTGAAAACCCGAAATAGAAACAAACAGAACTTCTGTTTGACAAGTTTTTTATAGTTTTAGTACAACACACAGCAATTGACGGATTTTATGGCGGAAAATATACTCCAATCCAGTATAGAATTGAAAAAAGAAACGACTTCCAGGCTAATCAACGCTACCACAGAAAAAAGATGTTTTTTTCAAAATGCAAATAAAGGGTGTCAAGAAAATTTACATATGAAATAAAACAACAATTTCCTATGGTATTAGCTAAAGGGTCCGCCAAATAACTTTTTTTTTTGAAAATGGCGCAAAACATCGAGTGTAGCTTCGGCTGTGTGGCACGTATCGCCGTCCTGTTGAAACTAAATGTTGCCAATATCCTCCTCTTCAATTTTTGTGAACAAAAATTCGTTCAACATGGCCCGATAACGATCGCCATTGACTGTAACGGCCACTCCTTGTTCATTTTCGAAAAATGGCCCAATTATGCCTCTGGACCAAAATCCGCACCAAACAGTGACTCGTTTTGTTTGTATCGGCTTTTCAATGTATGCGTGCGGGTTTTCTGTGCCATAAATGCGACAATTTTGCTTGTTTACTACCCGCCAAGATCAAAATGAGCTTCATCGTAAAAGATGATTTTTTTTGGCAAAATCGGCATCTTCTCTAAGTCGATCGCAGGCCCACTTAGCGAAGCGTATACACAACCATATTCGTTCAGCGGAAGGATAAAACTAATTATCTGTCAAATCAGACATGGGCTTAGTGTTACCATTCACGAAATAAGCACCAGTTGAAAAAAAAACGTTAGATGGCGGACCCTTTATAATGCCACTTTACGAGTGTGTGAAGTTAGCCCCCCTTTTTTTGAATTTGGAATTTTTGAAAATTGTTCCAGGTTGTTGCCGATTTGTTCCGCATTGTTCCAATTTTTTTTTTCAAAAATATTCAAAAATGGGGGTTTTAGACCCAAAAAACGGTTTTTGACCTAGCCCCCCTTTTTTCGAAAATTGAAATTTTGAAAATTGTTCTAGAATGTCTAAGTTGTTCTGAACATTGTTCCAAGTTTTTGGACCTCTATATTCAAAAATTCAAAAGTTATGGCCAAAATTCGAAAAAAATCTAGCCCCCTTTTTTTCGAAAATCACACTTTTTAATTTTTTTTTTAGGTTTAAAAAAGTGTTCCTAACATTGTTCCAAAAACTTGAAGTCGTAAAATGTCTACTTTTAAAGATAAAGCTTTCTAAACTTTTTTATCAAAACAGCAAAAAACCGGTCTCCAATTTTTTTTTTTTTTTTCCAAACACATAATTCATATTTCTTGATGATAAATACATGTGTATGGAAAATTTTGTGTCTCTATATATATACAATCACCCTTAAATCGAATTTAAAAAAAAAATCTAAAAGTTTTTGAACTTTTTAAGAACTCCATTTAGTGCCCCTTTATCATAAATCGACAATCTATATTTTGTTTCAAGTTCCAAACCGATCAACCTAAATTGTTCCAAAGATTCTTCAAAAAATATTGAAAATTAAATAGATTTTAAGCCGTCAAAAACATTAAAATGAAAATATCCTATTATCCTTGCTCTGGCCCCCCCTTTTAGAAATTCAAAATTCAAAAACTTGTTCCAGGTTGTTCTAGGGCTCTTCTAAATTGTTCCAGAACTTCGTTTCTTAATATTGATTTTTACTATGAGAAATTTCAAAGAGGTTTTTGAAATTTGTTCATAGTAAAAATCAATATTAAGAAACGAAATTCTGGAACAATTTAGAAGAGTCCTAGAACAACCTGGAACAAGTTTTTGAATTTCTAAAAGGGGGGGCCAGAGCAAGGATAATAGGATATTTTCATTTAAAGTGTTTTTTCGGCTTAAAATCTTCAATATTCAATATTTTTGGATGAATCTTTGGAACAATTGGGTTTGAGCAATTTTGAACTTGGAACAACTTTTAGATTTTTGATTTTGGAGCAGGGGGGGTGGGGGAGATTTTTTTGAAATTTTTCATAGTAAAAATCAATATTAAGAAACGAAGTTCTGGAACAATTTAGAAGAGCCCTAGAACAACCTGGATCAAGTTTTTGAATTTTGAATTTCTAAAAGGGGGGGCCAGAGCAAGGATAATAGGATATTTTCATTTAAAGTGTTTTTTCAGCTTAAAATCTTCAATATTCAATATTTTTGGATGAATCCTTGGAACAATTGGGTTTGAGCAATCTGGAACAATTTAGAAGAGCCCTAGAACAACCTGGAACAAGTTTTTGAATTTCTAAAAGGGGGGGGGCCAGAGCAAGGATAATAGGATATTTTCATTTAAAGAGTTTTTTCGGCTTAAAATCTTCAATATTCAATATTTTTGGATGAATCTTTGGAACAATTGGGTTTGAGCAATTTTGAACTTGGGACAACTTTTAGATTTTTGATTTTATTTGAAATTTTTCATAGTAAAAATCA